>VDFB02000363.1:62964248-63285437 GCA_007258455.2 Sequoia sempervirens | reverse complement strand
TCACACCTCTTGATCCTTGACTGGGGACCCAATGGGGTGCTTAGCACGTTCAACCCGACCATGTGAGTCCAAAGACCCACCCCCCATGCTAAGGAGCTGACAAGAAAGAGTCTTCAACCAAGAACATCCAAACACAGAACCACAAGACTCAACAACATACAAAGGTATCATAAAACTCAAGGATTACAAGAGTCAACATAATAACTTAAAGTCATAAATCCCATCACATAAATCAAAGCAATGACCAGTAAACAAGTAACCAAAAGATGATCATGAAACACTTCCAAATCAAACTGAATTAATAAACATAACACAATTCCAAATTGCAATTAAACAATACAATAACATCATATCACAGTACCAAAAGAGTACAAGGTCATAAGTCAAATATCAATGAGATCATACCAGACCACAAAGTACACCAAAGATATATTAAGGCAATAATCACAGATCAATATAAATCCATATATCAACAATCTAAACCAACTCCCACAACCTACTTCCAGAGGAACACAATAAAGTAAAACACATGGGCAACTAGGGGAGAGTGTCATCACATAGTCCTACATGGGTTGTCCTATGCTCTTCCTCCCAACTGGAGGCACCGGTCCCATCTATGGCTATCCTGTGCCCTTCCTCCCAAATGGAGGCGCCGGTCCATAGGGTGACTCATGCGGAGTCGTAGACCTCTCATGAAGACGAGGTCACGACCTTGCCAACCACGGCCTTCTCAACCTTCCATTAGTCTGCGAAAGCACTAATGAAGATGAGGCATCCATTTTTAAATCTTATAATGATATTACTACCACCCAACCCTCCTAAGTTAATTATTAGGTTTTCACTTGATTACCAACTCACTCGTAGGTTATCCTGTGCCCTTCCCCTTAAACGGGGCGCCGGCCCCCACGAGGAGCCACTCTCCCTAGAGACCCAACAACATAAAAACCAAGGGTTGTACCATCATAATTGAACAAAGAATCACAACATAAAAGCATGCGAGGCATTACCCATCTTGCTAACAAGTACAAAAATCAGAGTCTCAACAATTCTCGTACAACCCTTTCAAAATCCTGATACCAAAACTCTTGCCACTTCAAGGGCACATAAAAGGAGAGACATTAACCAACAATAAAAACAACAAGCCTCTGGAAGACTCACAAAAAGTTAACACTAGGGTTTCCCCATCAAAGAACTGACAACAATAATTGCAAGGCCACAAGAACTATTCTCAATTCAAATATAATGAGAGAATACATTAAAATAAGATCAACAACTCCATTCAAACAACATCAACAAATTCGATACAAACTAAATCGGAAATCCAAGGGAAACCTCTATTTTCTCCTCTCGGAATACCCATAACTCAAAGAACTTTTCAATCTGACTCATTAACAACTCAAGTAGAACCATCAATCATGACAATGATAACATAAACCGATTTACCACTTAGGGTAAAGGACAAAAGAAAACATATGGGTTCCCAACGAATAGCAACATAAATTAAATGAGAGAAAATCTCCAACTCAAAATCAACTCACGAAAAGTCACATTGAAAGGGTCTATCAAAACAATCCATAAAACCACACATTCAAATACAATATAACCATTCATTCAATAAGAAGTAACTTGAAACAATCTAAAAAGAACATTATTTTAAAGATCAATCATTTCCAACCTTTAAGGATATCACAATATTGTGAAGTGAAGATATAATCTGATGTTTTTTAGCCATAAGACACTAATCACAAATCAACAATGGTGTCACCTCAAATAGGGAAACACAAAAGAAAATCAACCTTTAATTCAACAAAATCACTTAATAACACCTAAAGCCACCAACTAGGTATTCCACGGGAGACCTCAATTTTCTCCTCACAAGAACCCCCTTATAGTGGTATGCAAATCACCTTCATAGCAATGACAACAATTATCTATTCACAGTTCCAAATAAAAAAACCAACCTACTTAATGACTAAAACAATTACCATCTCAAGATTCTAAAAAGTATGCATAAAGAGAACTTACAAATCAACCACTAAATGAATATAAAGGAAGTCAATTTTCAAAAGATTAAAATCCCATTTCACCAATAACCTATCCAATTCAAGAATACCCTAATCAATCTCTAGTCATGCCCATACATTTAAATTTCCCCTTTCATTTATCAACATAATTGAAAACTACTTAATAGTTGGGTAGTTAACTCATTATCATTTCATAACTACTTATGTTCAAAACATTATTTCCACTCTCCTTTCATCATACTAACTTAACACCCACTTCCAATATTTAAAATTAATTGTGAAAACCACTTAAGACCAATTGTTTATATTTTAAAATGACAATAATAACAATACTCTAAATACTTAAACTACATATTAGAACTTACCACCTTAAAATCTTAAATCTATCTAAATAAAATTTACATACATAAATACTTTTTAAAACCACTACATCTTTATATATTTTAATTCTTTTTTTGAGGAGGGAATGCAAAAAGAGAATAGATCTGTTCTAAGAATCCAACAAGTCTACAAGACTTAACTTCATAAAAGGATAACTTATTCGATTCTATGTTAAATTCTATTTCCACCCTATACACATTTAAAAATAAGAATTAAACAATCAATGCTGATATAAATATATATATATTCCCAAATTGCCCTTCTACTATATTATCCTATCAAATTTCACAATTTAACAAATTAATAGAAATTCCTTTCTATTTCCCTATCTTCACTATAATAAAATTTTATTTAACTCATACCAGAAAGTGAAACGGTCTGTTTACAGACATAATTTAATTAAATAAATATAACAGAGAAATTATGACATAAAATATAATTAAATTAAATAATAAATATATGATATATATATTTATAAATGCATATATTAAAATTGAAACACGAATTTTCATTTTAAAGAAAAAAGGTAAAGCACGTATTTTATATTTTATATTTATTTATTTTTGTTTGAAAGGTACCCGACTATCCAAAAGCCACGGGATTTACACCCAGCTGCGGACAGTCTGCGGACTGTCACAGCAGTCTACGGACTGTCACAACAGTTCGACAGACTGCCGTGGTAGCCCGTAGGCTGCCGCACCATCACCACTGCCGGCTGGGTGGTGGGTACGGTCGAGGCCGAACCATCACCCAGTCAACATTTTTTTAAATAAATTTCAACAATTTAATCCGGCGAAACTTGAACTTTTAAAAAAAATTCATACTATATTTACATTTATATATATATATATATATATATGTGTGTATACATATATATATATTTGATATATATATATATATATACATATATATATTTGATATAAAAATATTTCAAATACAAAGAAATAGCACTCAATTGTACAAGTTACTGTTTCAACATAAATCTATACACAGAATAAATTTGTAAAATTTATCTACAAATGAGGATTTACACAACCCTGAATTCCCAGATAGGACATTATTCTTTTATTGCTTTATTATAATTTTTAACACAAAACTACAGTAACACTGTTCAATTCCAGAATCCCAACAAAATTTCACTTTAAATCAATAACAGTCCCACCCCAGTAAAATTTTCCTGATTGAAAAATAGTCCAAAACATTTCTAAAGATTCGAGAATTTTCTACAAGCATTAAATTTCAAATCCAGGAGAAAATTTCATTCACAACAAAGAATTCTTATTTCATTTGATGCTATAGAAAGAGAGATAATTTAAAAGAAGAAGGAGAACCTAGCGTCCTGCGCCTGGAGAAAACTGTAGAAGCTTTATCCTTCTTTCCGATCCAATCCGCTAACGATTGTTTCCCGCCGTAGCTCCAAGATCCTCCCTCAACTTAAATCTTATTCCTCAATGAATTCTCCAGAATAATAATAGAAAAGAATGCAATACTACAACAGAAAAAATGACTGCCAAAATTTCTCCAAAATCTGTTGGAAAGAGAATGCCAACCCCCTACCAACCAAAAATCCCCTAAATAAAATCACACACAAAAAGTCTCTTTCATTTCCTCTTCTTGTGAATACCAAAAGTCACATCTCAAGAAATAACTCAAAATAATTATTAATCCTTTAATTCCTTTTGTTGCCTTTTCATGCATTTACATTTCATTTTCTTTTATCATGCATTTGATTAAAAATTAAATAAATTTAAATCCACAAAATTGAACTTTTATTTGTATATATATTCATTATCTCCACAATACATTATTAATTAATTACTTCCACATTAAAATAATTAAAATCAACCATTTGCAAGATTCAAAATAAATGTAATATTTTTACCACTACTACTAATATTTATCTATTGCTTTATTTATTTATTTTTCATATTCTCCAGTTCTCTTCGACTTCCAAATGATCTATAGGTGAAGTTTCATTTCTTGCTTTAAAACACTTCAGCTTCCTATCTCCTTATCCACTTAAATTTCTTATTATAATAATTATCTTTTCAAGATTATTTTGTTCATAATTATTATTAACTTCAACAATTTAAATAAATTTATCTAATAATATCACTTTTACTTTTAACGAATTAGTTTAATTTGATCATTTGTTCTAAATCATTTGATTTAATTTAATTGATTATTATTTTAATTTCTAATCATATTTTAAATAACCTTGCAAATCACTTATGATTTGATTAATTATTTAAACATGACTACAAACATATGATATTTTTCACACAATCAAATAACACAGTAATCAATGAAGCACACACAGATACTCACACAAAAGTTCAGAACAACCGACATGGAGGGGCACTACACAAGCTTTGGCATGAGAGATTTGGGCACTTGAATTATAGATATCTTTAGCAAATGAAAGCACATAACTTAGTGGTTGGTCTACCAAAGATCACTTGCATAGATGGTGTTTGTCAAGGATGTGTTCTTGGCAAGTAACATCAAGATCCTTTTCCTAAGGGTCAAGCTACACATGCAACCACACCCCTTGAGTTGGTCCATAGTGATCTTATGTCATTCCCAACTCCTTCTTTTTCAGGGGCTAAGTATGTGCTAACATTCATTGATGATTTTTCCCCTCTGGACATGGGTCTATTTTCTGAAGCTCAAGAGTGAAGTCCTCACCAACTTCAAGACCTTCAAAACCTTTGTGGAGAAGCAGTCAGGTTTTTCTCTTCGATAGATACGCACAGATAATGGGGGGGAGTATGTCAATCAGGCATTTCAAGATTTTTGCAGTGAGCATGGTATTCTTCATCAGCACACAGTTCCTTACACTCCTCAGTAGAATGGTGTGGCAGAGAGAAAGAATAGGACTCTCAGGGAAATGGCCAATTGTATGATTCAGTCTAGGTCTATGGCTCCTTCCTTTTGGGCCGAAGCTATAAATTGTGCCAACTATATTCAGAATCGTATGCCCCACAAGGTAGTACGAAATATGACCCCTGAGGAGGCTTGGTCTCATCGCAAGCCTAATGTATCCTTCTTCAGAGTATTCGGTAGTGAGGCTTGGGCATTCATTCCGAATGGTCAGCGTAAATCCATGGAGAAGAAGAGTCAGCGGTACATATTTGTTGGCTTTTGTGAGGATGTGAAGGCATATAGATTGTTTGATCCTAACACACGAGAGGTACATTTTTGACATGATGTTCAATTTTCTGAGACCTTCACCCAGCCAGATCCTCCTTCGACTTCTTCTTCATCACAACCTACTCAGTCTTCTTCAATTCATTATACTTTGCTACTTGAGGAAGATTTTGATGATGGTCTTGATGAACCTCCTCCTCATTCACCCACTAGGCCACGATGGGCTCGTGTTACTCTTGAGGAGGCTGGTCCTCTTGTTGATGATCCCACAAACACTCACCACACTCATTCTTAGACTTCTGGAATTAGTCTTTTGAGTCATGCCGTTTCAGATGATCCTCAGAAGTTTTCAGATGCTTCAAGTATTCCAAAGTGGGATAGTGCTATGGATGATGAGTATTCTTCCTTGATGAAGAATCATACTTGGGATCTTGTGCCTCTTCCTAAGGGAATAAAGTTGGTTCGATGCAAGTGGGTGTATCGTACCAAGTATGCAGCAGATGGTTCCATTAACAAGTACAAGGCTCGTCTTGTTGCAAAGGGGTTTTCTCAGGTTGAAGGGATTGACTATTCTGAGACCTTTGCTCCTGTTGCCAAGATGGATTCTATTCACCTTGTCCTTGCTATAGCTGCATCTCAGGGATGGTCAGTGCTTCAGATGGATGTGAAGAGTGCTTTCTTGCATGGGGATCTTCATGAGGAGTTCTATATGGAGCAGCCACCAAGTTTTGTGCAAGACTCTTCACTTGTTTGTAGGCTTCGAAGTTCATTGTATGGTCTCAAACAGGCCCCTCGGGCTTGGTATGAGAAGATGGATAGTTTCTTGCTTGCTTCCAGCTACACTCGTTGCCATTCCGATCCCACAATTTATACACAGAGACATGGAGAGGATCTACTTATACTTGTGTTCTATGTGGATGATTTGATTCTCACAGGGAGTTCTACTTCCATGATTCAAAGTACATAGCGAGCATTGATGGAGCGATTTGATATGACCGACCTTGGTCTTTTACATTACTTCCTTGGTCTTCAGGTTCATCAGACTTCTGAGGGGATCTTCATTTTCTAGAAGAAGTATGCTCTTGATTTGCTTCAGAGATTTGGCATGGCTGATTGCAAGCCTGCCCCTACTCCATTCCAGTCTAGTGTTGTACTATCTTCCAGTTGCACTACTCCTATAGTTGATCCTACCTTGTATCGGTAGTTGGTTGGCAGTCTTTTGTACTTGACACATAGTCGTCCTGATATATCCTTTGCGGTTGGACTTGTCTCCCGCTTCTGATAGGAGCCTCATGAGAGTCATTGGAAAGCCGCCAAGCGTATCTTGAGATACATTCAGGGCACTACTCATTTTGGCATTCACTACACTTTAGGTGCATCTCAGATTGAGGGCTTCACTGACTCAGATTGGGCTGGTGATGTCAATGATCAGAAGTATACTTCTGGCTTTGTCTTTTGCCTTGGTTATGGTCTGATTGCATGGTCATGCAAGAAGTAGACTGCTATTGCATTATCATCGATAGAGGCTGAGTATCGAGGTGCAGTGTTGGCTAGTCAGGAGGTTTTGTGGCTTCGTCAGTTGATGACTAAGTTTGGATTCCCTTCCATTCAGCCCACTACTCTTTGGTGTGACAATCAGAGTGCCATTCATATTTCACGCAACCCAGTGGAGCATCAGCGGACTAAGCATATTGAGATCCACATGCACTTCATCAGGCAGCTCATCCAGGATGGTGTTATCAGCTTGGAGTATTTGCCTACAGATCATCAGGTTGCAGACATCTTCACTAAACCTTTGGCATCACCTCGTTATCTTCAGTTGTGATCGATGCTTGGGGTGAAGGAAGTTGTCCTTGGGGGCTCTTGAGGAGTCCTCCTTCCTTCATTAGTTTTTAGCTTTCTTTGTAGCTTTTTCTCTCTTTTGGAGAGGAGTTTTCTCCCATAGGGTTTTTCTCCTTTTCTCTGCTTGTGAGAGTTTTTTGTTTTGTACATGGGTACCTCATCAGGCCTAGTTGTCGGGACCCATCTTTTGCATTATGCATTGGTTTGTACCTCCCTAAGTTGCACTTAAGGGGGGTGTTGGTGTGAATAAGTCTTGTACCTAGTTTATTCCTTTACTAGGGACTTAGGGGACTTAATTCACATGTTAAGTTTACTTAGGATATTAGTTGTCATATCTAGAATTTCCACTTTCCTAGGTAGTTATGAGTTAGTTGTCTCATGTGATAGGATTAAGACCCTTGTCATGATCTTGTCTTATCCTATCTCTCATCCTTGCCTTTATAAGTAAGACATCTCTAGCATATTTTGTAAGATTGCATATTGCATTCTATAGTATTGCATTGATCATATTGTATTATACTGCAATCCTTGTTTGGTGGAATAACATCTTTCATTGTTGCTTCTCTCTATCTCTTGTGGAGGTTCTTTGGTGTTGTAGATTGAAGATCTTGGGTTGATAACTCCAACAACCGTGGCACCCCATTTCTATGAGGCATATATCACCATGGCACCCCATTTCTATGAGGCATACGTTGCCCTTACCTTCTCAACCCTATCGCATTGGAAAGCTAGTGAGTGGGCTAGCTTGCCAATAGGGTAGGGTTGAGAAGGTAGGGGCAACATGGTAGCTAGTAACATCCAAAAAAGGATATAAAAGTCATGGAAAATCCTAACCTAGGAATTGGACATTCCAGCAGGTGACTAACATCTTCTTATGGTCATTCATTTACATTGTCAAATCAGGGAACGTATACTTGAAATGGAGCGGCACTGTATGTGCACTAAGAACCAGTTTCAGTCTTGATTTACTAGAAATAAATCCATGAAAGAAATTCTACTTATGCTACAGGAATGTAATGCAAAGCCTTCTAAACTTAATCAAAGCAGAAATCATGACAACTATGACTAAGAAACAAACTATAAATTGGCCTTATGCTGCAGGAACAAACACAGGGATGGATTCCTGATGCTGTAGGAACAATATAAGACTGAGTTTGTGCAGAAACTTTCAAGAATGAAATCTAACTTATAATCAATAGGAAATAAACAACTAACTACAGATACTCACTAAGTGGGCCCCCTTAGCAAGCATCAACTAGTTTATGCAAGTATTGAACTCAAAAATTCATTAGCTTTTATTCATAGACTGGAGTCATATACATTGATTGTTCTACTTCTAAGAAAACTAACACAAAGCTCTGATTCTCATTATAATACTAACTCTTACATACTCTGCTTGCTCACTTGCGTAGGAGGAACACTTATTTAAACCAGAAAAGCAACTAACTACCTAACTCTAACAGAGAAAGACGTGGACATAAATGTATCTTGAAACTGAGGAACAAACTTCTCATAAATGAAAGCATATCCATTCAACACGATCCAAAGAGAATTTAGCATTCCACTCTTTCCAGATTAATGATCATTTAGATTTGTTCCCAACGACCTGGTCAGAGAGTCTTCGCTGGAACAACTTCCTTGATGTCATGCAGGAAATGGACTTTACTGCAGGGCCGAGATCTACTATGGTTGACTCGTTCATGCTTCCTTCAACAACCTGCGATACACAAGGTGACATAAGCGAAAGAAAGCATGCATGGAAAACAACACGATAAACATTCATTAATCACATATTAAATCTATTTCATTATCCAAAAACCACATGCATTATATCAATCATTCGAGAGGTCAAACGGGGTAATTAATATAGACACATAGAGATGTTAAGCTGCAAGAATATAGGAATGTGTGGCTACAGGATACTACTTGATTTTAGATAAAAAGTCTTTAATCAAAGAGTTAAAACAACCATTAGCAATAAGAGTAAGGGTATTAAAAATACATCATAATACTCAATTATGAGCATATTTCGAGCTCATCATTTTCCCCCTACTTATCTTAATGATGGTCCTCCAGCATTAAGCTTCCTGGTTGTCTCTCTAAAGTCAGTAGGAGTAGCATGGACCTGTGATGAATTTCCAAATTTGTAGTAGAAACCTCTGAAATTTTGCCATCTCTCATACCTGCGGGTTTCTATATTCTCATTAACATCTGTAGCCCGATAAGGGTAAAGTGGCCACATCAAAAATGAAGGTCGAAATGTTATTGGTAACCATAACTTAAACCTCTTCTAAAGACCAAGCTGCATGTACTTCTTTGTCCTTCTAAGGGCTGATTTAAAGTTTAGAGGGCTATGAGGCTCAGATTTCTTCAGACCAACAGCCAATTTCTCCCATCTTGTCTCAATTATGGAAGAGGAAAGCTTCCAAAACAGATATGGTTGGCCTTTGAATTCTTCATAAACTTGCTTCCTGATATCAAATATTTTTATTCTTTCTGTTTGATCATTGAACCCATACACAACAGTAAGCCAAGTTTTCAGCATTGTGTAGGGATCTGAGCTTTCAGGTGGTAGTGGGAGAGGTTCATTCCTCTCAGCCTCTTCATAAGCTTCTAATTTTCTGCCATAATTAGTTTCATTGGCCACCCAAGACATGAGTGACCTCAAATGAATATCACCAATGTAAAGAAGTGGATTCCACTCTATTTCAAAGGGAATTATCAAACCATGCAAATAAAATTCACATAAAGAATTTTTTAGCCAATTAGGGGCTACTTGATAGGCATCATGAAATTCCTTGGCTGTATGAATAACAGGATCTAAATTCCTTGAAATTCTCATTAATTGAAACCAAAGAAATTTCTCTTTTAGGCACATAGCATAGAACCTAGATGGTGGTCTACATTTCACAATTTTACCAGTTATTTTCATCATTTCATCCATTTTCTCTTTCATTTCCTAGATTTCCTATTTATTCCTTTCAATTTTTCTTTTCAATTTCTTCTTCTCTTCTTCCCAAAGACTTTGTTGAATTTCAGTCTTGGCTAAGTGGCAGAAACTCAAGGTTTGAAATCTAACCAGCCTCCATGTGGTCCTAAGGTATTCCAAAACTTCAATCAAAAATGTCTTTTTATAAACAACCATTGCTTGACAAGTTGCAGAGGGTAATAAGGTTTCATTGGACACTTCTAATTGTTTAGGCTATTCTTCCTCTTGCTACATGATGAATTCTTATTGCTGTGCAGAAGGAGATTGTACTTCCTTTGAAATTTGCCTAGCTGCTTCAGCTAAGTCATCAAGACTTGGCATTCCCTTTTCATTAATACTAAAATGTTGTGCTTCCTCAACTTCCATTGGCTCATTTTGCACTTCCTCAGAAACAACAGATGGGCTATGTGGAACATTCTTAGATACATTCTGAGAATCATCATGACTAAATTCTTCATAGTCCTCTGAAATTATTATAATTTTAGGTTGGATAGAGGTTGAGGTAACTTTTCACTGTTTCCTTGATGAAACCCTTTTTGGAAATGTTGCAGCTATAGGAGGCACTCTCGTGGCTTTCCTCTTTCTAACTTGCCTAGAGGATTCAAACTCAACAGAAGAAGATGATGGTGAAACTACAGTGGCAACAGGTGTTGCTACAGGAGGAACAACTACAGGAGAAGATGTTGCAGGAGAGGAACACTATTGTTTTTGAACATGAGGGTTAGACTCTGGGGTTTATTCTGCCCTAGATGACTCTCCTACTTTTGTTTTTCCTTTTTTCTATTATATTAGCAGACCTGGTTTGTACTTGGGTAGAGGGCTTTGGTGTGGAGGCTGCAGGAATAGATGTTGCAGGGGTAGGTACTGTAGGGAGTGCTCTAGGAGGCTCTGGAAGTTGCAGACCCTTTTGGGCAACAAATTCTTGCCAAGAAAGGGGTGATACATCCCCCAGGGAATGCTCAATCAAGAGTTTAATAAGGGCATGATGGGCGATAGAGTTGTCCCTACCCCTTTTGGTTTCATGGACACATTGTTTCAAAAGGTTTAACAAAAAAATTGGAACATTGAAAGCTAAACCGTGCCTCATATGACACAATAATTTAAAATGGTAGCAATGCAAATAGGAAAAGTGTCCTTCACAAGTCAAGTACCTGATTATGAGGATGGCATATTCCGAGTATGGAAAAGGAAGTGACACTCGTTTGCATCCTTGTTTGGAAACCTCCAAGGGTCCATCTATTGGTACTATAAATTCTACCCTAGCAGAGACAACATCTGAATACAAATTTTCTCCTACCGCCGCAAGCCCAGTTACTTCTACAATTTGCTCTTTTGTAATGGCTACTATCAAACCCCACACTATAGCTTCTTCTTCTGAAAGAGTTCTCAAAAACTTGCCTGCAACTTCCTCATTAAAGGAATCTAACCTCAGAAAATAATTCAGCCAACCACAATTGCTGAATGCCTGAACCATTTGAGGATTTTGCATCAAGATCTCATGAGCTACAGGCTCATGTCTTACTAACTGGCCATCCATATTCACAAATTATCCCAGCTGAGATTCTTGAAACTCAAACTTTTTCTGAAAATTCAAAAAAACTTTCCTGCTCTGTTTCTTTCTACTCTACCATCACTTTGCTTTTTCAAGAATGACTCAAAGAATATTTGCATGAAATGATTGTTACGAACTACCCAAATCAAATAGTTAATTGTTGTTTAAGATGAAAACATGTAGTCATATTTGGAAAGTATAAGAAAATAAAAATATCTTAACAGTTGTGATTGTGGCATAAGAAAAAGTTTGAAAATGGATTATCCTGCCCCCTACTTAAAATTTGACAGGTGTCCACACATGTGCAAAAGGATAGGTGAAGATCAGGCAATAATGACTGATATCTACATAACAATTAATGAATAAATGAAATAAATAAATGATGTGACAATAATAGATATTGTGTACCTTGGAATAAATGCGCATACATGCTTGGAATGATCATAGCTGAATATGAAATGACGGCTGGAATTGAAACCATAAATGAGGGCGGTACGACAAAATAGATGACATGGATGGGTGACGTGGAATAAGAGGTAATGAATAGTGGTGAAGGATGAAAAACAGAGAAAGTGGCTTCCTTAAAAAGGAAACCTTTATTATGGGCATGAAACATAGAATTTTAAAGAGATGTTGCAGGAGAAAGGTCGAAGCCTTTTACTGCAGGAGGATCAATGGCCGCATAAAAAACAAACTACTTCATAAATTCCTCTTTGAATGCTGGCTTATGATACAATCTAAGATGGTGTCTATTAACCAGTAGTTTGAATTAGATAGGATCTATGGTAGCTAACTAAACTGAACCATTATCAAACACATTTTGTATTTCATAAGGACCAAGCCATCTTGTGGTTAGTTTACCTTGATTTTCCTTGTACCTGGAGTCATAGAGCAACGCCTAATCACCAGTAGAGAATTTTCTAGTTCGAATATGATTGTCATGCCATTTTTTTCTTTGCTGTTGGATAGTTTTAGTATGCTACAGGGCAGCTTTCCTTATCTCATCCAATGCATTTAGCTATAGGAGGCGTTCCTTTTGGGCTTCTAAAATATCAATGTTAAGCTGGAGAGTAGTTCTCAAAGTCTTATGCTCAAACTCTATTGGCAACATGGCAGTTTTGCTATAGAGTAACTCAAAAGGAGTAAACTATGTAGTTGTTTTCTATGTTGTCCTATAGGCCTAGACTTCTTCAGGAAGGTGACTGCTCCAATCCTTCTTGTGTAATTGTACTGTCTTAGTAAGGATTACCTTAATTTCTCTGTTGGTAACCTCTGCCTGACCATTGGCTTGAGGGTGATAGGGGCTAGACTTTCTGTGCCTGATTTTATAATCATTCATCAATGCAGTGATTAAGTTTGATGTAAACTAAGCTCCTTGATTAGTAACAAGCTCCCTTGGGACTCCAAACTAAGTAAAAATCTGTTCATACAGGAACTCAACAACTTTATTGTCATGGGCATGTGTCATTTCTCTCACTTCCACCCACTTGGTTACATAATCAGTGGAAACCAAAATGTATGATTTCCCATTGGACAGAGGATCAATAGGCCTAACAAAGTCCATGCCCCATTTGTCAAAGGGACTGACTACCACTTGAGAATACAAGGGAATTTTATCAGACCTTGTTGGTCTCCCCATGCGTTGACATCTATCACATTTTCTGGTGTAGGCTGCAACATATTTGTGTAGTGTGGGCCAATAGTATCCAATAGAAAACACTTTCATAGATGTTCTTTTAGTTGCAAAGTGCCCACCACATGGCTCATCATGACAGACATGCAAAATGTCATAGATTTCATCTTCCCTAACACACCTTCTCACGACTTGGTCAGGTCCTGTGTAGAATAAACAATCTACAATCCATAAAAAGTTAAAACTTTTCTCTACCAATAATTTCCTTTCCTTTGGCAAGAAGTGGGCTGGGATCTTATTGGCTGCTAAATAATTTGCAATATCTGCATACCATGGAGTTTGAGCAGCAATAGAAAATAGATGTTTATTAGAAAATCTATCATCAAGTACCTTAGGGGTGGCAGGTGTAGTTTCTTGAAGTCTTGACAAGAAATCAGCCACCACATTAGCCTGGCCTGGCTTATCAATAACTGTGATATCAAATTCCTGCAACAATAGGAGCCATCTTGCTAATCTGCCAGATATGGCAGGCTTATTCATGAGGTATCTTATTACTGCATGATATGTATGGACAAATATTTGATAACTAGTGACATAATGTCGAAACTTATTTAGGGCATACACAACTGCTAGCAATTATTTCTCCTTGATAGTATAGTTTAATTCAGGGCCTTGAAGGTTTTTGCTAATGAAATATATGGCATGCTCTATGGAATTCTCTTTCTGTCCTAAAACTACTCCAATGGCATAATCAAAAGCATCTGTGTCTATATGAAAGGGAAAATTCCATTTTGACCCTTGAAGAATAGGTGCCTAAGTAAGTAAGTTCTTAAGCTACAAGAAAGATTTGTCATAGGCCTCAGTCTAGTTAAATTCAGAATCCTTAGTCAATAAGGCATATAATGGACTGACTATTTTGCTGAAATCTTTGATAAATCTTCTATAATATCCAGCATGTCCTAGGAAGCTTCTAACATCCTTTTGTTTCATAGGTGTTTGCAAAGTTAGAATAACTTCAATTTTTGTAGGATCAACTTGAATTCCTACTTGAGAGATATGATGGCCTAAAACAATTCCTTCTTGAATCATCATAAATCACTTCTCACTATTCAAAGACAAATTTTGCTCCTTACATCTTTTCAACACTTTCTCCAAATTGGTTAATGCTTCTTCATAAGTAACTCCATAAGTAGTGAAGTCATCCATGTAGATCTCGCTAGAATCATGAGAAATGTCAGCAAAAATACTGATCATTGGCCTTTGAAATGTTGCAGGTGCATTATACAGTCCAAAAGATAAGACAGAATAGGAAAAAGTGCCCCATGGACTGGTAAAAGTTGTTTTTTCTTGATCCTCAGGGGAAATTCTAATTTGATTATACCCACTGTATCCATCCAAAAAGGAGAAATACTTTTTACCAAACAATGAGTCTAGTACTTGGTCAACAAATGGCAGTGGAAAGTGATCCTTTTTAGTTGCTGTGTTCAGCTCCTTGTAGTCTACACAAACTCTCCATTTTCCTCCTTTTTTAGGAACAATCACCAATGGACACACCCATTGACTGTTTGAAATGGAGTAAATAAAGCTAACATCAAGCAATTTTTGGAGCTCTGTTTTAACTATTTCCCTGAATGGTGGTTTACCCTTCTTTGAGGCTACCTAACAGGTGAATAGTCTTCCTTAATTTAGATCCTATGAGTACAGAGTTGAGGATCTATTCCCTTCATATCCCCATAGTCCCATGCAAAAGCTTTGTGTTGATCTTACAACATTATGACTAGGGTAGCTTGTTGAGATTGAGGCAGCTTATTATTGATGTTCAGACATCGGCCTGGAGACACTTCTACTTGCTTGATAAGATCATTCATGGAGGCTGCTGATAAAGGTGGTGTCTGTATTTCATGTGGAAGAAAATTGTGATAAACTGCAAGAAATTCAGGTGGCAGGCTCTCAGAATTCAGTTGCTGCAGGAAACACTGATGAGGATAGTTATCTGGAACAAATGAGCTACTCAAATAAGAGTTGGACTACAAAATGTGTAATAGCAGATCATCTTCACTCTGAAGTTGTGAAAATATATTAGTTTGGAGCATCATTAGCTGAGCCAATGAATTGACTTCTTCAGTTTCTTCACCTAAATCTGGCCAAATTGGTTGAGACAAATCTGGCTGAGGTTGGGCCGGTGGGTATAAAGCCAATTTCTTTCTAGACTGACCATCAGAAATTGTCATGTCTCCTGAATGACATCCTATAAGAGAATTAGCTATGGCTAGCCATGGTCTACCTAGGATGATAGGATATCCTCCCAAAGTATCCTTAGTGGACAATATGGTGAAATCTGCTCGGTATTCCTAAGACTCAAAGATGACAATAACATCTTCTACCACTCTATCAGGTGTTACTGTGAAACTATCAGCAAGCTACAGGATGGTAGGTGTAGACTGAATGTTTAAAATATTCAGATACTCTATAGTATGCTTGGTCATTACATTGATGGTTACACCAAGGTCTATGAAAATATTCTTTACTATCTGTCCATTGATATTTATTTGTACCACAAGACTCCCAGGGTCAGTATATTTTGGAATGACTACCTTCCCTAATATAATATCTGCCAACTGTCCTAGAACATGGATAATTTGGGGATCTTTTTTCTTTCTTCCTGGTTTCTTTAAACATGCCTCCTTAATGGCTTTTCCATAAATTGGGACATCTTTGATGACTTAAAAAGAGGAATTTGAATGTGTACATTCTTTAGCTGATCCAAAATATCAAAAGTAGGCTCTTCCATAGACTTGGATGTAGTAATTTGCAATCTCTGAGAAAAAGATGGTTTGACTTGATGCTGCAGGACAAACTTCTTAGAGATTGTGTTTGATACAGGTATATGTTCTGTAGGATTACTAGGTTGTTTATAGGCAAAATTTGGAATCTCTGTAATTATAGGTGGATGTGGAGTAGGGAGAGTGGTTCCAGACCTGAGATGGATATCATGAATATTCAGGGCATAAGCTAGATACTGATTGGCTTCTACAAGATACATAGGCTACTATTGCTGTTACTGCTTATTATTAGGAGTTGACAATGATTGAGCACACATAGGAGTTTGTTTTGGAGGGCCAGTATTTGCTGCAGGTGCTGCAGGAGGTGGCATGAGGGCCTGAGGTTGTGGCTGCTGAAGCTGCATGCATCTAGGGGATTGGTTCTGCCATTACTGAGAACTTCTCCATTGAGGATTCTACTGCCAGTTACCTGGGGGTGGAGTCTATTGTCCTTGTGGCTGCTGCTAACTTCCTTGAGGAGATTTCCATTGAGGACTCTGATAGTTAGGCCAGTGTGATTGAGAAGTATTCCAAGGTGGTGATGGGCCATATGTAGGTTTCCATTGGTTATTGTAATTAGAATAAGGATTACCAGAATTCAAAGGGTCTTGAGGCATACATTATCTTTGAGCCCATGGTCACCTTTGTGCGATGAAGAATACTTGGTCATCATCACCTTCTACTCTCTTAAAGTCAGTAGGTAACTACTCAGCCTCTAGGTTAGCCACCATCTTACATTTGTAGTCACATTTCTTCTATCTATAATGTGGACAAAACTCATCCAAAATTGCATCAGCTTCCTCATGTTTCTTCTGAGCTTGCATAGTATCCAACTATGTAGCCATATTGTTTATGATATCCTACTTGAAGTCAAACAATAAATTTATGATTTTCATCCATGAAACTCCATTAGTAGAAGACTTTCCCACTATGGCTTGATGACCTCTACCCTTCTTAACAATTGTTTGAGAGTGGTTGAGACATATTTTCTTTATATCATCCCAAGACACTTGGGTTATATCTCCTCCCATCAGGTCCAGGGCATCTATACAGGTGTCACTGATTCCCCTTAGAAAAAGTAGTTTATGAGATTCTTCATTGAGAGTATGGTTTGAATATTTTTTCAGAGAAAACAAAAATTTTGAGATATAGTCTTCCAGGCTTTCATCCTTATTTTGTTGAATTCTGAATATATCATCACCCTTACTACCACTCTTACAATATTCCTTGTATTTCTCAAGAAATTTTGTTTGCATGGCTGCCCAACTATCAACAACACCCCTCCCCAAACTCATGAACCATCTAAGAGCTCCTTCTTTCAAAGTAGCAGGAAACAACTTCAGCCTGTGAGCATCTAAAGTGTAATCATAGCTACAACAGAGGATGTCAAACTCAAACAAGAAGGTTTCTGGGTCCTCTGTAACTAGTCTATAGAACTTGGAAAGTAATGAAGAAGGAATATTTTTAAGGTTATCATTATCTTGCTGAGCAATGATGGGGAATTCAAAAGCAGGAGGTTTATTAGGTGGATTACGTGCCATAGTTACTTGATGGAGTATCAAAGCAAATGGATTTTCTTTAGGTTCTTCGTCAGCTAGATCAAATGGTAGTTCAACAAGCAGGTTTTCAGCAAATAGATTGATATCTTGATCTCCTCCTTCCTCAAATAGATTATAAGCTGGTTCAAGATTGCTATCAAGGAATGGAAGGTTAGGGAGGAATCTTCCCAGAGTGTCTCTTCTTCTATGCATGAAATAGAATGAATGGTAAATTGAAGGAATTTTGAAAATGCTTGAATAACAGACTAAACTATTACTAACAATGACTATGACAGGTTCTTAGCTTGACACCATCCCTGACAATGATGCCAAAAATGGTCACGTCCACAAAAGGATATAAAAGTCATGGAAAATCCTAACTTGGGAATTGGACATTCCAGCAGGTGACTAACATCTTCTTATGGTCGTTCATTTACATTGTCAAACTAGGGAACGTATACTTGAAATGGAGCGGCACTGTATGTGCACTACGAACCAGTTTCAGTCACGATTTACCAAAAATAAATGCATGAAAGGAATTCTAATTATGCTATAGGAATGTAATGCAAAGTCTTCTAAACTTAATCAAAGCAGAAATCATGACAACTATGACTAAGAAATAAATTATGAACTGGCCTTATGCTGCAGGAACAAACACAGGGATGGATTCTCAATGCTGTAGGAACAATATAAGACTAAGTTTGCATAGAAAATTTCAAGAATGAAATCTAACTTATAATCAATTGGAAGTAAACAACTAACTACAAATACTCACTAAGTGGGCCCCCGTAGCAAGCATCAACTAGTTTATGCAAGTATTGAACTCAAAACTTCATTAGCTTTTATTCATAGACTAGAGTCATATACATTGATTGTTCTGCTTCTAAGAAAACTAATACAAAGCTCTGATTCTCATTATAATACTAACTCTTACATACTCTGCTTACTCACTCGCATAGGAGGAACACTTATTTAAACCAGAAAAGAAACTAACTACTTAACTCTAATAGAGAAAGACATGGACATAAATGTATCCTGAAACCGAGGAACAAACTTCTCATAAATGAAAGCATATCCATTCAACATGATCCAAAGAGAATTGAGCATTCCACTCTTCCCAGATTAATGATCATTTAGTTTTGTTCCAAAAGACTCGGTCAGAGAGTCTTCGCTAGAAAAACTTCCTTGACGTTGTGCAGGAAATGGACTTTACTGTAGGGCCAAGATCGACTGCGCTTGACTCATTCATGCTTCTTTCAACAACTTGCGATACACAAGGTGACAAAAGAGAAAGAAATCATGCATGGAAAACAACACAATACACATTCATTAATCACATATTAAATATTTTTTATTATCCAAAAACCACATGCATTATATCAGTCATTCGGGAGGTCAAATGGGGTAATTAATATAGACACATAGAGATGTTAAGCTGCAGGAATATAGGAATGTGTGGCTACAAGATACTACCTGATTTTAGATAAAAAGTCTTTAATCAAAGAGTTAAAACAACCATTAGCAATAAGAGTAAGGGTATTAAAAATACATCATAATACTCAATTATGAGCATATTTCGAGCTCATCAGTAGCAACCTAGGTGGTGAATACCCCAACCAACTCAAAATGATCAGACTGAAACAACAAACTAGCCCCTGCACCACCTTTGTCTATGCTAGAAATAGTCTTGTACAAGATGATTATAATTATTTTTATGAAGCCTTGAATGACATATATTTCATTTATTTGAACGGACAAATACTTTAGGAACTAATATTCATCTCATTACCATGCAACAGGTAAAATTATCTGCCATGCCAAAGAAACAAAGAAGGAATAAACTAATAGACGAAGAGTATGAAACCTTCAAAGAAAAGGAGAGAGAATGGGTGGTGGCATATCGTGAAAATAGGAAATTGGGTACTATTGACGAAAACAAGCCAACTGAAGAGAAACCTCAACCGTCAAAAAGAGAACAGGATTTGGTAGCACAAAGGGCACAGATACAAAAGCATCATGCTAAGATAGATTCAGATACCGTAGTTCAAAACAAACCCTTTACAGAAAGTGAATACGAAGGGACATCATTAAGCACAAGCGAATATGGAGGGACACCAACTACCACAAGTGAATATGGAGGGACACCATCTATCACAAGTGAATATGGTTGGACACCATCCAACACATCTCAAGTTGAGAGTACATCATCACTTAGATTTGATGAAGAAGGTATGCCATCATCCCCACGAGAACCTCAAGGTATGTCTTCTACTCCACCATCGATCGAAGGTATGCAATCTAGCCCACCTCAATTAAATATTGATGAAATTCCTAATGTTGAGATGTATGTACCTAGGAGAACACCACATAGAATTTTGCATAGAAAGGAAAAGTATTTGATTAATATTGATGAGGATATTTTGTAGCACATGGAAGGTAAGATTCCATCACACACTTGTAGAAGATAGGCTAATAAGATTTGGAAATTCTACTTTGAAAGGATAAATGAGACCATAAGATGCTAACTATTTGTTGAAATGATGTGGGGTATAAAGTATAGAGACATCATGAAGACTCTTGGGCTGAGAAAATCAAATGCATCGAGTGAAAACACTATTGTGAAGAATCTAATGGATGCATATGAGAGTGTGGGTAAGACCTCATGCTCAAAGGATAGTAATGTCAAACGATGTTTCATTACATCAACTTTGGTAAGTATTCAAACAAAGAGAGCTTGTCTCATTAAAAAGATGAGTGAACAAATGAGAATTAGTAGAAAAACTTTATCAAAATCCGTTCAAAGGCGGAGAAGAATTGAGGGCACCGATTCAAATGAATTATGGGAATTCTCGAGGAGATTGCCACAAAAAGATAAAAATGTTGTTGAGGCATTGAGAACACTAATTAAAGAGTATTGGAAGAATAACACAAGGCCATCTCCAAATCAAAGGGGTGTGGTAAGAAGGAAAATTGGTAGTCAGAACCATGAGCCACATCCAAAGCATTTTTTGGATATGACTCAAACCTAATTTTTTTAGTAAATTTCAAATGGATTATCCTCAAATTAGTATTTGTCAAAATTTTGTGAAATGCTTAAACCTTTTTATGTCAAGATAAATCATACATGCACTACTTGTTGCTATAGACTACATATTGAATTCTCTAACCATTATGATGTTTATCGTTCTATATGTTGTGATTTGCATACTAACAATGTTTTGCAGGATTGTGGCATAGAAGCCCCACCAAAATATTCAAGAGAGTTCTTATCAAAAAAATTATGTGAAATAGAGGATGGAAAAATATTCTATAGGACAACATGCTTGGATGGTTCATGCGAGTGTTGCAGTCGCATGCAGCGTATGCCAGTATGTGAACATATGGAAAGCATAGATGAGGTGGGAAAAAAAATAGTAGAGTTCGAGAAGTATAAAATGGTGGCATACGCTATAAAAGATGGGTCTCAAGCAAAAAGGAATGATTTGGTTGTTTAAAATATTCCAGCGTATCAGTTTATGTCCATGTTTCATGACAATATAGTGTATGAGTATGGAAGGCAAACCCATAGAGCCCAATTTTTGGACACAAAATTCAAGCTATGCAAGGACACCTTTCCAATTGGAAACATAGTATCAGTGGTTGAATTTTTAGAGAACTACACTTTATAGCCACATCGTGAGGTGCAATCACAGTATTACAACTCCACACAGGTTTCAATATTTGTGCAAATAGCATTCATTCATGCAACTAATAGTACAAAGGACCAAAGGAAGGTATTGAGGGAGTATCAATTTTATATTAGTGATGATCACACACATTCTTCAGGGTTCGTGCAAGGTTGCTTCCAGATGTTCTACAATGATTTGGCTCAGAGAGGCATAACATATAGTCAACATATAATATGGTCGGATAACTGTGCAACATAGTTCAAGAACTCACACATATTCTACTGGTTGAGCAAGATGCATGTCATTACAGGTGTACAACATATGTGGAACTTTTGTGAGGCCGGGCATGGAAAGGGGAAGCATGATGGTGTAGGAGCATGTGTGAAAAGAGCATTAGCACGAGAAGAGTTAAAGTATAAATACAGTGCAAAGTTGACATATGCAAGATCAATTGTCGAGTGATGTAATGATTCGATGGGTCCAAGTAATGAAGGTACACCTTCAATTCGTAGGTATTTTTGGTTGATGGATGATACTAAAATTGCACCATATGAGGATTGTTGTACACTAGCAGGATCGAGTGAGCTACACTCTTTCCTTAGCTCAAGTGCAAGTTCATGGAGTATTTATACATGAAAGATGGCATGCTTTTGTTCTTCATGTACAATACAAGCCTAGAATGATTGTGAGTTAGGGAAGTGGGTTGAAAAATGGTTGACAAGTTATCTCAACCCACTTCACACATATTTCCCTCTGATGGCATTAGAACTAACACATATCGAATCATCAGTCGACTTTGACCACATATTAGATTTAGTTCAACTAGGTAAAATATAGCTGCTTGCTTAGTTTTTGAAATTCCATATTGTTATATTACTTTGTAGTGTATTCGTAATGTTGACTAATTTTGAGAGATTTGCTACACATATCAATGCAGGGAAAGTTTATATAGTTATTGCACATGAAAACAATGAAGAGGGAATAGACTATTACTTGTGTCGTTGTGTTGAGGCCAAAAAGAAATTGGAGGCCCTAGTTATAGATGGAGAAAACATCGAATACCCTACAGGCTTGGTTGTTGTTACTGGAACATGGCTTAGAAGGTACCCACATAAGAGTGTTAAACATTGGTTGCTTCAAGACTTTGACACACATCATAAGATTCTTCATTACTCGAACCTTGTCATGGCATCCAATGTTCATTTGACCAAATATGGGGGTAGACCTTTGAACAAGGTCTTGTGGAAGGTCCGTGAGTCTGACCACGAAGCAATACTGGATATAATAAAGAGTAGAGTAGACGCGAATGGTTCATTGGATTAATTTGTAAGTATGTACATTGGTTCTTATTAATTTATACTTGTATGCACATTAATTTGTTTGATGGAAATGCTATCATATTTTTTACTTTTCCTACTTGTAAGTAACCTACTACAAATTGATTGGTGTCCCCTTGCAGAAAATGTAGATTTATGAGACATCCAAGATAATGTTAGCCACAAAAGCAATGCAACATCCTTATTTTGATGATCTTGACAAATCTCAATCATGATTTTAAGCCATTACAAAAGTGTGTGCAAAGCTTGGTGAGGGAATTTCAAGTTATTCATTTGAAGTTAACCTTGTCATGAGCAGCTATGATGTAGAGATTATAAGAACATCTCAAATTTCAACTTACTCTATTCATGAGAGGCATTGTGTGAAATAGGTATCTTGGAACTCACAGTGAAGATGTATGACTAGGAGTGACTAAGTTGAGAGACTGGAATGCCTATCTATAAGTGCCTTCCATCTATTTTCATTTCATTCCCATTTTGGATGCTCTTTATTTTTCTCTTTTACTTTGTGTATTTGTAAGTGAACTACTAAAAATTGATTGGTCTCTCATTGTAGAAAATACTAATTTATGAGCCATCAAAGAGAATCTCAACCAAAAGAGCAATGCAACATCTTTATTTTGATGATCTTGAGAAATCCCAATTCTAATTTGAAGCCATTATAAAAGATCATGTGAAGCTTAGCGAGGGAATCTCAAGTTACTCAATTGAAGTTAACCTCATAATGAGCATCTATTATGTAGACATTTAAAGAGAATCTCGAATGTATGAGTGACATTGTAAAAGATCCGTGAGAATGAAGTTCCTAAGGAATTGTAATGAGATTTACTCAAATATTGTAATTTTGGAGTTCATGTTTGGTGCAATAACACCTTGTTCTGTAAATTCCTTCAATAGGAAAATTTGCAAAATTTGAATTTTGAAATGTAAACAATGTGAAAAAGGTCATGTGAAGGTCATATGTAATATATTCAAAGTCTCAAAGAGGTCATTAGGTGATTAGAGAAGTGATATTGCAGAAAAGATGTCATTTGGTGTAAAAATGCAAAACTTGCATTAGTTGCACAATTGCAAAATTAGAAAATAAAGGATGATGTTTTTTGTATTTGCAACACTTTTCCTTTTTTGTTTTAATCTTGTGTGGATTGTAGAGCACCTTATACTTTGATTGTTGATTAGTTTTCAAATGTAAAAAATGAATTTTGAAATGTAAAATGTATGTAAAAGGTCATGTGATATAGTCAATATGATGGTTTGTGGATTGATGCAATAGGGGGAGGCTTGCAACACGCAAAGTCACAATTCCAATATGCAAACACAATTGTCAGGCCATAAAATCCTCACAATTTCATCATTTCTTCAAAATCACTCTTTTCCCTTGTAGTACTGGGAATCAACTCAATCAGGTAACTTATCTCAATGACACCTCATCAGTCCATGACATGAACCTCTTCAGGGACCCATTTGAACAAACTTTGACATACTCAAAATCCACCTATGATCACTTTAGACCAGAGCACTAAAATTTCACCTTTTCAATGTTTTAGGCTACTAATTAGCCTCTTTTTCCAAAGCAACTATACTTGAAACTTATCCAAACACTAACAAACCTTGGGGAAGCAATTTAAATGTGTCAAAACCTACAAAACCACAATCAGACCTCTGACATACCACTGTACAAAGGGTAATCCATAAAACCCTACTTTTTAGCCAAAACCCTAGGGGTTTATTGAAAAGTTCACTTCCCAATCTACCAAAAATAGAAAACCTCTTCAAACAAGTTTGAATTGGTTTGCATAAGCTTAATCAAACATGAAATAATGCTTCCTTCTCACAAAACTGACTTTGGCCCACCAAAACCTCCACTTTTCATGAGGAAAACTCATATTTTCACATTAGGGAATCACACCCAACACAATATCAAACCTCCCCTTCACAAACAAGCTTGAAACTATTAGTGTAATTAATATTTAATTACACTTGCATAGCTTTACTTAGGTAATATTTTAATTCCTAGGTTAATTATTCTCATCCTTATCTTGTTGAACTATCTTGTTGCTCAAGATAAGATTAGGGTTATGCATACTTTTCTTTTATAAAGCAAATCATTCTCATGTAATTATGAATTCCTGAATAATAATATTTTGCACATCTTTTTGCAAAGCTTTTGCTTTTTCTGTTTTTCTCTTCTGTGGAAGGATTTTCTAGTTTGCATTTTAGATCTTGGTTTCTCACATGGTTTCAGAGCCTTGATTTGCAACCCCTTCTCAGATTTTGAAGAAAATCATTGCAGAGTTCATTTGGGATTCCTTAAGGGTATCATGCCTTGAGTTCATCTATGTAGCGTCTTGGATCAAATTGGGCTTCACCATTGGATTTAGAGGGATGGAAAAAGTCAGGATTGGCTTTTGTTTTACAGATTTTGGCCATCGTTTGCCAAATCCATGAGGGTTTCAAGTTGGAAGATTTTTTGCAAGCTCTGGAGGTAGCTAACTTTTTAGAGCAGTTTGAGCACAAATGAAGGTCACCATTGCGTTCACAATAGCCAAAAACCCTAAAAATGCCTTTCGTTTCATTGATTTTGGGGAAGTTGGTTCGGAAGGAATTTTTTTTTTGCCTGGGGGGTCGTACAGCCTCCCCAGCACGCTTCTCAAGGCTCAAAAATAAAAAAAAATAAAAAAAAGTATGATTTTCCTGCATCCGTCGGTGCCTCCCATTCAAAAGTAGTTCGCCACCAAAGTGCCACCCAACAGCCACCAGGAGCGGTGACCACCGAGTGACACTCAACCTTCCACCACCGGCCAATTTTTAGCCCCTGTAGGCCCCAGTATAGGCGACCTCGATCATATGGAGAATAGGGGGGCCTCTCCTAGCCCTTGAGGGCTTCAATATCTACTCCGCCGGTGCTATGGGGGATTGGGAATAGCCCCCAACCAGCCTATAGCAACAACCTGCGGTCCTATGGAGGACCAAGGGCTCCGCTGAAGCCCCAACCCGCTAGCCCCTTGTCATGCAAAGGACTAGAGGCCAAAATTTTTTTTAGCCCCCTGGGGGCCTTGTAGGCTAGATTGGCCTTTCTAGAGCAGTTTTCATGAAAATGGGCATAACTTTTTCCCACGATGTCGATATCATGCAAACAAGATATCATTGGAAAGTTGGTTCCGGGAACTTTCCTGTGGTGTAGTTTATTTTTCAATATTTTTCTGTTTGAAGTCAAATGTTCATTTATGGCTTCCAAGCTCATAACTTTTTGCCACGATTTCTGATTTTTGTCTTCTTTGCAGCATTGGAAAGGTATTGAGGAGCTCTATTTTTCTATCCATGCACTTTTTTCTGTATCTATCCCAAATTTATCGTTATTACATATTTTTCCTGATGGGTGTTTTAGAGATTACTTGGATGTTTTGGGATATTGAAAGGTGAAACTTGAATATTTGCACTTCATTTCAGTACCACATCATTTTATTTTTTGTTTATGCACATTATCATTCTCTCCTTTTACAATCATTGGGTTATTGTAATAAATGAACTAAGATAAAGTTCCATTAGGGGGGTTTCTTGCATAATAATCTAATTAGAGTGTGCATGCACTTTGAGCTCCATCTTGATTTGTTGACAACTCACATGGGTTATATTTGGTTTCCTAGTTTCTTTTGTCCACATCTTGTCTTAGCTTGACACATATCAGATTCACATCGGTTCACACTTTAGATTGAGAGTTTATGGTTATTGATCCGCATTGGTTCAGATCTTTCTCAGTTTGAGGGTCATGTTTTTATGGTTAATGTTCCAGAGTCTTTATGGTACTTTTTCCCATGGAAGAGTTTTAGTCATAGTTTGGCATCGACATTGAGATACACAGTTTCTAGGTTTAGTCATCATTTCATCTACTGTTGCTTCACATATTCCATGGTTGTTCCAGTTTGTGAGTTTTCTAGTGTTCCGTGGCATCGGGTCTACTGTCGCATTATTATGATTCCATTTTTGGTTTCTTGTAGACATAAGTATCTTTCCTTGCTTATCGGATTGTGGTTCTAGTGTTACTGCACAATGTTCTTCCAGTGCTTCTTTGCAGTAGTCATCTCATTGTAGGGAGTTTTGTCCCACTGGGTTTTCCTTCTCTACGTCATTATTGCATTTGTACTTGGGTACTTGATCAGACCTTGTTGCCAGGACCCATTCATGGTTTCTTGCATTCATCTTAGTTTTAGGTGCATGCTTTGTTAGTCTCCCTAAGTTGCACTTATGGGGGGTGTTAGTGTAATTAATAATTAATTACACTTGCATAACTTTACTTAGGTAATATTTTAATTCCTAGGTTAATTGTTCTCATCCTTATCTTGTTGAGTTATCTTGTTGCTCAAGATAAGATTAGGGTTATGAATACCTTTTTTTTATAAAACAAATCATTCTCACGTAATTATGAATTCCTGAATTGCATTTGTACTTGGGTACTTGATCAGGCCTTGTTGTCGGGACTCATTCATTCTTTCTTGCATTCATCTTTGTTTTAGGTGCATGCTTTGTTAGTCTCCCTAAGTTGCACTTATGAGGGGTGTTAGTGTAATTAATATTTAATTACACTTGCATAACTTTACTTAGGTAATATTTTAATTCCTAGGTTAATTGTTCTCATCCTTATCTTGTTGAGCTATCTTGTTGCTCAAAATAAGATTAGGTTTATGCATACTTTTCTTTTATAAAGAAAATCATTCTCATGTAATTATGAATTCCTGAATAATAATATTTTGCACATCTTTTTGCAAAGCTCTTGCTTTTTCTGTTTTTCTCTTCTATGGAAGGCTTTTCTGGTTTGCATTTCAAATCTTGGTTTCTAATAGACACCACCTATTTCCAACTAAAACAATCCAATTCCACCAATCACAGTAATCATAGGGGGTGGAATGGGCAAAATTTATATTTATGTGACTTTGAACACCCCAAAAATAGGGTTAACAAGGTAGATTAAGAAAATATGAGATAAAACTCAAAAAATTTAAAATAAGACTCTCAAAACTTCTGCAAATGCAAGTTAACACATGCTATAAGAGATTTCCACAGTTTGCAAGTCAAAACACCCTTGTACAAGATCATACAAGTCTACCAAGAATGAAAAAATACAAAAAATCTGATAAAAAGAAATGCTAATCAACTTTTATTGCTTCAAATCTTCAAGATCCCCCTTTCATCAAGTCTTTACAATATATTTATAATGTTTCTACTTAAAACTAAAATTTTCCAATGGATCTAAGTACCTTTTGAACTCCTTAACTGTTTGATTTCTTAAGAGTCCAAAGTGCGAAATGGCTGCAAACTTTAGCATACTGTTACTTGTATATTGTGATGTTTAAAAACTTCTCATCTAATCCTATAGGATCGCGTTGAGATCCTCTACAAAAAAATCTCTTGGTTTTGGCTATCTCAGAGTGGTTTTCCTGTGGCGGCAAATTTTTATTTGATGGAAAAAGTGTCAAATGCAAGCAGTGCAATGTTGCAAAGTGGTGTAACTTTCGTTTTGCAGCTCGTGTGACCAAATAGACTATTCCAACATGTATGAATAAGTATTTTTACGCTAGGAATGGTCCTCTTTCACACCCAAACACGTGAAATCACTCTGAGCTACGTTCAACCAGATCGATTCCTTAAGAGTCCAAAGTGCGAAATGGTTGCAAACTTTAGGATGTTGTTACTCAAATATCGTGATGCTTATAAAATTATCATATGATCCTACAGGATTGTGTTGGGTGTCTCTGTACAAATCTCTCTCAGTTTTGGCTATCTTGAAGTGGTTTTCCCGAGGTGGTTGATTTTCACTTGATGGAAAAAGTGTCAAATGCAAGCAGTGCAAAGTTGCAAAGTGGTGCAACTTTTGTTTTGTAACTCGTGTGACCAAACATAATGTTCCAACACATCTAAATAGGTATTTTTATGTTAGGCATGGTCCTCTTTCACACCCAAACACGTGGAATTACTTTGAGCTACTTTCAACCAAATCGATTCCTTAAGAGTTCAAAGTGTCAAATGGTTGCAAACTTCAGCATGCTGTTACTCGGATACCATACGCTTAGAAACTTCTCATTTTATCCTATAGGATTGCGTTGGGAACCTTTACAAAAACCTCTCTCAGTTTTAGCTATTTCAAAGTGGTTTTTCTGTGGTGGCAGATTTTCACTTGATGGAAAAAGTGTCAAATGTAAGTAGTGCAAAGTTGCAAAGTGGTGCAACTTTCATTCTACAACTCGTGTGACTAAATAGAATGTTACAACGCGTCTAAATAGGTATGTTTATGCTAGGAATGGTCCTCTTTCATACGAAAACACACAAAATTGCTCTGAGCTACGTTCAACCAGGTCGATTCCTTAAGAGTCCAAAGTACAAAATGACTGCAAACTTCAGCATGTTGTTACTTAGATATCATGATACTTAGAAAATTCTTGTCCAATCCTATAGGATCACATTGGGCCCCTCTACAAAAACTCTCTCAGTTTTGGTTATCTCAAAGTGGTTTTCCCATGGCAACAGATTTTCACTTGATAGAAAAAGTGTCAAATGCAAGCAGTGAAAAATGGTGCAACTTTCGTTCTACAACTCGTGTGACCAAACAGACTATTCTAACACATTTGAATAGGTATTTTTATTCTAGGCATGGTCCTCTTTTGCACCCAAACATGCAAAATCACTCTGAGCTACGTTCAACCGAATTGATTCCTTAAGAGTCCAAAGTGGGAAATGGCTGCAAACTTCAACATGTTGTTACTCAGATACTGTGATGCTCAGAAACTTGTCATCTGATCCTACAAGATTGCGTTGCGCCTCTCTACAAAACCTATCTCAGTTTTGGCTATCTCAAAGTGGTTTTCTCGTGGCGGTGAATTTTCACTTGATGGAAAAAGTGTCAAATGCAAGTAGTGCAAAGTTGCAAAGTGGTGCAACTTTCTTTCTGCAACTCGTATGAACAAACAGACTGTTCCAATGCATCTGAATAGGTATGTTTACGCTAGGAATAGTCCTCTTTCACACCCAAACATGCGAAATCACTCCAAGCAACGTTCAACCGGACCGATCCCTTAAGGGTCCAAAGTGCAAAAGGGAAACAAACTTCAGCATGTTGTTACTCGGATACTATGATGCTTAGAAACTTCTTGTCTGATCCTACAAGATTGCATTGGACCCCTCTACAGAAAACTCTCTCAGTTTTTGCTATCTCTGAGTGGTTTTCCTGTGGTGGTAGATTTTCACTTGATAGAAAAAGTGTCAAATGCAAGCAGTGCAAAGTTGCAAAGTGTTGCAACTTTCGTTTTGCAACTTGTGTGACCAAACAGACTATTCTAATGCGTTTGAATAAGTATTTCTATGCTAGGCATGGTCATCTTTCACACCCAAACACACGGAATCACTCTGAGCTACGTTTAACCAGACCGATCCCTTAAGGGTCCAAAGTGCAAAAGGAAAGAAAACTTTGATGGACTATTAATCAAAAACCATAATGCTTACAAACTATCTGTCTAAGCCTATGGGATCACATTGGGCCCCTCTACAATAACCTCTCTTGGTTTTTAATATCTTAGAGTCATTTTCCTGTGGTGTCCAATTTTCACTTGATGGAAAAAGTGTCAAATTTAAGCAACATCAAGTTGTAAAGTGGTGCAACTTTCGTTTTACAATTCGTGTGACCAAACTAACTACTCCAACTCATCCTGATAGGTAGGTTTATGCTAGGAATGGTCCTCTTTCACACCTAAACACGCAGAATTGATGTGAGCTACATTCAACTGACTTGATCCCTTATGATGGAATGCAAAACAATGGAAAAGAGAAACATACACACGACAGTTGAGAAGTCCGAGTATTCCACACAAAAAGCGTATGATCATTGGTGCAGAGCACCTTGTTCCTCCATTTGATTAAGAAGGTCTAGTTTAGTGGTTTTAGTTATTATAATGTCAAATATGGCCATGATAGGCCATTTTGTAATCTTGCTTTTAGTTTTGAGTTAGTGTGGGGTCATTTGAGTCAATTATGTAAGTAAAAATAAGAAAATAGCATTGGTAAAGGCATTGGAAGAGATTACTAATGTTGCCCCTATTCAAAATTCATAATTTAGGCCTTAAAAGCAAGGCTAGACGAGGTGAAAAGAAGGAATTGCTTGAGAATAAGTTAGAATAGGTTGGAAATAGGGTGAGGTTGTGGAGTTTGATGTGTTCAAACGGTCTACAAGGATAAGGGAGGTCAAAAGTATGTTATGGCATGATTCCCTAATTGGGAATAGAGGGGTTTTGAATGAAAAAGAGAGGTTTGAGAGAGTAAAAGTGGGTAAAGTCAAGGGGTAGCATAATTTGGTAAATGCTTCCCAATGGTGTTTTCCAATTGGAGGAGTGATTAAGAGCGTGTTGCTTTGTTAAATAGACCTATTCGGGGGTCTAGGATAGCATTGAGTCCATTTCTTATTTGTATTATAAATTATAACTTTCCTTCTCCTGAGTCCATTTCGTATACAAGAAATAATATTGCATAAATTTGACATCTAAATCTTTCGATGTGTTTCTATGGTGACGCATCAAGAACATAACAATTCATTTTGCACTATCAAGATTATGCTATGAAAATGTTTAAAGACTATTAAAGATAAATGTTTGTATGATAATGTGTCAAAAAGTTAACTACTTCATCTACTCGAAATATTATGTTTTGCAAGTGTTGTGAAGATTATGTATCCTTTGCTTAATTGAGTTGTTCCAATCAAAGGATTAAATATATTTGAATCTTTTTATGAATCATTTCATGGAAAACCAATTGAAAACATGTTTTTTCTTTTAGATTTAAAGTTGTTTAGCATCAATCAATTAATATTCAAGACAAACCATGAAGGACAACAACATCAATGCTAGGGATAACTAATTAATAAGTATACACATGAATAAGTCAAGCATGTACATGTGAATAAGGGAAGCACAAGTACTCAAAAACATGTAAGCCTTGAAGTATACACATGAATACATAGTATACACAAATTAATACAAAGTATATGCATGAATACAAGGTATACACATGAAAACACGTAATTCACAAAGTATACATTGGAAAACACGTAAGTTGTAAAGTAGATACACTTGAATACACATAACTCATATCTATTGAACCATTAATTTAGAATGAAAATATGGACACCATCGATAAAAAAAGATTTGTATTAACCAAATAGGTATGTAGGCATACATCAATATATGTCGATATAAGTATGAAATATAGGTACAAAATAGCCATATAGGCTTACGAGAATGCCATATAGGCATACAATGTCAAATATATCCAATACAAAATATGTACAAAACTGCCATGTAGGCATACAACAAAGGACTCTGGAATCAAAAGTCATTGCTCTCCATGCTCTAGAAATAAATTCTTTCCCTTTGCTTGTCGATCAGATGGCGATAGGTCTGTCACTCATTTGTGCTGTGCTCGAGCAATGCTCCTACTACTCCTCCTAGTGTTTAGTTCATGGTAAATTTTTAACTGTTATAATAAGAAGTAAAGACATTAATGTATAGAAATTACATTATAAAAATTGATATTTAACAAAATAATCACTTACCGCCATCTCATGATCTCTCTCCACAAGGGAAATATTCACACGCCCATGCTCAGGTGTGCTCAAGCCTTGTATAAACCATCCAAATAGAAATTAAACTACAAATCAATAATGGTTTTATTTTTCAGTAACTAACATCTATAACAATGAATGTAAATTGAAATTTACTAATTTTCCTCATACCTCCCCTGTCAGAGCCATCAAAGATTGTATAGCAAATGAAACACCAATCTCCATTGCCCTCATCACATTCAAAGGTGTTTCAACTTGCAACAATTAAAAATAAAACAACAAATTATTCAATCACAAAAACTACAATACCGATCCATGTCATGACTTATAATGTATGAGATAATGAACAAAATTTGGAGTACTTATTAAACTATATATTTCTGATTCTCATGGTTACTATTTTCCCTATCCATATCTTGTTTGAAAGGATGTGTTTTTAGGATTTTACCCATAGCAACAAGCCGATGAACCATTTGATCAAATGCTTTCATAGACATACATGATAATTGTGGTGGCATAGAGAAGGAAATTAATTGTTTGAAAAAATGCCTCAAAAAAATGGGGTCTCGTGGTGATGGAATTCCATTACAAACAAATGCATGTCATGGAATTCCATCACCATAAGATCGCATTTCTTTCAAGCATTTTTTCAAAAAGTTCATTGACTTCTCCATGGTATTATTGCTTACTATTATGCTTTGATAGATATTTTTCCAAGCATCCATAGTTTGTTGGAAAGCACTTATTTTAGGCTTTTAGCCATAGTTGCAAGGAAGTGAGTAGTTTGATAAAATGGTTTGGTACACATGTATGGAAAATGTGGTATCATAGAAAAGGTGGTGAGCTGTTTGAAGAAATGCCTCAAAGAAATGTTGTCTCATGGTGAAGTAATTGCATCACTGCTTATGTTGACTTTCTAAACAGCTATGTTATAGTTGAAATTTTGTCATCTATCAACATCTAGTTATTAGTTATGGAATGTGAAGTAATTCTTTGAGTTTGAATGATGTGCAATGCAACATAATCAACGATATGAATATAAACTAAAAAAATCTATCAAGTACAATACATTAGTTAAACTCTTTATTCTATTACCTGCATGTAGGTTTGAGTAAATCCATTGGCACTGGGAGGTGTTCCTTGGAAACCTCCAATATTAGCCTATTCAACATCCAAAATCACATATTAAAATACCATTCATTAAAAAATGCTATTAACATGTAATAAATTTATAATTGTTTACTAGTTACATACCCCATCGATAGGTGTACTACAAAAAAAAGTAGGTGGAGGGCCGGTGTATCCAGTCTCAACATTGTGACCCTACAATTTTATTAAAATCATAAAACTAAATTAGTTAATCTTGCATTTCAAAATTGAAATTTAATAAATTAAATTCAATGAACATGCTAACTTTTACCTGACTATCAATGCCATATGCCTCATGCAAAATGTCAGCTACCCTCTCCATCTCCATAGTTGCAGATGGATCTCATGTAGCAGCCTCTTGAGTGTCAGTGGGGTCATATGAACAAGTCGCCCCGTAAGATTGACACACATGGGTTCGAAGGCCACCACTTGAAGACTCCCCTAGATGGCGCTATAGAATAGGGCTAGTGTGATGGATGGAACTCTGGATCAAAGTGTTGATTTCCTGCAATCTCTCTACATTAGCACTCTCCTTCGCGACAAAAGGCATAACAACGTGCTCACGAGGTGGCATAAAGAGAGTTTGTCTCCCTTGCTGCATAGGATCTGGTTGTGCATCGGGTCTATCCTGAGCCAACCCCTCACCTCTCCCATGGAAGTCCCTCATATCAAAATGATTTGGATTTTTTTTCAATATGAACTCACTGTATAGTTTCCTGAGGAAATACTACGGGACTTTACAATTGTTGCACGGTGGGTAATCAAAGATCATATACCACCTATCAGAAAAATAGTTCCTAATGTATTAGTGGTGGCACCAATGAATAGGCAACCTCTTCGCATTGAGGGTAAGATTTTGATTTGTGCATGGGTCTGTGAATAATGAGCACAAATCACCTTTTGTAATTTTTAAATCCTTCACATCTTTATATGATAGTTTATCTGCATAATAAGCCCTAGCCGCTTGCCTCCTATCTTGCCATATAGTTATTTGTTTGCTAATTGAATCTACATTTTTTAACATATCTTTCAATGAACTTGATAGGGTCATTCTTTCTACGGTTGAACCTTTTGGATCACTCAACATACTAATTAAATCCCCAATTTTCATTTTGTTGTTCTCAATTTCACTCTTCAAATTTTGTTGAGTGCTAGGAGGGTGTTGAGTGATTGGTGGAGGAGGTCGTTGTTGTGGTTGATTTTGTTCTTGAATATTTTGGTCATGAGGATTTGGTTGATCTTCTTGTTGAGGATTTTGAGGGTTTGTAGGTTGATTTACATCTCCTACAAATTCAAAAAAAAATATATCAACTACAACCTAAAACTAACAAATTCAAAACAAAAAGCAAAAAATCCTTACCTCTCACACCTCCTCCTCGTCGTGGTGCCATCCTTGCAAAGAAATAGCAACCCTTGGTGAATATTTTTGCACAATGCCTCCTCCTAGAATGTGAGTGTGAAAAATGGGGGTTTTGGCCATGGGCACAACAAAAAAACAATCGAAATGCAGAATGAATGACTTACACCTTTTTTTTTCTTTTAACATGTCATAACTTGAGCACATTATAACGCGATCTCATTATGAATTTTCAAATTTTGTTTTGAAAGTGGCCACAAATTGGCTATCCATCTCCATGCACCTGCCCTTTTATATTATGTTATTTTTATGTGTATAGATGTATTGAATGACGATAAAATTTCCCTCCCACAATAAAAAACCCTTGTGCAATTTGTACAACACAAAAGATAGCAATGAAAAAAGTCAATTTAGTTTAAATATTTTGGAAAATTAAGCTATATATTTGTAGAAAAATAAATTAGCTTTCGAACACCTACTCATTTGTAAGAAAACGACACTAGATGCTCAAGTTATGACAATGAAAGTGTAAACAACTATATTTGAGTTCAATAGCTTGTAAAAGTCTCTAGGAGAAGAATCTTGGAAAACAACTGACACCACTAGAAATTTTCTAGAATCAACTTCCAACAATATATGGTTTATAGAAAATTGAGCTTGTATGCCCAAGATATATCAAATTCATGAAAACATGTCAAAATAAGAGGAAAAAAGTTGGTGGTGACCTAGCAGTAGATAGTGTTGGAAAAATGAAGAAGATTGACTATCTCTATAGTTTTGTGTTGTCATTGATGTCACCATGTTGTGACTACACGTTTAAGAAAGTGCTTGATCTAGTATTTTGGTCCGGTATCTGAACTGGTATTCGAGCTACACTCTTCGATATTCTAGTCCGCATTTCTAAGTAGTTAGTAGTTGATGCTTGTGGTTTTGAGAAATTGTTTATGGTTGTTGAAGGCATACATGATTAGAATACTACGTGCTCTGATGCTTGTACAAAATGTTTATTGATTTTTGCATTTGAATTCTATTCTTGGCCAACTTCTTGGGGTAATTATGATACTGTGAATTAATTTTTATATGTGGATATATGTGTGACCTATTTTAGGTCCTTTCTCACATAATGTAGCGTGTTGGATGTTTGAATTTATTTTTGAAATATTTTATGAATACTTGGAGTCGACACTTAGTATTTTTGGTAAATATGAAGTGCATCTTATTAGGTCAACCTAATTGATGCTTATGATTAGATTGAGTATATATATGTGTGTGTTGAACAAGTTTTGATAAGACGAATGAAGAAACATAGTGTGTATGATCAATGAAGCAACGATAAATGCTAATGTGAGTGAAAATAATGAAGTTTGTTGAGTCAGCCTATTGAGCATCATTGGAACTACATCAACACTTGTTAGGTACATTATTCTCAATTCATTTTAGCTATGAAAGCCTAATTTTGTTCTGTAACTCTTTGTAGGTAGTGAGCCTCCTTGTAAGTAGTGAGCGTTTGTATTTGGACAGTGAGCCTTTTATTTTCAGTTTGAAATTACTTTATACTATGATTTAATCCTCACCATGGTTTTTCCCTCCTTGGGTTTACCACATAAAAATTTGGTGTTTGCTATGTTGAATTACTTTTTGTTATCTATGTTTCATGTTCATACTTAATGATAGATAATGTGGTTATGGAATTGATATGTGTTGAAATTTTTAAGTTTGAACTCTATGACAACTGATTCACCCCCCCTCACAGTTATCTTGCATCTTTAACAATTGGTATCAGATCGTTGGTTCCTTGGTGTTGAGGTTAACTGCCTGAGGAGGATCTTGGAAGTTGGTTAGATGGATGATAAAGGAGAGCTTTGAACTGCTCTTGAGGATCTTGACAAAGTGGAAAGAGAAAATAGAGATCTAAAAGAAAATCTTGATGATGCAAATGAATGTGTCTAGAAGCTAAAAGAACAACTGAAGAAATTCAAGGAAAGACAAAGAGAAGTAAGTGAGTAGCGGAAACAAAAGATAATTGGACTAAAAGTATTAGTAGAAGAAAAAAAAAAGAATTGAAGAATGTTTGAATACAATGGTGCATAATAAATTTGATGAATGCACTAAACTTGAGCAGGAGATAGTAAATCCGACGATTGAACTAGAGAACGAAAAAATTTGTGAGAAAAAATTCAAATCTAGCTCCGATAAGCTTGGGGAATCACTTGCTGGATAAAAATCAAGTAAAGACAAAGCTGGTTTAGGAAATGATGCTGGTGAAAGTTTTAAGGAAAATCAAATGAATCAAGACAAAGGAAAGCATAAGAAAAATTTGAGGAAGTTTGCAAGAAGACAACTTGTGAGATAGCCTAATGCATAAAGGTATCCCTCTTTCAATGGAATTTGTTTCTCCTATAATAAATATGGTCACAAAGCAATAGAATGCAGGAGCAAGATGAATCAAAATCAGTTGCCTGTTTTTTCTTTGGAAAATGTTTTTCATGCAAGAAGATTGGACATAAGGCTACTGAATGCATATCACAAGTGAGAATGACCAACCAAGTAATGTTGAATAGGTTTCGCGGAGGAAACATGAATCAATTCTCTAATGGCTACTGATATACCTATAACAAATTTGGACACAGAGTAGATGAATGCAGGTTGAGAGGTAATGGAAGTCAGACTAATTAGAAGAGTGTTGTCTGCTACAATTTTAATAAACTTGGACATATCTCAAAGGTTTGCATCAGTAAGAAAGGAAAGCAGTCTACTCTGGTAGAGAAGAATGATCTGGTAAAGAAGATTGAAAAAGGTAAGATGAAACAAGAAATGAATAAGATATTGAAGAAGAAAGAGGAAGAAGAAGAAAAACTTGAAACTACTGATGGGTCTATGCCCTCATTCGGTACAAATGATTTGTTCGGTAATTAGACCTAGCATGGTCTTAGGGGGAGAATTATCAAAAAATTATAAAACCCCTTGATGTATGGAATGTTAGAGACTAGCACAAGGATGGAATGTGAAAAATGAGTATTTAGAGGTTTTGGAAAAGAAACCGGAGGAAAACATGTTGGCATGAAAGTTTGTGGATAGAATTAGGGTTTTCTATGTTGGGAAGAAATTTTTTAGCAACTTTTTGATGTTTGCCGCATTTAATGCATTTAGGGTAAATTTGATGATGTATAAGTTGGAATTTGTGAACCTTCTTGGTTAATTGTGCATTTAGAGAACTCAGAAGGTGCCCTGGAGCAATCTTGAAGCAAGTGTGAAGCAATTCAGAACGGATTTCGAAGAAATTGATTCAGGTAATCTAGAATTCATTTCTTTGTTTGAAAAAGGGAAAGAGGAAAAATGAAGAAGTCTCAATTAACAAATTAAAGAAAGCGTAGAAATGGATAGAGAATCATGTGATGTCATCCCTCTAAAGCTGAAAGGAGTTGAGTTAGAAGAATTTGATCACAAGAAGATGAAAGAAATGGAACTAGGGATGAACGAAAGCGAATTACAAAACATCAAAACCCTAGGTATGGATTTGTGGAGTGAATTTCTGTGGGTTGTCAAAAAGGAGTTTATTTTGTTCTTGTTGAATTGTTTCAAGGACAAAAGTATTGTATTGGAAAAACCCTACTTAGTTACGAAGGAAGCAATCAAGGTGATTACTGGCTTATGCAGTATTGGGGATCTTCCTGGAAAGAAAACTATGAAGTATAAATATGTGGAGGAATTGATTGGCATTAGTAAAGACCCACAAGCTCTATTGATAAACACTCTCGAGGATCTAGCTATAAGGTATGTTGCGTACAAAATTTCTTACAAGATCTATTTTAGAAATCGTGAAGGTTCCACATCAGCCATTGCTGTTTATATTGCACATATGATGGTCAAGGAGAACAAGAAATTTGATTTATGTAGCTTGTTGCTTGAGAATCTTTTTGAAAATTTTCATATGTCGGTAATTGAGGGTTATCCTTTTCACTTCAAATCATTGCTGGTGTGCTTGGTTTTTACTTTTTGTGTTCCCTATCAGGAAAAGATAATGTGGTATGTGAATCTGGGATTCCTATTGGAAAACAGGTCTATAGATATTTGGGAGCGTTGGAAGATAATGCAAGTATGTGAAAATCCTATTTCACATCCTTGAAAACAAATATTTTCTCTGGTATATATGCTTCAGGTTTTTTTGAGGTGGGCTCTCCCTCTACTAAAATAGAATTGGAGGTCGACATTAGTGATTCCACTCTAGAATCAAAGAAGAGGAAAGTTATAACTGAAGATATCAGTGACATTTCAGAAGAAAAGGAGAAAGTATCCCTTGATGACATCTAAATTATGATTGTTAAGGGGAAGATAAAGAAGATTGGTGAATTATGGAGTGCAACCTCTCCTATTGACAAAATGAAGATTGATGATGCTTTGGTAGAATATCTACTTCAGAAAGGTATTGGAGTATCAACTATTTATGATTCCTTGCGAGAAAATCTAGTTGAGATTGTTGAAGAAAGGATGTTGCTTGAAGGTTTGGAAGGACACAAGTTTGAAGTGTTGGTTGAAAAGAGGTGTGTTAAAGCTAAAGGGAGATTATTTGAACTGACTGTGGAAACAAAGAAATGCATTAAAGAAGTATCTGATATTTACAAGTATTGCCTCTGGTGGCCTGTTGTGGTAGATAATTTTAGAACTAAAATTGAAGCAATTGAATCTGAAGTGAACAATATTGGGAAGAATTTTGACATCTTTGAAGACAAAGAAGGAAAGAAAATATTGAGAGTTGGTGAACTACAAGCTGAACTGGTTGTTATACAAATACAGAGAGATGATGTGATAAAAACCTTCTAGTTTCTTAAGGAAATTGCTAAGGTTTGGTTAGAACATCTTTCTGGAATAATTTTTGATGTAGAAGATGTTGAAAGACAGAGTTCATATTGGTCCCTGGATTTTACTCTATTGGGTTTATTGGAAAGCATCTGTACAAGAATAGATTCAACTATATTTAACTAGAAGAAATTGCCTCCAATTCTTGAACAAAGGTACGAGAAAGTGTTTCAGGTGAAGAGTGTCATTTTTACTTGAATCCTGAGCATTCAATTTCTATATTTTTACTGTGGAGAGGAAGAAAAGGAAGAAAAAGAGGCTAATTGAAATTTTTTATGGTTGGAATTTTTGAAAATTTTGATCTTTTTGATGTCACCATGTTTAAACCTTTGTTTATCATTTTTGGCTACCCTTTGCCATTGATGTCAAAGGGGGAGAGAATTAGAGTCTGGAGAGGGTTAGAGCAGAGTATGGGGAGAGTTTGAAGGAGAAGTTTTTACATGTTTCCATCAATGACAAAGGGGGAGATTGTTGAAAAAATGAAGAAGACTGACTATCTCTACAATTTTGTGTTGTCATTGATGTCACCATGTTGTGACTGCAAGTTTAAGACAGTGCTTGATCCAGTATTTTGGTCCTGTATCTGAACCGGTATTCAAGCTACACTCTTCAGTATTCTAGTCCACATTTCTAAGCAGTTAGTAGTTGATGCTTGCAGTTTTGAGAAATTGTTTATGGTTGTCAAAGGCATGCATGATCAAAATATTACATGCTCCGATGCTCATACAAAATGTTTATTTCTTTTTACATTTGAAATATATTCTTGGTTGACTTCTTGGGGTAATTATGATACGGTGAATTAATTTTTCTATGCGGATATATATGCGACCTATTTTAGGTTCTTGCCGATATAATGTAGTGTGTTGGATGTTTGAATTATTTTTTGAAATATTTTGCGAATACTTGGAGCTGACACAGTATTTTTGGTAAATATGAAGTGCATCTAATTAGGCCAGCCTAATTGATGCTTATGATTAGATTGAGTATATATATGTGTTTTTTGAACAAGTTTTGATGAGACAAATGAAGAAACAAAGTGTGTATGATCAATGAAGCAACAATAAATGTGAATGTGAGCAAAAATAATGAAGTGTGTTGAGTCAGTCTATTAAGCATCATCAAAACTACATCAACACTTGTTAGGTACATTATTCTCAGTTCATTTTGGCTCTAAAAGCCTAATTTTATTCTGTAACTCTTTGTAGGAAGTGAGCCTCCCTATAAGCAGTGAGCTTTTGTATTTGGATAGTGAGTCCTTTCAGGTCAGTGAGCCTTTTATTTTCAGTTTGAAATTACTTTATACTGAGTTAATCCTCACTGTGGTTTTTCCCTCAGGTTTTCCACATAAAAATCTAGTGTTTGCTGTGTTGAATTACTTTCTGTTATCTATGTTTCATGCTCATACTTAATGAAAAATAATGTGGTTATGGAATTGATATGTGTTGGAATTTTTAAGTTTGAACTCTAGCACAATTGATTCACCTCCCCTCTCAGATGTCCTACATCTTAACAAATAGGTGATGACCTAGCAATAGATAGGTGGCAAACTAGAAATGATCAAGTGATGGCGAAGCAACAATTGGGTGGTAGGCAATGATAGTCAGACGATGGCCAAAATTTGACCATTAATGAATACTCACCAAAATATTCTTGACCAAAAAAATGGTAGTTCAAAAGTGATGCTAGTCTATTATAACCTATACAATAACCATACAATTATCAACAAAATTATTTTCACTCCTATTTTTTTAGTCATAAAAAAATGCTAATTTTATTTAAATATTTTTTTGCAGCTAGTAATGGCAACTATACCTATATGACCTATATAGAGTATAGATTTGTATTAGCATATGGATTTCATATGGTTGTATAGATTTTTTGACCTTAAATATTGTTCCTCAAAAGAAACACTAAAATTTTTCCCTTCTCATTTTTTGGTATTTCAAATGTGAGGGAAAGGTCTATTTGGGCCCAAGTGATCCAATGCTTTTCTCAAGGATAGATCTCACAAAAAATGTTGTAGCTTCTAGATCTAATGCTTCTATAACCCTTGATGGAGAAAACCCTCAAATATTGAGAAGGGGTTTATTGAATCTATGCTATGATACCATGTTGAAGAAGAGAAATAAGCACATAAAATGATTAAAAAAACAACAAGAACACCTTCCATAAATGACAACTACAAATGAAGATTTTCTATTTCCTTAACTAAAAATTGATTACAAAATGAACAAAAAAAAAAGACTTATTTATAGGCAAGAACAAAGAAAACATAAAATTAGCATGATTTAATAATACAAAAAGCACTCCTAAGTTTAGCTTAAGTGTAATAGAGTAAAAGGAAACCTAATTACTCTAGCAATGGTGATAACACCACAAATTTGATGGATGTGATTCATATTTTTTTTTTATCAATAAGAGAAAAGGATTGGAGGTCGTATAAATTAATAATTCTTGAATTCATAATATATTTATTTCTTTTTAGTACATATGGCACCCCTACCTCTTTTTCTATACCTACTTATGTCATTATTTTGTTCAACGACGTTATCCCACTTCCACGACTACACTATCCAGTGTTTTTTTAGTTGAAATTTTTTACCATTTGATGAATAGTAATTTGAATTTACTTTCATTATTTCACTGAAAAAAATAAAATGGAAGGGGTTTCAAAGCACCAATATTTTACAATTTTTTTCCAACAATGACTAAATTATCTCCATCTAATATTTATGAATCATTTACATCAAACCATATTTTCATAATAATATCCTCTAAGGTATGGATTTATCTCTCCATGCTGCCACTTTATAATGATATGTATAATATCCTTTAAGGTGTGACCTTGCATCTCTTTGTTGCCCCTTTGGTCGTGATATTTTGCATGGTGTGGCCTTACACCTCAGAAGGTATCTCCTAAGGTGTTGATTTTATCAATATATGATAATGTCCTCTTAGTGGTGGTATTATGCCTAATACCCCCTAGTGTGTGACTTTTCATGTCATGTTATGTCCCCTTAGCGGTGGTAATATGCTTAATACCCCTAAGGTGTGACCTTTCATTCCATGATTGTTCCTCTCTTAGTATTGGTGTCATTTATGATACTCCCTAAGATGTGACCTCCCATACATTAAGTAATTTTCTTTAAAGTTTAATAATCCATTTTATTGGCATGCCCTTTGTTGTAGTGTTATTATGATGCTCTCTAAGACATAGTTTTATGATTCATCTGCTATGTCGTTAAACTTTACACACCCCTTGAGGTGATTTCATCCATTGTGATGTTAAATGATCTCCCATGATTTTAAAATTGTACACCCTCTAACGTGATTTCCTCCCCTATGACATTAAATAGTCATTCATGACATTATACTTTGTACACTTTCTGAGGTCTTATTTGCAAAAAGGTCCATGGATTTGGCATAACACAACCTATTGATTCATAAAATTGAGAACCCTTTTTAGCATGGTCACATAGCATAACACAACTTATTTGCCAATAGAGCCATGTGTTTCATGAGATTCCTAGAATAACACAACTTTCTAGCCTTGTGAAACTCATCATATTGCAAGGAGACCTAGTATAACATGGATTGCTAGTTAGTAGATCTATGTAGCTCATGAGTGGTTTAGCATAACACATCTTGCTAGCTCTTATGAGAGAATTATCTTGTCTAACATATATTTTAGAAATGACATTTTTTATTTGAGACAAATTTAAGATTGAGGTCTCTTTTCCTTACTAACTCGAATCCTTTTAGCACTAACCACATGTTTTTATTTGTGATTGCTATGTGTCTTATTTATGTTTGCATCATGTTTTCATTGTGTTTGCATTGTGCTATGTTCATATTATTCTATATTGTGTTTCTTCATCATGTATGCTTCATGATCATCATGTTACATTACATGTCACATTCACCAAAATGTTTGATTGGAAAAAGGGATCTAGGTCTCAAATCACACTTCTTCCAATTAGGTCTATTTTAGGATTAAAAGTGATCTTAATATCCACTTGGCTACAAAGCTTAATGGAAGAGACAAAATGGTGGATTAGGGTTCTAATCATTTTGTGGGGGAGATGATGTAGATGTGATTGATTGATTATTATTTGAATGAGTTAAATGATGTAATGTTGTTCCTAGGCTACTAATGAAAATGTAACAAAAAGCTAATATTTCAAAAGAACACAAAACAAACAGAAACAAACAAACTCCAAAAAAGAAGAAGGCAAACACAAAGGAACATGATATTTAAATTTGGGGTAGAAATAGTTGGACAAGGGCACTAGGGGCCCTAGATTTGAAGACTAATATTCAAGATATGACTTCACATTCCTATTGCTTCTAATTTGCAAGTCCTCTTCTAGAGTCATTGTCAAAACTTCGTTTGTTGCTAATAAAATCCACTTTCCTTGACTTGACAACTTGTAGGGCTTGAATGCATGAATGAGCAATTAGTCTTGAGTCTTTCTCTAATTTTATTTAGATATGAAAACCTACACACATGAAAGAGGGGGAAGGGTTGTGCTATATATGGTCTTTCCTAAGTCAAACCCTATTTTGGTATTTTTATATCCACAATAGCTATGATGTAAAAATAGAACTTACCCTTGGTTGGCCAAAGGCTAAATGATAACAAGTGATAAATTGATAAATTACTACAAATCGCCACTCAAATTTGTATTCTTTGATGGACTGAAGTCATGTACTCATCACCTTCAAGGATAAATTGATGCTTGATTTGAAGTCCTTCAAGTGTTAGTACTTACAAAAAATGAACAAACTTACATAAAAACATGATGTGCGGTTAATATGATGATTGACTGAAACAAATGTTGCAATAATCCTGATAATTCTTCTCTTGACTATTCTTGATTTCTTTTAGGATGCTCAATTGTTCTTAATGAATACGCTATGATTAAAATCGTGAAAATGACTTGTATTTATATGTAATTCTTCAAATTTCTGAAAATAAAATACTGATAGCTGACAAATGAGTTTGGTTTTTTAAATAATAAAATTTTGACACTGACATATTCAAATTGGGGCCAAAAGGGTTGGACAAGGGCATTGGGTGACCTAGCCCAGGCCCATCCTTCTTGGGGCCTTAAACATTGAGGGAAAATATTAAATGCTTATTTTAATTCCCATCTTTTATTTTTTTGAAGATATTCATAAAACATGTAATTAAATGCATAATTAGGTCCAAGCACATAGGGGGGAGCTAAACCTAGTGTAAAATTGTCAAGGTTGACAATGTTCAATGCTACAAAAATAATAATATTTAATCATGTAAATGTGCTATAATGATAATATAGAATTAGGTTATTTTAATTATTTGAATTAAAATATTCTAAGAATGATTATTCTCTCTAATATATATGATTTTGTGAATGTTTATAGATGATAAATAAATAATGATTGAATACATTCAATACCATTACCTTGAAATAAATCATGTTAAATGTGTGAAAAGTTCGCTTATGATAGGAATGAAATAAGTAGGAATAAATAATTTTTTTTTTTTTTTTAAATTATAGTTTAATTACATGTTGTAAAAGATTGATTCCATACTATGAAATTGATCGATGACATGAGAATTTTATAATTTTAATGTAGGGAATAAATGTATATATGCAAGGAACATAATCAAATTTTAAATATGTAGGAGTATATATACAAATAAATAAGATAATGTCAAATATATGAGAATGTGTGGAGGTCAGGATAACTGAAGGATTAGAGAAGCTTTGCACAAGATTGCTTTGATTGTTGACATGTAATTTTATTAATCTATTCCATAAAATAAGTTCCATGCCATTTATAGCATTATATTTTGTAATGACTTTGATATGTATGTGAATTTTGACATGAAAATGCATGTTAAAATAAATAAACACTTAGAAACAAGGCTATAAACTAAATATATAGAAACAAAATGATATAAAGGTTCATCTCAAGTAATAGACCCTACTAGATCTCATCATGCATTTTTACTCTTAGCCACACATACTCCATGCAAACTTACAAAATAGAGAAAATATGTACAATCTATAACTTTCATAACACAAGTAGAAATGGTAGTAGAATGAATTTTTAGCCAATAACTATCAACAAAGAGTGAAGAGAGAGTAGGGTCAAAAAGATTCCATCTATACAAAAAATTGTATGGTAATGCTTTCTAAGATAACATGATGTATTAGGCAATTCTATGCTATCTAATCAAGATTTGTCTAGACATGCTGAGTCTCCATCTAGGCACCTATAATTAGTATCAATCTCAACATATGAGTTTTAGTAGCAAGACATGCTGCCCCTTAAATTGGTTACATCCACTAGATGTAAGATGGATGCAATCAATTGGAGAGGAAAAGTAGTACATGAAATGTACATGTAAATTGAGTTTGTGAGAATAACAATCATGTAAAAAATTATTGTAATAAATGTATCTTGTAGTAAGTAAGCGAAGCATTTTGAATGATAAGAAAGATAAGCACATGAGTAGGTGATAAGAATGAAAGCATGGAATTTTTCTTCTAGTATAAGCAACATGGACTAGTCCACGAAACAAGATCACAATCGAGGTATACTATTGGGTAAGAGAAAACTATACTTTAACAAGTGATCAATCTATACCATTAGATACTTTAGCAAGTGATCGACCTAGACCATTAGAAATAGATTTGAATGTTAGTTAGAAGGCTAAATCATTAAAAGAGTTAAAAAACTATCCGATTTTTTTCCTGACTACCAGATTTAGCAGAATGATAACCATTATTCTTACACGCAATATTTAGACCTGCCATAAAGAGGATGCTTGATGAATGTGACTTGTTTTGGCGCTGGTCCTGATTTACCTTTGCTTCGCCATTAAGGAAATCAGTATGTTAAAAAAACTTTGAAGAGAAGAATCCTGATACAAACAAAGATAGCATGGTCAGTTTGCATCCATGGGGCTGAAATAAGTGGTGTTTGGTGGTTTGAATTTAAACGGACATAAGTTTGTCACAAAAAGAAGAAGAACTGTAGAAAGAGACAAAATCCAAAACCCAAATCTGTTTAATATCTGTTTAATGGCCCCTCCCTGAAAAATCCAAATCCAAATCCAAATCCAGAGACAAAATCTGAAACCTGCGTGTGTACTTAACATCATTAAGATGAGGAGATAAGGAATTATAAACAACTGTGAAATTACTATATTTTTTAGTATATTTAATTTCAAGGCAGAGTTGACAGGTATTCAAATCTATATGTTTATTTATAATGGCAAAAAAAAAAAAAAAAACCCCTTTTCAATTTGGACTCACTTAACAAAGGAAAATATAGAGAAGAATTAGAGGAGAGGAATGTTTCAATAGTTGTGATAGTAGTTGTTTATATAATGATCAATAGTTGTGACATGACTACTCATAATTAAACAAAATGTATTCTTTTGATCTAAAAAGCAACCAATCATCTGATGCCACATCAGCACTCAACTACCCATGATGTGAATGCACAAGTATTGATCAACTACATCTTGTCAAAAAGCATGCTGATGTGTCATCATATTTGATGATGTGGCCCTGAAATGGAAGCTATAAGCAGGGGACTTGCCAAGTAAGCTGCTCTAAAAAATTGGGAGTGATTTGAAATTTCCATGTAGGATAATTAGAAGCGTGAAGTTAGGGTGCTCAACTACTAGGTCCTCTCCCCAATCATGTTTTGCACAATTTAATAAGTCTTCTTCCCTAATAACAACCCTTCATAATCTCCTCTCAAGTTGCTTCTCCCACATAACATATCTGCATTGATAAAAATAAGATATCTTTGATATTTTGAATTTAAAAATTAAATTTATAGACATTTCATTCTCGTAATAAAGAGTATAATGTCCTTCAACTTTATGGTAGGGCCATTTCCAACATAAAGTGTTTATACAATGATTTAATCTATGAGTATTTTCAACTCTTGCCTCCACCAAACCACCACTTAATATTTATGTACCACTTTTCTATCATTACCAATTATCAACCGCAAGATGTTATCATAGTAATGACACTTTTCGATAGGGACTACCCTACATATTAATCACATTGTGAACATTTTAAGCTTTTCCCCCCATTCAACCACCACTAATCATTTATCAGTTACAAAATATTATCGAAATAGTATTTATTTGAAACATATCATGAAAAAGTTATTTAAAATTTATTATAGTTAATTATTTTTATAGGTTTGTCTTTTCAATTCCAAGGGCTCTCATTTTATATTTAGTTGTCTCCAACATTAATCTTGTTAGCTTTCTATTTCAAAATAAAGCATGGAGAGACTTGCAAGCACTTCATAAAAGTCTTTTCAATTTCTTTTCAATCTCTTGGTAACTATGGGGACTTTTGAGGAAGGTAAGGAAGTTGGATATTGGAAAGTCATCAATAGAGCTATAGAAGTGTTCTATAATGAGTGCTTTGTTATATAATAATAAACAATTTTGTTGAGGTGTTCACATTGGTGCAATAATGATAAATTTCATCTAAAATAAAACCTCCTTCTCTTTACAGTGCTTAAATTTAAATGTTTTAACTATTTTAAGTATCGGGAATGAAAATAGCTTTTTCTATATGTAAGCTAACCAAATAAAGTGCATATATAAATATAAGCTAATTTTGATTAATAATTGTTATTATACATTTGTTTTTTAAAATATTGAATTTATTTTTGTCTATACATAATTTGGATTAGTGGTACTTAAGAATATCTTTAGAGGTCTATTGATTTGTTAGGAACAAGTTATGTTAGGTCAACTTCTAGAAAATGATAGACTTTATGGTTGTGCCAATGACAAAAAGCAAGAGGCTTTAGCTATTTAAATAATTCTAGGACATTTATATAAATCTAGATTGATATTAACTGCTCCAATATAAGTGTTCCTTTTTTTTATTTAAAGGTAAAATACCAAAGGCTTGAACATATTGATTAATATTAAAAGTGTGATAAGTACAAGAGAGGCGGTGATGAACAATAGAAATGGCTAGCAAAAGTAGATACAACTAAGCGCCAAGGGAACATAACATAACAATAATTGTTCCGCAAGTAGACAAAAACACATCCAGCACTCAAATACAAAAAACATATATTATCAAAGCATAAAGACATAAGTATCAAAACCAAAGATTGAGAAAAGATTAGTGAAAATCATTAATATTTCACCTATACAATATTGGATACATGAACATTGGATATTGGAGAAATTGGAGGGTGAGGAACATGTGTGATTAAGAAGCAAAGAGCATGAAAACCGACTTTGAATTCTATCAACCTTGATAGAAGGCCTAACTCTTCATGATGTGCAGACATACCATTATGCATAGAGAATTCGCATTGAGATTGAAGATGATATTTTAGGGTCTTAAATGCACATATAGCTATTGGTTTTTTCCTTAAATCTTTGGGATGAAACAATCCCCCAACCAAAGCTTCCCCATTTGATAGATAATAACCCTTTATTACTTCATTTACATTTTTCCTAAGTATTTGTATGTCTTCAACATAATCAATAGAAAGTTGTATAAGAAGACCATTGGGTTCTAGTAAATCCATGCAATTTGAAAGAAACATTGAATCTATTTGAGAGCGATAAACCATGTGTGGAGAGCTCTAAAAAATCTCATCCCATGAGTTACTAAATTACCTCCAATTGGAGGAAATCTATTTTAAACACTTTTGCCAACATAATATAAGTGTTCCTTGCATTCTCCTTAAATATGAATTATATTTCCTTGATGTTCAAAATCGATAAATGAACGTAATTGAATTCCTTTAAATACAAAGACATAGCAACAATTTTTGTAAACATATGTTTATCTACCTCACAATGGATAGTGGAATGGGTGAGTTAACTAAATTTAAATTTAAATGTTAAAAAATTAAGGGTTGTATCTATAGATGTATGTGTCGAATGCACAAGACAACTGAGAGAGGGGGTGAATCAATTGTACCTTAAAACTTCAAAACCCTCATTAATATTCAAATCCACATTCATTAATTAAACCCTTAATCTGTTATGATGATTAGTCATGAAATGCAAATAGCAAAAACTAAAACAACTTAACACCACACACAAGAGAACACCAGATTTATATGAAAAACCCAAGAAGGGAAAATCCATGGTGAGGATTAGCTCACAATATAAATACTATCAATATTGATTACAAGGGGTCATTGTCGGAGGGCACACTACCCAGAAAGAGAAAGGCTCACTTCCCGAATAGGAATGAAGATAGAGAAGAATGTTATACAAATAAAAGCATCTCAATACAACAAGAAATCCACCACAATGTTACCAACACCTTCGCAGTCAAATTGAAGAATTATAGCCACCTTCTTCTCACTACATCCAGTATACTGACACATGAAAGCTCACATTGCACTTCTTAATTTCACACTCTACAACTTTACACTTCACATCATACACATCTCTTACATCTATCTTATCATCCTTCAAGAACTCAACTCATATTTATACTATGTTCAACCTTGAAACCTTCTCCAAGGTTGGCTATTCACCTCAAATGTACAAATTCAAATTAGGTCGGTGCCAAAACATTCCCACGATGGAAAGGAATGAAGGTGGAACATGAAATGCCTTAGCTAGAACCTAATTCCATCTTCACACACCATACTACACTTCCACAAACAATTAAGAACCTTCACATGTAGTGTAAACAGCAAGGTCGGTTGATACCCATGTAAACACCATTAAAATTTTAAGTACACGCTTCCTTTTATCTCACCATAACTCGCGGACAACAAATGTCACCTAAGCACACTCTAGAATATTCCACAAACACCTTGAAATCCAACAAACTCCTTCATAACAACTTTCACTTGAACAATGTACACACCTAGTACATTCAGATAACTCTACTATACACTATAACTTAGAAAACCAAATTATGGAGCACCAAACCTCAAACCCTCTTGACTAGGTAAACTACTAACACCATAAAAAAACCATTAGAATCACAAGACTTGAAACACAACTGCAGAGAAATGTAGAGAAAAACCATTTCTCCTAGACACTTCTGTAATGCATAGTTCACACATTGGTGAACACATCTTCTGCACAATGATCCAACACGTGCCAACTCTTGAATATAACACCTTTGAACACCTCTCACCAACACATCTGAATCACAAAGGAAAATCTCCAACCTAGAAGAAATGTGGAGCAAAACTAGAACATAACTCTATAACTTAGAACACCACTGCAACACACTATTTCCTCTTTTTATCAAATTTTCTCAAAAGAAATTGGAAACCAAGTACCAACGACACATTCTCATCATCTTCACAACTTTCTCAACCATAGAATCTTATCAAAACAACACTAGAGGTTGACACTAGTAGCTTTACCAATGACACCATAATGCAACTAATCAAAGCATCAACCTTCCACACTCTTGCAACAATAGACATCAATGACAACACAAGCTTGTTGACATCAATGACAACACCAACTACTCATACTTGCAATAGTATGGTTGTCCCCACAATTACAAAATTAATTTAGGACATGATGCAATGTTTAATAAAAGTCAATGGTAAAATTTTCTTATAGAGGGAAGGGGAACAAAGTGTAGCATTGTAAATTATCACCCTTGACAATTTCACACTTGGTTTTTGCTACCCCTTATGTGCTTGGACCTAATTATGTGCCTAATTTCCTAAGTATACATTCCATGGCTCATTTTAAATATTTACTAATAAATCAAACTTGGGAAATCAAAGTATGCATTTAATATTTTTCCCTAGACACCTTTGATCTAGAAAAAGGTGAGATCTGGTTTAGGGTGCCTTGTGCCCTAGACCTCTAAATTTGGCTCCAAATTCAAATATGTCAGTGTTGGTAATTTATTATTGTAATGTCGTAAAATTGCACCCTTTGCATTTTCACATGCATTTTGTGTCCGCTTTAGTGACTACTCCCTTAGCATCTTGTGTAGGCTCATTTTAGCCCTTGCATCAACCGTTTTCCCTTCTCCAGATGCTCAAAGGTCCCCTTTTCAACAGTTTCCCTTGCACGTCAACTTTGCATCAAACCTTGCAATTTTCTCATTTGTTTCATTTTGTAGCGTGATGCGTCCATACACTAGTGTGCTGCGTGGACGTCTGCACACCATGCTAGCATCATGTGACATTTCAATATTCAAATGACTGTTTCTAAGCATGTTTGCCACTTGTCATTTGCTTTTGTTGGTGGTAATGACTTGAGATGCCTTATAACCGACTGGCAAGCTTCTTTTTGCTTCTCCTCTCTCCTTAAATGTTATCTTTTCAATCCATTTTGGGTCTCTAGCTTCACTCTAACTTCTTTCCAGCCTTGGCTCTGGCACTTTTGCTCTTGTTATTCTATTTGTACAGCTTCACATAGCCTTCTACAACACTTTTAGTCTCTCTTTGTTTCCCTCCTTGGCTTTCTAAGCCTGTCATGTGATATCTACCTTGTCCCTGTGAGGGTGATCTTACAAAGCTGGTTTACAATTTCTAGGAGATTCTAATTTTTGCTGAAATCACATATTTTTAGAAAATATAATGATTTAATCCTTAAAAAGTTCCATTTAAAGCATTCCAATTGAAGAGGGTTTGATCAAATTACCTTATATCAAACCCCCTTGGATAGAACCCCGCTAGTTTTAAACCATACCTATAACAGAGTCTCCTTTACACTTATTAAAATGTTGATAAAAAACCACTTTTGATTTACCTTTTCGGGGATCAAATGGATTCATTTAAAATTGATTTTTTGTAAGTATGTAGTCCTTATTGTAAGCTTCCCAAAAAGTATAATTTTAAATAAATTTAATTTAATTATTATATTTATTTTTTATTTCTTACGAATGTAGGTTTTTCACCGAAAATTAAGCTCTATGTTTTGCACATGTGGAAAAATAGAAGAATATAAAAAAAAATTGAAAAATATGAGTGCACTAGATATTGAAGTCCTTGATCCAACAATTTTTTTTTTGAATTTCGATATATACAAAAAAAGTTGTTATATAGTCCGCCTATGTCTGAATTGTAATTGGTTTGATTTGAAAATTGATTAAGGAAAATATATTCAATAAAACACTATGAAACCAATTGGAAGCTCTAGATATCATAGTTACAAATATAAATTCAAAAAAATTAGAATTTTATCCTTCATGGAAAAAAAGTTGTGTTATACAGTGAGCTCACTCCTTAAAAATGGTGTTTACTGAAAAAAACTAGTTTTCAAAGGAGATGTAAAAAGAAGTGCAATATGATTCCAAAAATTTTGAAAAAATATATTTAGAATCTATAGACAAAATGTCACAAATCACTAGTTTGCATCATCTTCAAATTCCTCATGGTTTAGCCATAATAGGTGCCCGAAAGTGAAGATTTAGTTAGAAAAAATCAATTTAGTGTCTAGTTTGGCCAAAAATTGTAAACCAGTATTGTGGGATCACCGCAAGCATCCTGGGATGCCATATCCCCTATCTATTGCATCCTTACATTTTGTGATACAGGTTCTCCTCGAGTGGGAATTTCTTTTATCACCTCTTTTGTGATATGGGGTCTCCTCCTCGAGCGGGGATTGCTTTTATCACTCACACTTGGTGGTGCGGGTTCTACTCTTGAAGCAAGTTTTGATTTCACCACATGCTTTGTCCATTTCAGTTCATTTCTTTCTATCTGTCTGGCTATCCATGGACGTGGGAACACCAAAATGGGGGTTTGACTGAGGAAAACCCCTATACAACCCCAACAATTTCTCTAGATCTTACGCGTGCAGGCATTGAAGACATTCGTTTACTAGAGGCTCCATTACTTGAGTTTTTGTGAGCTTATTCTTTCTCTATTCTCTTTTGTTCTATCATTTGCTTTACTTTATTTCAATACTATTACTTTCTATTGCTTTCTCCCATTCTAAACGTTCTCAGCAATCAAATTGCTAGTAGTAATTTGGCTATTTTATGTGGAAAACTCGCTTTCTAGTCTATACAAGATGCCAGTGCGCCTATGAGATGCTAGCGTGCTGCGTTGTTGTCTACATTCTGCGCTACCGTCCTTTGGCTGAGAGTCCTCCAATTTTTCCAGAGAATCTTTGTGAATTGCTCTTTCTAATTCTAGAACTCTTGCATTGTTCCTTGAGGTAGTTTAGGGAAGTTTTCCTCGTGAGGTTCTCTAAATGAAGAAAAATCGTGAGTAGTGAATCCCCTTCTCTCTACATTTTGGTGAACCTAATGTGAAGCAAAAAACTAGGAATTTATTTACCCCTACTTGGTGGGGTCATAACTTTTGACTTGGTGCTCTGAATTCAGAACCGTTTGCACCGTTGGAAAGGTCTTCTAGAGAACTACTTTAGTCCCTAAAATATCATGCCTTTGACTATTGAATTTTAGGGACTGACACAAGTTCTAACCTCAAATTTCACTTCGAAGATCTCTGAAAATGCAAATTACTAGAACCTAGAAAATACCGAAAAAATTAGAAAATCTAGATTTGTGGTTTTTCTTAGTTCTATCACCAAAATGAATTTAATATCCTCTTTTGTGAGTTTTGTATCTAATTATATTAAAAATGTTAATGATGTTCCATTTCATGCATGTGATGGTAACTTGGCTTTACCCATGTCACTTGGTGTCTTTGATCCTTCTCATGAAATTCCTCTTGCTTCAAAGGATATTTTGTCACAAGATAAAATCATTGATACCTTTTTTAATGTTGTACTCCACCTTCTCTTCATTCCAATGCACTCTCTTCTAGAGATGTATTAGTGAATGATGAATCTTTTCATCCCAATGCACTCTCTTCTAGAGACATTGCATTGGTGAATGATGAATCTCATCTTTACTCCAATGCACTCTCCTCTAGAGATGGTGCATTAATGAATGATGAATCTCCTTCCACATTTGATCTTGTTTGGATCAATGTTGAGAATATTTCTTTAAATAATTATTCTACTAGTTGGGATGATTCTGTAAATGTAATCTATGTCTTTGCTGCCCCTCAAAGGCCTAAGAGACTAATCATTAATGTAACTCTAGCTAGTCCTTCTCCTAAAAGGGTTTGTTCAATTAATGGTGTTCCATTTGGTAGTGACTTTCCTGATATTTCAATGGCTCCCTCTTACAAAGCGGTAGCCCATACTTATGAGAATAGAATGAATAAACAACCAAGCCTTCCTCAAGCTCCTAAATCTATGACTAAAGCACTTGTTGATTATGATCTTGTCGAGCAACTCCGTGTTACTCAAACTAAGATCTCACTGTGGGACTTGCTTCAGTCTGCTCTAGTTTATCAAGGTATGCTTTAGGAAGCCTTGCAAAAGATACTATTTCTTTCTTCTACTAAGTGGGTAGATGCTAATGCATTGATAGCTCATATTCATGTGGATTCACCGAATATTATGTTCTATTTGTAGGAACTCTTGCCTTCGGAAGTACATAAGGAAGAGGACCCTTTAATCATCATAGTTAACATTAATAATATTGACATTAGACATACTCTCATTGACACTGGTTTGGTGCTCAATGCATGTAGCATTGATCTATTTGCTAAGATTAATATTGATTCATCTTCTCTTAAGGTGTCTTCTGTTGAAATTTGTGGGTTCGATAATGTCAGTCAACAAGCCCTAGGAATGATAGTCTTGCCTTTGAGGTTGGGACCCATTACTTTACCTACCCTTGTATATGTTATGTCAGAAAAGTTACCTTATAATCTTCTTCTTGGTAGACCGTGGATTCATGCTATGGGTGCAGTCTCGTCTACCTTGCATAAATCTATCAAGTTCATATGCAATAGTCAAGTAGTCACAATCAAAGATGACCTTGAGGATATGCACTTATGTGAAATGGTAGATGTTGGTCAAGTTTATGTTGTGCCTGCTCTTATTCCTTTAGTGTCTTCTAATGTGTCGATTTTTACTCCAACGGTACGTACTACAAAGGATACTCTTGAGATAGATGTCCCTAAAGAAGATCCTTCTAAAGCAAGAACTCTTAAGTCTACTATTTATACTTCTTAAAAGAATGCATGTTTCGGTGATGATTGGGGTTCCTTAGAATTTATAGATTCCTTCATTAGGGAATATAAATTCGACCCGATCCACTTATACCTTCTGATAGCTTCATCCAAACTCGCTATCAAAGATGGTTACTCTTCTGTATCGTGGGGTAATGTGAGCAATAGTTTTAATATCCTTAATCAATCCTCCTCCTTTTGAGGAAGATGATCACACTTCTATTAAAGAGGTTAATGTTGGTAATCCTGTTGGGAAAGATAATGGGGATCTTGTAGAGGAGTATGACCCCCTTTGCTGAAATAATACTCTCCATGTAGCTCCTCAATTGTCTGCTACCTTTGTATCTTCTTCTTGTGAGTAGTCAAAATTTTCTCCACAAGAGAAAGGTTTTCTTCCTGCTCCTCATTCCTTATTTGAGAAAGAGTGTATCTTATTGAGGCTTCTCAAAGCTTGCTTCATTAATCTTCCTTCTCCTACACGCAAGAAATTTCATAAGCATGATAAAGAAAAAAATTCTTTCTGTGCGTACCATCGAGTGCTTGGCCATTCCACTAGTGAATGTAAGGCCTTGAAAGATAAAATACAACAAATTTGTGATTCAGGTGTCATCACCCATTTATTTTCTGATGCACCTACCTTTTCTTCGCATGACAAGTGATATCGAGGCTTGCCTCTATCCTATATTTTCTAAGTATCTTGCGTGGTTCTCCTCCCCTGTATGCTAGGGGCAGCGATAACTCGTTATGGAGATGTGCATCCTTTTAAGGACCCTCTCTCTACTCTCTATCTTTCAATTGGAGAATCCCTTGAGTGGACCCCTCTTTCTTTTGAAGGGTTCCAAAGGGAGCCCCATTGAAAGGATTTCTCTCGAATGAATTCTATTGTTTCTAGCTTGGGGGCAGCTTCACTAGACCTTGCTTTTCAAATGATGTGTCCCTTGAGTGGACCCTCTTTTCTTTTAAAGGGTTCCTGAGGGACCCCTTTGAAATCCTTCCAACTTATCAATGGTCTGCGTGACTGTCCGATTTATTTTTGGACATGCTTTATCTAAGGGTAAACATGTCACTTTGTAGGTGTGCTTGTAAAGCCGCTTTCCAATTTGACTTTGTGAAGTTTCCTCCTTTGGGTTTCCTCTATGAAAGAGATCTTGGGGGATGCCTCCTTGTAGGTTTGTGAGCTTGTAAGGAACTTTCATCTGGGTTTCCTTCATGTGAGAGATCTTGGGGGATACCTTCTTGTAGGTCTTTGGGCTTGTAAGGTGCATACTTCATGTGAGATATCTTGGGGGCTGCCTCCTTGTAGGTCTGCAGGCTTGTAAGATGCTTTCATCTGATGAGATTTTTCCATTGTTGGTTTGCAGGCCTTCGGTGCACTTTGTTCAAACTCTTCTTGGGTCTGAGGACCCGTGGAGCCATCTCTCTTGGAATTTTCATTCCTTTCTAGCTTCTCCCTCTTAAATTATTTTCTCTCTTCTCTTCCCTTTTGTATATACCAAATTGAAGTTCTGCATCTTCTTCGTCTTGAGTATATGCCCTTCTTCTCTTCATTTTAGAATTATTCTGTGTTATTATTTTTAATTTGGGGATGACACATAGTATTGAGACAACCTTTTACATCAAGGTCTCTTTCACTTTGCTGACTCAAATCCTTTAGTTTTTTGTGTGCTAACATTGTTGTCTCGTGTAGGTTTTCCTTGTCCACTGCATTTTTTTTGCAAGTCATCAGCTTGGGGGCATGGTTCTTTGGTTTGAAGAGTTATCTAATTCCTCTATAGTATCCTTTTGGCATAATGATGTTATTTATGTTTAGTAGATTTCCTTTAGCATGAATATTAGTGTAGATTCATATGCCTGCTAAAGTGGGGGAAAAATGTAATGTAGTAAAATTTCACCCTTTGCAATTTCACATGCATTTTGTGTTCGCTTTAGTGACCACTCCCTTACCATCTTGTGCAGGCTCATTTTAGCCCTTGCATTAGCTATTTTCCCTTCTCAGGATGCTCAAAGGCCCCCTTTTCAGCAACTACCCTCGCGCATCAGCTTTGCATCAAACCTTGTGATTTTCCCGTTCACGTCATTTTGGAGCATGATGCATCTGAACACTAGCATGCCATGTGGACATCCACATGCCACACTAGCATCTTGCAACATTTCAACATTCAAATGACCGTTTCTGAGCATGTTTTCCACTTGTCATTTGATTTTGTTAGTGGTAACGACTCGAGATGCCTTGTAACCGCCCGAGAAGCTTCTTTTTGCTTCTCCTCTCTCCTTAAATGATATCTTTCAATCCATTTTGGGTCTTTGGATTCACTCTAGCTTCTTTCCAACCTTGGCTCAAGCACTTTCTCTCTTGTTATTCTATTTGCACAACTTCACATAGCCTTCTACAACACTTTCAAGCTCTCTTTGTTTCCCTCGGCTTTTTAAGCCTTTAATGTGATATCTACCTTGTACCTGCAAGCATCCTGGGATGCCATATCCCCTATCTATTGCATCCTTACATTTTGTAATATGAGTTCTCCTCCTTGAGTGGGGATCGCTTTTACCACCTCTTTTGTGATACAGATTCTCCTCCTCGAGTGTGGATTGCTTTTATCACTCACACTTGGTGGTGCAAGTTCTACTCCTGAAGTGGGTTTTTCTTTCACCACATGCTTTGTCCATTTCAGTTCATTTCTCTCTATCTATTTGGCTGTCTTTGGAGGTGGGAACACCAAAATGGGGGTTTGACTAAGGCAAACCCCTATACAGCCCCAACAATTTCTCCAGATCTTACACGTGCAGGTATTGAAGACATTCATTTGTTGGAAGCTCCATTACTTGATTTTTTGTTAGCTTCTTCTTTCTCTATTCTTTTTTTTCTATCATTCACTTTACTTTATTTCAATACTATTACTTTTACTTGCTTTCTTGTATTATGTATGTTCATAGCAATCAGATTGCTAGTAGTCATTTTTCTATTTTTTGTGGAAAACTCACTTTCTGGTCTATACGAGATGCTAGTGCACCACGATGTCATCTGCATTCTGCGTTGCCATACTTTGGCTGAGATTCTGCCAGTTTGTCTAGAGAATCTTCGTGAACTGCTCTTTCCGATTCTAGAACTCTCGCATTGTTCCTTGAGGTAGTTTAGGGTAGTTTTCCTTGTGAGGCTCTTTGAATGAAGATAACTCATGAGTACTAAATCCCCCTTCTCTACATATAGAGGGAGGGGGAACAAAGTGTAGCATTGTAAATTATCACCCTTGAAAATTTCACACTTGGTTTTTGCTACCCCTTATGTGCTTGGACCTACTTATGCACCTAACTTCCTAATTATGCATTCTATGGCTCATTTTAAATCTGTACCGATAAATCAAACTTGGGAAATCAAATTATGCATTTAATATTTTACCCTGGACCACTTTGATCCCGAAAAAGGTGAGATCTTGTCTAGGGTGCCATGTTCCCTATACCTCTTAATTTGGCTCCAAATTCAAATATGCCAATGTCGGTAATTTATTATTTAAAATCCAAATACTAATTGTCAGCTATTGAGATTTTATTTTTGGGAAATTAGAAGAATTGCATATAAATGCATAGTATTTTCACCATTTTAATAGGAGGAAAAGAATGAGTGGAATTATTATGCTTCAATTATCAATTCAAGAGTAGTCAAGGGCAATTTTTTTTGAATTATTGCAACATTTCATCTTCCAAGCATCATGTCAAGTTTTATGTGATTTTGTTCATGTTTTTGTATGTATTTCATTTTTTATTACTAACACTTGTAGGTATTCAAAGAAAATCAATTCGAACAACAATTGACCCTTGAAGGTGATGAACATGACTACAATCCATCAAGGAGATCAAAGTTGAGTGGTGAGTTTCAGCAAATTGTCAATTCATTACTTATTTATAATTTAGCCTCTATCCCTCAAAAGCATACACTCTCTTTTATCATCAACTTTTCCATTGTGGAGGTAGAAATACCAACACGAGGTTTGACTAAGGCAAGTCCCTATATGGCACAACCCTTCCCCTCCTTTTGTGTATGCAGGTTGTAGATTTGAAGTGAGTTGGAGGAAGATTGAGGATAATTTTATCATTCATGCATCAAATTCCTACAAGTTGACAAGATACAAAATTTGCATTTTATCAGTAACATATGAAGATCCAACAACCAAACCTAGAAGATAGAAGCTGCAGACTAGACACTTTAGGACTTAATTTTTTTTTTAGAGCCAAGGTTTTAGTCCTAGGCATAGGTCACCCTATACGAGCAAGAATTGACTCAAATTCACAATATAAGTACCTCTGTGTTTGCTCTCCTCATTTTTGGAACTTAAATTTATCTTTTTGCATTTTGTTCGTCATAATTCATGACAAAATATTATATTTTCATATTTTACATAATTACATCATTGCATCACATCAAAATCAAATCTTCAATTCCTTCAAAGAATCAAATCCAAGGTTGATTGACTCACCTTTTAGGTTTTAAGTCAATCTCTTACCCTTGCCGATCTTGATTCCAAATTTTTATTAGGAAAGGCTTGATCCTAGTGATTTGGACATTAAATCTAGGTTCCCTTTTCAAATGAAACACAAAGAAAGTTACTCATCTTAGAGAAATTTGGTGCAATCAAGTAAAAACCTAGAAACATGGGGTGTGGTTTATGCCACAACTAGGCTATCCTATAATATTTGGTATAGAATTCTTTAATATAAAGAAAGATTTGGATATGGAGATAGCCACCCAAGATCAAGGAGCTTCGGTGAAACACAAGAGAGACCCAACATAACAAAATAATTATATTCTATCAAAAGGTGAAAACAATACAATATGAATACATGCTTTTAGATTGCAATGAGAAACCCTTGTACATAAAGGAAAGTGTGAGACATAAGAAAATGTAATATTATGGCATGTATCTTAATCTTATGACTCAAAACATAAATAGTGAACACCCTAAGTAAACATAAGTAATAAAGTGTGAAATGTTGGTGTTAGCCAAGATAGTAAAGCAAAGACCAAGATAAAATTCCATAAAATAAGAGAACACAATGAGTCAAATGATATATAAGAGATGATACATGGGATAATTAGAATGTATAAAGTAACCTTTCTTATATAGGCAAGGTGGTGAAGATAGGAATATTGAACATAATGGCTGACTACCCCTTCAATGATGGAACACTTATTAACTCACATGATAAGTGTTTTGTGATTGGAAAGTTTACATGAAAGAGGTGTCTCACAAATTAAGGACAAATGTATCAACTAAATGAGGTGAGACACAAATATAAAATAACCTTTAAAGTAAGCTTAAGAAAATGTGAATAGGTTGTTGATGTGGTGTTTTGCACACTTTCTCAACATAGGTAATACATAAATGCACTACCTCTCTTGAAAGGAAATCTCCAACAACGAGTTGCTAAAAATCACCCCAAGGTCTCTCGGGTTTTAGGTCATGACCTGCATGGAATTCCTCAGTTGATATTTGATGTGATTTTGCTGGTTATCAAAGGATAGACTTATGAAGCTAGATGAGATGAAGTGGATCTTAGAATGGAGTTCCTAAAATGGGAAGCTGATGTGCACTCTGCTGCAGGTTCGAACAATAGTCTGAAACTCTAATATTTTCTTAAGGTTTGGCTTTACAATGTGCAATGAACCTTAGCATAGGCTATTTCTAAAAAAAAGAAAAAAAAGGGAAGGGAAGATAAGAGGTTTCTGGATCTGAAACTAACTATGAATAGTGATCATGGAGGTTCTACTATGGACAACTTCCTTAAAATAGAATTTCACTTAACCAGAAAATTCACATTGTCATGAAGTCTGTGCTATCTTCTAAGGACTACAAATGTTTTACCATTCATTCACCATACACATGCATGAATAAAGATAAAAGTTTTGGGAAGCTTTTAATTCAAGTCTAGACTAACTTTACACAACCATTTACAAGCAGTAATCAACAAAAAGTATGGACAAGAAAGGAATCTACACAACAAAAATCTTCACAACCATAGAACAACATTACCAAATCTATCAAAGAAAACTAAAACTAACCGAAACAACAAGGTAAATCTAACTAAATCAGCTAACTATGAGAGACAAATCATGAAACATGCCAAGAAACTCAAGAATTCACCAAGTCAATGAACTTCTATTAAAATTTCAGCAGCATGTCATTACAACAACTCAAATCTCTCCTAAAAATGAGAGACCCCCTATTTATAGTGTCCAAAAAGTAGAATGAATGGCCAAGATTGATTTTTATTGTGTGGCCAAGATTCACTACAAACTAGGGTTCCACCTACCCCACAATATATTACATTTTAAAATACATTCTTGTCCTTATCCCTATTTTGTCTTCTAGTGGCAACATTGTATCATTTTGTCTTTTTGCTGATTTCCTTTGTTGCAACTATTCTATCAGGAATTCTTCATCAATAATAGGGTTGCCTTCCTCCTTCTTCAAAGCAGCATACTCCATGAACTTCAAAATCAGCAGCTGGAGCTTATCAACTTCCAAAATTTTGGATCACAACATTTGGTAACTCCACTCCTTAGATTTATCGGTGAGCTTTTCCCAGTCTTCATTGTACTTGGCAGTGTGGTCCCTGAATAGCTCAAATTGAACAAAGGGTCGAGTGGAAAAAATCATGAAGTTAGTAGTGATCTCGTTTGAAATTCCATCCTCCATCTTCTTCTAGAAATGAGGCTTTCTCTTTTCCATATCAACTTGGACAATAGGCATATCATACCTCGTCATTAGCTTAAAATATCAATTGCAATCCACCCAAACATCCTTGGCCCAATCAATATCCGGATCTACCTTTTCAAGCACTTGCTATAGCCTTTCCTTTCCATTTTCGAAATCCTTCTTCCATACATCCATTAGCCAATGATCATCCTTCTTGAATGTAAGCTCTTTTTCCCAAGTCTCACTCGACAGCTTAAGGATAGCCTAAATCTTCGTGTAAGTAGACTCATACCTCCTCAGTAAGTCAGTGTTGAGTTTCCTTGTGCCCTCAAGAGAATTTTGTACATCCAAGAACTTGTTTTTTGTCCTAATAGCACGATTGATGCCCATGTTTCCAATATACAAAACTTGCTAGAACCAGTTTTCCATGGTGCTATCTAAGTTCTTTCTTTTCTTGAGCTTGTCTATTTCTTCTTTGGATAGCAACTATAGTAGAGCCGAAGACATGGTAGGCAGTTCCTCTGTTGATGACCACAACTAGATGTAGGTTGTCAGATTAGCCACCTGTGCCTTGAGCTCATCCTTGGAGATCTTATCTTGTTGGATCAAGTGCACCGCCATGGCCATAGACTCCTAAAGATGATCCACCTTTTTCTCCCTTGAAGCAGTTCCCAAGTTGATGGTGGAGACGTTGTAGCTGATTCCTTCTTCTCCAACCACTAGCATAGCTACTTGTACTATTCTGGATCCAGAGGCATCCATTGTCACCTTTGATCTTATCTTAGGCTTTTTCTCCTTTTTAGTGTTGATTTGAGCTTGGGCCAATATGGCCTCTAGCCTCACTCTTAGATCACTCAGGGTAGGAGCTTTCTTTTCAAGTTACCTTTCCAGCCATTCAAGCATCGGGGGTTTTCCTTTGGCTAGTTTTTGATCACCCTCCTCTTTATCTTTCCTAATTTCAATCTCCTTATCCCTGGGAACTTCTTTCTCTGCCCCTATATCATTTGTTTCCTCATCGAAGTCCTGGATGAACACCGTGCATTTGATGGGGGGTTTAGTGGGCAGGCGTTTAGTAGGGTTGTCCTCCCTTTCAATATCTCTTTCTTCTTTTTCATCTTCGAGCTCATGCCCTTTGGGCTATGCAGTCTCTAGATCCTTGTAGGTCTCAGCCTCTTCTTCAGGATTGTCCTCTTCTTTATTCTCTTCTTCCTCACATGGAGGTGACACATCTTCATGTTTTTCCTTTTCTTGTTCTTCTTTCCCTTCTGAGAGAGGCATCTCTTCACTGTGCCTGGGGCCTTCTTCCTGTTTACCAGCTAGAAGTTCAGTGCTTTCTTCCATTTTGTCATCTCTTGGACCTTCTTCCTTAGAAGGTGGTCTTTCCACTTCCTCCCCAACATCTTTTAGTTGTCGGGCCAGCTCTTCCTCAAAATCAACATCAAATGTTTGCACAATTTTAGTACTGGCATCCCCCTCTTCATTGCTCTCAAAAGACTCCATCTCCTCTCCTTCGCAGACTACCTTATCAATTTTCAAATGCTGATGTTCTGGATTCTCATGGTAGTCATCCGCTTCCCTCCTCTAATGCCTTTGTAGCCTTTCTCTCTTGTCGTTCCCATTCCTCAGATATATCCATTGTGGCTTTCATCTCCGGTGGTTCAGTTGGAGGCTTTGAGATGAGAACGCTGGCAAGAACTTGTGCCAGGGCAACCTGGATGGCTTTATTTAACAACACTTCATAAATCTTAGGGGGGACATTCTACATATGCCATGAGAATTCTTATGGAAGGGAGAGCATCGGTACATGCATTGTTGCTATTGCTAAGGACGTGGTTGGTGACATGGAAGCAGAAGAAAGTGGAGAGGTAGTGGCTGAAGAAGAATCAACTACCACGATGGGTCCAGTGGTTGAAGAAGAGGCAAGGTGGACGGAAAAGTCCATTGCAGGTGGGGAAGTAGCTACAATGGCTTGAGAAGTTAGTGCAAGAGCAGTAGTAGTGGAGGTGATCAGTGGGGACTTGGGTACCTCAGCCTCCATATCTTCTTCCCCATGGAGTGGATCCTCTTGTATAACAGGCATCTCAGTGATGCTGCCTGATTTCTTATGTCTCTTGGAAGGCTCACCTTCTAAGGCTTTTCTTGCATATAACTTAGGATTAGGTTGCTACTTCTTAGTCTCCTTCCTTTTCCTTGACCATGTGAGTGGAGGGGATTTAAAGGTTTCTCCTATTGAGGTTGTAGCTGCTTCATCATCTATTACATTAGGCTCACATTCGAGCTCCTCATAGGTCAAGATGACCCCTTGTTGCTTCAATTAGGCAACTTGCCCTTCAATCCATCTTTTGTATGAGCCTTGACAACCTTGGATATAATGTCAAGGTCATGACCTCTTACTCATCCCAATTTGTCGATGGCAGCTATAGGCTAGCAATTGCATTGTATCGAGGATCCATGATGGTGCTCTCATCTTCTTCCACTTGATCAGGCACAGGGAATGGATTTACCCTATTCACAAAGTATGTAGTCATTCACATGTAATGCCTCATCCACACCTGCCTACAATCTACACAATTAGCCCAAAAGTATTCAATGCTATGAAGATGGGTGTATTTTTGTCGAAGTGCCTTCTTGATGTGGCCATAAGGTTCCATCTGTGGGAAAGCAGTGTGAAGTGTAAAATGGTACTCAACCAACTCCTTTTCTTAATTACCTGCACATTGCGAGGTATGGAGCTCATACATCCCTTGGCCAAAAGAAAGGAGATAGGAAACCCCTGCTAGATGTTTGCTTCTCAAGAGAGTATGCACATGTCGTCGCTGTTGAGAAAGATCAAACAATATTATCCAGCCATTGGGATATTGGGGCAGCTTGTTTGATCTTTCTAAGAAGCCTTGAGTGAAGATGTATGTAAACTTCAGGTATTGAATGAACAAGAAAGCATATTGTTTCAGGAAGGCATTAGCACTATGGGAGACTCACCTCTCAAAGTCACCCCAAGCAATCTGATGATATGACCTATGAAAATGTCATTAATCCTATAGTAGTCCTTCTTGTAGTTCCTATACTACAACTGAGGGTACCTATCATAAACCTTCAGCTCCCTGCCTTGTTCTTCATTCGAAACTCTTAACAAGCCACTGTATTACCTATGTTCAGCCAGTGAATAGACCAGGTAGGATGTCATGTAAAACTTGGAGGTCCTCTTGACGTTCATGAATTTCTCATGGAAGTAATCACTTATTATCCCTCCCTAGTAAAATGTGGTTTTTGTGGTATCATCCTCTTTTCCATGAAGAATCTGCTCAACAAAGTAGACCATACATTCTTGAAAATATGCAGCAATAGGAAGGCCCATTACTCTGCTTAGCAGGGTTACTAGATCATGGTAGTCTTCATAGAAATCATTGTAGAAGAGCTCCTACGAAACTTTTGCAGCACTGCTCCTCTTCTCCTTGGTCCAATATTGATTTATAAGTTTCTCACATCTAATTGGCTCCTCGTCCCACATTTCCTTGCATTCCTTTATGGTTGGTAGTTCCATCTCCCTGAAGGTAGGGATATGGAAGGTCTTCATTATTACTTTGCCCGACATGTCTGCCAACACATTTCCATCTTTGTCCATGATTGTTCTAGTTTCCGGCTAGTATTCTGCCCTATAGGCCATTACTAGTTCAGGGGCGACAAGAGCGGGAGGAAAACCTGTAGCTTTGGCTATCCCACTGCTTCTGATCAATCTAGCATTCTCTGTCTTAGGGTTGATTCTGACTCTTTGCGTGAACTCATCAATGTCCACATGCGCTATATTGGTGTCAGAGACTTCCTTCGAATCAGTGGTGATTTTGGATTGCAATGGTTCCCCTTGGAACTGGTATTTCATTTTATCTTTGTCTTCCTTTCCACGAGGGGATTTTCTTATTTTCTTCCCTTTGTCTCTCTTTGTAACTGCCCTCGAGGGTCTTGCACCCAATTCCATATATTCTACAAACAGATGCAAGGTGAGCATAATCAAGCATGCAAACACAAAATGTTAGCCAAAGCTCTGCAAATGATGTTAGATTGGACAAGAAATCTAACATTTATTCTAGATGGTCATTAGTAGTTTACTGAAGGGACTTTGGACGGTCCGGGTCCCAGGGGTCAGACTTCCCTGGCTAGAATGTTGTTTTGAAGGCCGAACAGGGCAGGGCAATCCGTATGATTTCTTCTTCCTTCAGATTTAGATGATTTGACAGGTCCATGGGGAAGAGGGTCAAATTTGAACATGTGGATCAAAGTTTGTTTCTAGATTGGAAGGAATCTAGACCATCATTGGGGCATTCAGAGTCAAGAGGGAAAGCCACCTGGAGTTTTCTATTTGAAAAGGCTCTAGTGAAAGGGCATTCTGGGAACGTAGTTCCAGAACATGGGACTCCCGAGCTTGAAGATGGTCGACAATACTTCTTGATTGTTTAAGTGTTTTGGGCAAAGGAGATGGGAAGCCGCTCGAGGATCGACGTTTTGAAATGACGAGCAGTGAGTGGAAGTACAATGGGAGCAACCCAGTGGACCGGACCCAAGATCGAGCTTGGCCTCCATATTTTCTTTGTTGTGAGTTCTATCAACAATTGAGGTATTGGGCCCTAGGGGTCGGAAGGATGGGCCTAATTTTCTTTTTGCAATGGTTGAGATGGGACAGATTCCTAATGATGGAAGTCCAGTAGAGCAGATTCGAAAAAGGTTCTGAACACTTAAGCTTGTCATTTTATTCACTCGACTGATAGATGATTGGGGTCCAAAGGCTGGAAAGCATACTCTTGATAGCCATGAGAAATGATAATGTTACAACAACGGCTCGTGAAAGGAAATCCGTGGACTGAGACCCAGAGGATCTTAGGATATGGCATTTCAATTTGAATGTCGGGTGACGAGCAGAAGGGCGGAACCCAAGGTGCGGGTGGAAAAAGCTAGGATGTCGTTTGGAATGACGAATGATAGGTGGCACCCTAGGGACGAAATCCTGGAGGAGCAGGCCCGGAGATGGCAGACCCGAGAGGGCACTTCGCCATTTTAAGATTGTCTTCTGTTTTCATGTTTTATTGACAAAAAAGGGGAGTCCCGGGCCTAGAGAGCTTTAAAGCTCTATTTGAAGAACGTTGGGGAAGTGAAGTTCTAGATTTGATTCAAGGGTGATCTGATGGGTTTTCTTAAAATTCTACCTCATGGGTTTTAAACACCTCATTTATCTCTTTGAAATGCATACATTGTTAACCGCTTTTATCCATTATTTGTGCATAAAATCACAGAAAACACAATAGGCGGGCAAATGAAAAACTTACCATGAGAATCTGGTGAATGGAGTTGATGAAATCACTAGTAAATGTAAGGGACCGGCAATGGGAGGCTTCGGGCTCAAGGGCGGTGTTGGATGTTGGTCTGGATCACTCTAATTTTCTCTAGCCGTCTTGACATATGAAAATGATAGGTAAAATTGGCCTATTTATAGGATTTTATGATATTAAATGTCATTGATGAATGTGCATATGGTCAGTCCCAAGGCTGGTGAATTTGAAATTTGGGATCGGCCGCAGGCGGGCCAGAGTCTAGTGGCTAGAAAGATGTCGACAAATAGTCATTTGAAACTTAGCTGAGAAACAAGGGTGGCATCGATGATTTCAGAATTTGAGCGGCGGGAAGCCATTGGAGTATGGCCATTAGAAATGATGGAGGAACAACGGAAGTCCAGTAGGAACATCCCTGCAGGTTGGGTCTAAGGGGTCTCAAAAATACTCATTTAAACTTAGACGCTGAAGACACAGAGAAATGACAAATGAAGCAGCGGGTCCTGAGATGTGGAAGGATGAGGTCCTTTGGTCCTTTGGAATGACAAATACCAAAGGGAAACCTACAATGGGAAACACGTGAGGGAGAGTCCGGAGGGTACCAAGGAAGCTAGCAAAGGCAAACTACCAAGGGAACTCCATGAGGACCTAGGATTTAGAAAATTTTACGGGGATGAAACATGGTCAACTTGAGATAGGACCTTAAAGGTACACTGACCATATAAGACACTAAAATAGGGGCATGTGAAATGAGGTAGTGACAAAAATGACCCAACAAGGTGAAGGAAAGAGTGGGTCCCCGTTCCGAATGTGGCATGTGTGCTGAGGGCACAACAAATGGTGACTCTACTAGGAAATACTCTCGAGCGTTATGAGGATAATAATTCATTTAGAACCCAGAATCTCTGGTTTCAAAGGACCAGGGGCTGACTTCCACAAGTGAACTAGGAGAACAGGGTCCTTAGCTAAATCAAACTATGAAACATCTTAGAAGTGTGTGTTTGGTGGATTCATTCCTTTCTTCGGGAACTATGACAAGTAGTGGCTAATCAAATGAAGCAAGTTACATAAATCCTCCAACACCAAAAGTAACCTGGACATTGCCCCACTGCCAATCAGGCGTCCATAGCCTCGACAGAGTTGTCATTGTGGCCCCATGAATATTGCTCTATTTCCAGCCAGGCATCCATAGCTCCAATAGAGTTATTCGCACACCCATGCGGTTTCTTGATTCTAGAATTTTCTTTTCTTTCTTTCTTTTGATATTTCTTTCCGCACATTATCTTTTTTCTCAACCATGTAGGCACTGAAGCCTACGATGGGTTTGAGAACTACAGTGGTCACTGGAGAGGACTTAATATTTTTCACTCACCAAGTTATCATAGCAGCTATTGCACATCCATTTGGAAATAATTAACATGTGTTTTGTGCAAGATCTAAGATGAATGTAAAAGGATTCAACCAAGGGTCAAGTTCTAAGGCATAGTTCAAATGAGGAAATCATCCCTAGGTAGCCATCAGGGACCAATAGTCGAGAATGAATGTTTAGCCAGAGAACGCTAGGGGTGGGAAGCAAAGTGAACCATTTGTTGAACGAGAAGGACCACTATAGAAAAAATGAAGAACACCCTCTTCAAAACAAAAATAGCCAGGAAATGGGCGAAACGAAGCGACACAAACAATAAAATGAAAGAAAACCAAAAGCAACTTACCCTAGCCCATGTATAAATATTTATAGGGAACAAGTCAAATGAGCTCAAACTTGGAAGTAATGCTTTAGGTACTACTCATTGATGGGCAACGTGACATCCTCACCAGTGAGGGTCTTTAAGTAGAAAGCATTGTCTCCCATAATTTTAGCTATCTAAAAGGGGCCAAGCCAAAGCTTGTCAAATTTATTATGTCTCCCTTTCTTTTCATGGGCCTTGTCCCAACATAGTACCAGATCTGCAATTCTAAAGGCCTTAATCTTGGCTCGATGATCAAGCCAATTTTTGACTACGCCTTGGTGTTTGGAATTTTTTTCTATTGCACGGTCTCATATTTCTTCTAAGTGCAAGAGCTCAACTAATGGAGCTTCTCTACGATATCCTCCTTTGTAAAATTCATTGATGAATTGGAGGGTGGGGATTTTCAAGTGGATCAAAAATATAGGCTCTAAGCTATAAAAAAATGAAATGGGGAATCACTAAGGGAAGCCTTGTGACAGGTACGATCTACCCAAAGGGTGAAACGAAGCTGGGTATGCTAGTCCTTGGGATTCCTATCGAGCAACTTTTTGATCACGGTTATTAAATTCTTGTTTGTGGATTCTGCAAGGCCATTGCCTTGAGGGTAGTAGTTGGATGAGAATTTGAGGGAAATTCCATAATCAAAATCCCAACTAGAAAATTTCAATGAAGCAAACGTAGGTCCATTGTCACACACTAATGCATAAGGACAACTTAAGTGATTTAAAATAAAACTTTCCAAAAAATTTGTGACTACTTTAGTTGTACATTGCCTACATGTGATTGCTTCTGTCCATCTAGTGCAATAATCAGAAGTAGTTAGAATGTACATGTGTCTTGAAGATGATGGAGGGCTTACCAGACCATTGAAGTTGAGTCCCCATTGTGTGAACAACCTCACCTCCAAAATGGGTTGCAGCAGGACATCATTCTTCTCCTTGGTAGCGAGGATTTGACATGAGTGACATGAGTGAACATGGCTATGAGAATCCTTGAAGACCGTTGGCCAATAATATCCTACTCTTAATATCTAATGTGCGGTGGAAGGTCCAGATCCATGACCAGTATAGAACTTGTCATGAAATTCCATCAGGACTCGACCTACTTCTTCTTTGCCAAGGCATCTCAAGTAGATACCTTCATGGTTTCTCTTATAAAAATGGATCCTTGCAGCATGTAACTGTTGCTTTTCAAGTGGAGAGCATGCTTCTAAACTCCCTATAGGTGAGGCGGGTACTTGTGATTCAACAAATAATAAACGATGTCTTCGTACCACTCCCTTGCAGAAACATCTTCAAGCTGGTATTGTTGCACTGTGAGTTCAGGCCTTGCATCGGTTGCTACCTCAAAAATTGTTTTGGGTAAGTGGTTATCCTCTTACCAATCTCATTGGTTGGATCTCCATATCATAATCTTGCAGTAACATGACCCATTTTTCCCTTCGCTCGCCCAACTCATTCTGCATAAGCAGCGTCTTCACTACTGGGTCAGGAACAATCGCAAACACCTTATTGCATAGGATGTAATGGTGGAACTTCTTCACTCCCCTTACAAGGGCATATGCTTTCTTTTCTACATTGTGGTAATGCAGCTCAACATCCTTCAAATGGGCACTCATGAAGGTGATCAGATGCTCATTCCCCTCATCATCCTTTTGGGTCAGAATGCAGGCACATGAATGCTCTGAAGCGAATGAATAAATGTAGAAAGGATTCAAATAGTCTGAACTGACTAGCACGAGTGTTTCAACAATTGCTTTCTTAAATTATTCAAAGGCTTGCTTTGCTTTGGGAGTCCACTCGATCTTGGCATCCTGCTTCAACATGGCATTGAGTGGCTTGACAATTTCAACAAAGCTTGTGATAAAATTCCATACAAAGTTAATCTTTCCAAAGAAAGATTTGAGCTCTTTCTTGCTACTTGGTAGTTGGATTTTTAGTAAGGACTGGATGCGCTCTGGATCAATTAAGATGCCTCACTCTGAGATAATGTGCCAAATAAGTTTCCCCTCAGTAACTCTAAAGATGCATTTGTTCGGGTTAAGAGAAACCCAAAATTCTTGGCAGCGCTGGAAGACTTTGCACATATTGGAGACATGATCATTTCATTTCTTTGAAAACACTATCAAATCATCCATGTAGATGATTATGCACTTTCTGATTAGATCTTTGAATGCAATGTCCATAGCGCGTTGGAAGGTTGCGCCAGTGTTAACTAGCCCAAACGACATTTGTCTATAGGAAAAAGTGCCCCACCTTGTAGTGAATGCTGTCTTGTGGCGATCCTCATACTGCACCATCACTTGATTGTACCCAAAATAGCCATCGAGGAAGGACATCATCTATGAACCATTGACAATCTGTAGTACTTCATCCAATGAAGGTACTAGGTAATTGTCCTTCTTTGAGGCTTTGTTCAGATTGTGAAAGTCCACACACAATCTGATTTCTCCATTCTTTTTCCAGATTGGAACCAAGTTGGCCACCCACGTGGAGTGTTGAACTGGAAAGATAATCCTAGTTGAAAGCAGTTTCTACACTTCTTTGTAAATAATAGGCTCCAACAAGGTGTTTATGGGATGTTGTCTCTGTCAGAAGGGCTTCACATCAGGTTTGAGGGATGGTATGCGTTACGATGGAAGTATCGTAAGTTTTCAGATCTTCGTAGCTCCATGCAACCACATCGTGATACTTTTGAAGAGAATCAATGATCCCTTTCTTTTCTTTTGTGGTACACACCTTGCCAATAAATATTTTTTTGATTTCCTCGACAGTTCTGAGGTTTTGGACATCACATTGATTGCTGACGGATTCCTTCTTGGCTTGCTGGTCTTGGTCTCTAATATGATCTAAATCAAATATGCTCTCCAGCTGAACCATACCTTTGGGAATCATATTAGTCTTAAGATTTATGACTCCTTCTATGTCCAATTCAGCTACTTCTGGATCAACTTTATCTATTATTTGGGTGGCAAAGACATCAGAGCTCGTGATGAACTTGAGGATGTGCTTATCATCATTGAAGACTTCAAAGTGAGTGATGTTGTCTAGAATAGATGGAGTGGATGTCAACTCAACTGTGAAGCATTTAAGGCCCAAAAGGGAAAGTGGTTGTAGCATGCTAGCTACTTGAGCCAAAGCATCAGTTGTGTGATTTTGAGAGCGTGGGATCAGCTAAATATTAAAAGTGTCTAAACATTCTATAAGATCCCAGACTCTATGCCTATAGTTAGGTAGTCTTTTGTCATGGCAAGAATACAATTTTCTAACTTGTTTGATTACTAACTCAGAGTCACCGAAAACTTACAACATTTTGACATTTTTCTTTAAAGCCATAAGAAGACCATGCACTAGAGCTTAATACTCGGCTACATTGTTAGTGCAATAAAACTACAACCTATGGTAAACAAGAAAGGTCTTACCCATTGGGCTGATGAGTTCAAATCTGGCACCAGCTCCTTGCTTTGACTTAAATCCATCAAATTGAAGTGTCTAGAATTTGGAAAGCTCCTTGATATTGGGTCCAACTAGGCTTTTGTTTTCCTTCAACTGGGTGGTTTCCTTCATGAATTTCAGGGAATGTGTCAATTCAGTGTGATTAGCAACAGGTGGTTCTGCTGGCATTTCCTTTGGAATTTCCTTCTGAGGGACAATTGATCCTTTAACATGCCCTATCGCCACTTGGCACAAGCAACACTCAAACTCAGAGTGGACAGTGTTGTGAATTCTGTACCAATTTGGTAGCAAGAGGTCCCGAAAATCCATTTAGGCACACAGTCTAAGTTGATCTTGCACACACTTTTCCATGAACTCTTGGAATCCATTCAGTAGTCCCAAGTTATCGTCTTTATTTGGCTCATCATCTAACTATACCAAAATCTCCGTACTTTGAGGCACCTAAGTGAGGTTGATTGGAGGGTTGCATTGCACCAAGAGTACTTCTGTAGCAAGTTCTTCTTGAGGTTCCAATTCTCCTTAACAGGTGAAGGGACAATAATTCCCCAGTTCCATCTCAACAAATAACACCTCATTGATATTGTTGTACTTTGTGATCATGTACTTCATACGAGGTTTGCAGTCTATATGAATCTAGTTAGGCAACCCTTTCCATGGCAACCACATGTGAGAATGATCTATTGCAGCATATCCATTCAACGTTCTAGTGAAATCCCGCCCAAGAATGAGTCCATAGGTATTAGGGATGTCTACCACTTGAATGTCAATGACTTGTTGTATCCTTGGATCTACAACAATCTGCATTGAAATCTGATTCATTTCTCCCACAATGTTGATCTTCGTTTTGTACAGCTGGGTCACTTTCCTTCTTGAGGGTGTGGGAGTAATCCCAAGAGCTTTACACATGGCAAGGGGCATAACATTAGCAGGTAGTTGTGAAAATTCTTCCCAAATATTCGGATGGTAGTGAGGAAAGGCAGAGTTTCAAAATTTCCTTGGAAGAGGCTTGTAGGTGTGTCTATCTGAGCTACTTGAGCCTTGTTCTTATTGCTAGTTCTATCCTTAGTCTATCTAGAAGGTTGATCTTTTAGGTTTCGTTTGCTGTTTTGATCAAATTATTTTGTGGGTTGTTCACCCATGGACTAATTTGAGGGAATATCCTTCCTTTTCCCTATGGTTTCCCATGTCTTGAGTTCTTGTCTAGGTTCTTCAAAGGTGACCCTTTTGGCTGATGTTTCCTGTGTTGCTTTAGAGGATAGAGTTCCATTAATCACCCTAAAGAAGGAATGCCTTACAACAAGAACCTTAAGTAACTCAAAGGCGGGCAGGCTGACTTTAACCATTTTAAATTCTTCTGCAACATACTCACCCATTTGTTCAATTTCAAATTCACAGGCTCTACCTATGGCAGAGCTAGAGGGTTTGGCTTGTGTTTGACTTGACTGGTTTTGGGGCTAGCCTTGAGCCTGGTTTTGTGGTTGATTTAACAACCTATCCTTACTGAAATACTAAGTGGGTACGTGAGGAAAACCAAGAATGTTGCTAGCATTTGGATCTAGTGGGTAGTGAAGTAATTAGGTGGAGTGGATGTAGTGAATGGCCCCCTCGCTTGCTTATTCCTTAAATAATATAGCATGGCTCTCTGATGGAACGTGTGTACTTCATCCTGATGGGGTTTTTCATCATCTAAAGGACCATTATCTACTGAATCAAATAGTTGAGACAAGGTTTCACCGTTACTTACCTCTTTAACCTCTTCGATCTTTATAGAGGTGATCTCATCCTTAGGCTTGTTACTTTCACTTCTCAAGAATGGGGCCTGGCTAAACATGAGCATTGAAGAATCATATGGCTCAGATAGGACTATGTCTCTACAACCGACACTGTCCACAACATTTTGAACTTCAACTTGGAAATTTTTTGCTGTTGTAAGGAACTTAGAATAGTCGAACTCATAGTGTCTGATAGTCTTATGAATTTGGCACCATCCGGAAAGGGCTGCTTCAGTAAGATATACACCACTAGTTATCTTTTTTGTGCTAGCAGGTTGGTCCAATGGGGTAGGAACAACCCCATTGTTGGGCCTTGTATTCCACCTCTTGTATTGTCTTTGGGTTGGTCTCCTTTCAAAGGTCTAGCTAGAATTATGCCCTCTTTCATAGTTTGGCATTGATGAGGACAAACCCGCCTCATGATTATCCTGGTTGTCATGGCTAAGGTTATCTTGAATGCTACATTGAGAAGCTTGAAACTTACTATTATGATTTCTCAAGTGTGTCATCTTCGTGGAAATTTTCTTGATCATTTATGTTAACTCATTGAGTCAATCCTTTTCCATGTTACTTGGTTGCGGTGTTGGGTTTTGGAGAAAAACGGGCGGGGTTGCTAGCTGATTTTGATGTGCTGGGGGAAATTTTGGTCCTTGTAGGTACAATGGTGTTTTAGGCTGCTGAAGATATGCTTGTTACTATTGGGGAACCTGATGGCAAGTCTACTATTGTTGAGGCTGCAAGTAGGAGGCACGGGAGGTGCCTGATTCATGGGTTGCCCTAGATGAGGGACTATAGGTAACTGTGGCACCGGATTCATAACCTCGTATGGTTCTAGATTGCCTAGTTGAGCCCTTGAATCTGCATAGGATGAGCAACTTTCCCCAAGGAAGGAAGCGGGCCAGAAATATTTTTCCCCAAGTCTGTGCTAGCCTTAATGGCCTCAGCATAAGCATCTACTAGTCTGGCAGGTGGCTGATTCATTCTTTTTACAAACCCTACAGTGAGATTGTCTAGGACATTATAGTAGACAGGAAGAATGGAAACATCATTAAGTGCATAAGGAGTTTGCAACCTTGTGTATGCCCGGTGGAATCGGTCGTTGAAGGAGCCTATTGGCTCATTGAATTCTCTATGAACAACCATAAACTACTGGTACAACTGTGAAGGGCTGATGAGAATCTTATATTTCTATAGAAATGTATTCATTAATAAAGCCCAAGATGTGATGGATCCCATTGGTAAGTTGATGTACCCATAGAAGGCTTCTGCCCCCAAGGAGTAAGGGAAAAGTTGACATGCTATGTCTTCCTGATCAATCTGCATATCCTTCAACGTCACTTGGAAGATCTTGATATGTTCTTCAACTATCCTTTGTAGATCACGAGGGTTGAACTTCATGCAAAAGACCTTCAGGTTCTTTGGCATATCATGGTAAGTGTTGAAATGCAATGGAGAAGGGTTGTTCCCTAGCCAATCCATGAAGGGAGGAAGAAGCTGTATTTGTTGTTTCAGAACAGTAACTTGAGGCGACACTGGGGTAGTGGTGGTTGGGACTGCGCCTTGGACTTGAGAGGCCAGGGAAGAGGTCATTCCCCGGCTGCCGGAAGGATGAGGTCTGAAGGCAGTTTGGAGCGGTTGAGTGGAGAATGGATGAAAGGTGGAGGATGGTGAAGGTGGAAAGGAAGTTGAAGGGATGGGGGAAGAGGAAGAAGCTACGTCCTCTCCCTTAGTTCACCTAGCCATTGTGGGGGGTTGCAACTCTTGGAATTCCCCTTTATTTGGCGTAGACCTTAAAACTCTTTGAAATATTTCAAGGGAGAATGACCCAATTTGATCTAGCTTCACAAGGCCCTCCTTCTAGCACTAGTCTTGTTGATGCAGTGTTTTAGACACTTTCTCAACATAGGTAATACATAAATGCACTACCTCTTTTGAAATGAAATCTCCAACAACGAGTTGTTGAAAATCACCCCAAGGTCTCTCGGGTGTCAGGTCATGACCTACATGGAATTCCTTAGTTAATATTTGATGTGATTTTTCTAGTAATCACAGGGCAGACTTATGAAGCTAGATGGGATGAAGTGGATCTTAGAATGGAGTTCCTAAAATGGGAAGCTAATGTGCACTTTGCTATAGGTTCGAACAGTAGTCTGAAACTCCAATAGTTTCTTAAGGTTTGGCTTTACAATGTGCAATGAACCTTAGCATAGGCTATTTATAAAAAAAAGGAAAAAAGGGTAGGGAAGAGAAGAGGTTCCTAGATCTGAAACTAACTATGAACAGTGATCATGGAGGTTCTACTATGGACAATTTCCTTAAAATATAATTTCACTTAACTAGAAAATTCACAGTGTCATGAAATTTTTGCTATCTTCTAAGGATTGCAAATGTTTTACCATTCATTCACCATACACATGCATGAATAAAGATAAAATTTTTGGGCAGCTTTGAATTCAAGTTTGGATTAACTTTACACAACCATTTACCAACAGTAACCAACAAAAAGTATGGATAAGAAAGGCATCTACACAACATAAATATTCACAACCATAGAACAACATTACCAAATCTATCAAAGCAAACTAAAACTAACCAAAACAACAAAATAAATCTAACTAAATCAGCTAACTATGAGAGATGAATCATGAAACATGTCAAGAAACTCAATAATTCACCAATTCAATGAACTTTTATTAAAATTTCAGCAGCATGTCATTACAACAACTCAACTCTCTTGAAAATGAGAGGAGACCCCCTATTTATAGTGTCCAAAAAGTAGAATGAATGGCCAAGATTGATTTACATTGTGTGGCCAAGATTCACTACAAACTAGGGTTCCACCTAGCCCACAATATATTACATTTTAAAATACATTCTTGTCCTTATCCCTATTTTTTCTACTAGTGGCAACACTCTAGCATTTTGTGACCTTTTTGCTAATTGCCTTTGCTGCAATTATTCTGCTAGGAATTCCTCATCAATAATAGGGTTTCCTTCCTTCTTCTTCCAAGAAGCATACTCCATGAACTTCAAAATCAATGGATGGAGCTTATCAACTTCTAAAATTTTGAATCGCAACATTTGGTAACTCCACTCCTTGGATCTATCGGTGAGATTTTTCCCAGTCTTCATCACACTTGGCAACATGGTCCCTGAATAGCTTAGATTGGGTGAGGGTGAGGGAAGAAAAACTCATGAAGTTAGTAGTGATCTCGTTCGACATTCCATCCTCCATCTTCTTTTGGAAATGAGGCTTTATCTTTTCTGGATCAACTTGGACAATAGGCATATCATACCTCATCATTAGCTTCAAATATCAACTACAATCCACCCAAACATCCTTGGCCAAATCAATATCTAGATCTACCTTGTCAAGCACTTGCTTTAACCTTTCCTTTCGGTTTTTGAAATCCCACTTCCATACATCCATTAGCCAATGATCATCCTTCTTGAATGCCAACTCTATTTCCCAAGTCTCACTCGGTAGCTTGAGGATAGCCTCAATCTTTAGGTAAGTAGACTCATACCTCCTCGAGAAGTCAATGTTGAGTTTCCTTGTGCCCTCAAGAGAATTTTGTACATCCAAGAAATTTTTTTCTATCCTAACAACATGAATGATGCTCATGTTTCCAATATATAGGAATTTCTAGAACCAGTTTTCCATGGTCCTATCCAAGTTCTTTCTTTTCTCGAACTTGTCTATTTGTTCTTTGGATAGCAAGTGTAGCAGAGTTGAAGACGTGGTAGGAAGTTCCTCTGCTAATGACCACTGTTGGATGTAGGTTATCAGATTAACCACCTGATCCTTGAGCTCATCCTTAGAGATCCTATCTTGTTGGATCAAGTGCACCACCGTGGCGATGGAATCCTGAAGATGACCCACCTTTTTCTCCCTTGAAGCAGTTCCCAAGTTGATGGTGGACATGTTGTAGCTGATTCCTTCTTCTTCCACCACTTGCATAGCTACTTGTACTGTTCTAGATCCAGAGGCATCCATTGTCACCTTTGATCTTATCTTATTCTTTTTCTCCTTTTTAGTGTTGATTTGAGCTCAGGCCAATATGGCCTCTAGCCTCGCTCTTGGATCACTCAAGGTAGGAGCTTTCTTTTCAAGTTGCCTTTCTAGCCATTCAGGCATCAAGGGTTTTCCTTTGGGTGGTTCTTGATCACCCTCCTCTTTATCTTTCCTAATTTCAATCTCCTTATCCTTGGGAGCTTCTTTCTTTGCCCTTGTATAATCTTTTTCCTCATCGGAGTCCTAGATGAACACTGTGCATTTGATGGGGGGTTTAGTGGGCAAGTATTCGGTAGGGCTATCCTCCCTTTCATTATCTCTTTCTTCTTTTTCATCTTCGTGCTCATGCCCTTCAGGCTGCGCAGTCTCTGGATCCTTGTAGTTCCCAACCTCTTCTTTAGGCTTGTCCTCTTATTTATTCTCTTCTTCCTCACATGGAGGTGGCACATCTTCATGTTTTTCCTTTTCTTCTTCTTCCTTCCCTTCTAAGAGAGGCATCTCTTCATCGTGCCTGGGGCCTTCTTCCTATTTACCGGCTGGAAGTTCAGTGTTTTCTTCCATTTTGTTATCTCTTGGCCTTTCTTCCTCAGAAGGTGGTCTTTCCACTTCCTCTTCAAAATATTTTAGTTGTCAGGCCAGCTCTTCCTCAAAATCATCATCAAATGTTTGTACAATTTCAGTACTGGCATCCCCCTCTTCATTGCTCTTAGAAGACTCTGTCTCCTCTCCTTCGCAGACTACCTTATCAATCTACAGATGATGATGTTCTAGATTCTCATGGTATTTGTCTGCTTCCTCCTCTAATGTGTTTGTGGCCTCTCTCTCTTGTAGTTCCCTTTCCTCGAATATTTCCATTGTGGCTTTCATCTCTGGTGGTTCAGTTGGAGGCTTTGAGATGGGAACATTGGCAAGAACCTATGCTAGGGCAGCCTGGATGGTTGGATTCAACAACACTTCAAAAATATTGGGGGGGGACATTCTATATATGGCGTGAGAATTATTCTAGAAGGGAGAGCATCGGTATATGCATTGTTGCTATGGCTAAGGACGTGGTTGGTGACATGGAATAAAAAAAAAGCAGAGAGGTAGTGGCCAAAGAAGAATCAACCACCACGATGGATCCAGTGGGCAAAGAAGAGACAAGGTGGATGGAAATGTCCACCGTAGGTGTTGAAGTAGCCACAATGGCTTGAGAAGATAGTGAAAGAGAACCAGTAGTGGAGGTAGCTAGTGGGGACTTGGGTTGATTAGCCTCCATATCTTCTTCCTCATGGAGTGGATCCTCTTGTAGAATAGGTATCTCAGTGATGCTGCCTGATTTCTTATGTCTCTTGGAAGGCTCACCTTTTAAGGCTTTTCTTCCATATACCTTAGGATTAGGGTTCTACTTCTCAGTCTCTTTCCTTTTCCTTGACCATGTGAGTGGAGGGGATTTTGAGGTTTCTCCTGTTGAGGTTGTAGCTACTTCATCATCTATTAAATTAGGCTCACTTTTGAGCCCCTCATAGGTCAAGATGACCCCTTGTTGCTTCAATCAGGAAACTTTCCCTTCAATCCATCCTTTTGTACGAGCCTCAACGGGCTTGGTTATAATGTCGAGGTCATCGACCTCTTGCTCATCCCAATCTATCGATGGCAGTCATAGGCTAGCAACTGCATTGTATCGAGGATCCATGATGGTTCTCTCATCTTCTTTGACTTGATTAGGAACAGGGAATAGATTTACCCTCTTCACAAAGTATGTAGTCATCTGCATGTAATGCCTCATCTGAACCTCCCTATCATCTGCGCAATTAGCCCAAATGTTTTCAATAGTATGAAGATGGGTGTATTTGTATCCAAGTGCCTTCCTGATGTGGGTATAAGGGTCCATCCATGGGCAAGTAGTGTGAAGTCTGAAATGATACTCAACCAACTCCTTTTCTAAATTACCTGCACATTGCGAGGTATGGAGCTCATGAATCCCTTGGCCGAAAGAAAGGGGATAGGAAACCCCTGCTAGATGTTTGCTGCTCAAGAGAGTGTGCACATGATGTAGCTGCTGAGAAAGCTCCAACAATATTATCTGGTCATTGGGATACTGGGGTAGGTTGTTCAGTCTTTCTGAGAAGCCTTGAGCGCGGATGTATGTAAACTTCGGGTACTGAATGAACAATAAAGAATATTGTTTTAGGAAGGCGTTAACACTGTGGGAGACTCGCCTCTCAAAGTCACCCCCAGTCAATCTAATGATATGACCTATGAAAGAATCATTAACCTTGCAGTAGTCCTTCTTGTAGTTCATGTAGTGCAACTGAGGGTACCTATCATAAACCTTCAGCTCCTTGCCTTGTTCTTCATTCGGAGCTCTAAACAAGCCACCGTATTGCCTCTGTTCAGCCAGTGAATAGACCAGGTAGGATGTCATGTAAAAATTGGAGGTCTTCTTGACGTTCATGAATTACTCATGGAAGCAATCACTTATTATCCCTCCCCAGTAAAATGTGGTTTCTATGGTATCATCCTCTTTTTCCGTGAAGAATCTACTCAACAAAATAGACCATCCATTCTTGAAAATATGCAGCAGTAGGAAGGCCCATTACTCTGCTTAGCAGGTTTACTAGATCATGGTAGTCTTCATAGAAATCACTACGGAAGAGCTCCTGAGGAACTTTTGTAGTGCTGCCCCTCTTCTCCTTGAGCCAATATTAAGTTATAAGTTTCTTACATCTAATTGGGTCCTTGTCCCACATTTCCTTGCATTCCTTTATGGTTGGTAGTTCCATCTCCCTGAAGGTAGGGATATAGAAGGTTTCATTATTTCTTTTCCTGACATGTTTGCCAACATGTTTTCATATTTTTCCATGATTGTTCTAGTTTCCGATTGGTATGCCTCCCTGCAAGCCATTACTAGTTTGGGGGTGACAAGAGCGGGAGGAAAACCTGCAGCTTTGGCTATCCAACTACTTCTGATCAATTTGGATTTCTCTATCTTAGGGCTGATTCTGACTCTTTGCGTGAACTCGTGAATGTCCAAGTGCCCTATATTAGTATCAGAGACTTCCTTCCAATCAGTGGTGATTTTGGATTGCAATGGCTCCCCTTAGAACTGATATTTCATTTGATCTTTGTCTTCCTTTCCATGAGGGACTTTTCCTATTTTCTTCCCTTTGTCTTTCTCTACAACTTCCCCTGATGGTGCTACACTCAATTCCATATATTTTGCAAATAGAGGCAAGGTGAGCATAATCAAGCATGCAAACAAAAAGGGTTAGCCAAATCTATGCAAATGATTTTATATTGGACAAGAAATCTAACATTTATTCTAGATGGTCATTAGCAGTTTACTGAAGAGACTTTGGATGGTCTGGGTCCCAGGGGTCGGACTTCCCTGGCCAGAATGTTGTTTTGAAGGGTGAACAGGGCAGGGCAATCCATATGATTTCTTCCACCTTCATATTTAGATGATTTGAAAGATCCATGGGGAAGAGGGTCCAATTTGAACATGTGGGTCAAAGTTTGTTTCTAGATTGGAAGGAATCTAGACCATCGTTGGGGAATTCAAAGTCAAGAGGAGGGAAAGCCGCTTGGAGTTTTCCATTTGAAACGGCTCTGGTGAAATGACATTTCGGGAATGGAGTTCTGGAACATGGGACCCATGAGCTTGAAAGATAGTCGACAATACTTCTTGATTTTTTAAGTGTTCGGGCCAAAGGAGACGAGAAGCAACTCGAGGATCATCGTTTTGAAATAGCGAGTAGTGAGCAGAAGTCCGATGGGAGCAACCCTTTGGACCAGACTTGAGATTGAGCTTGGCCTCCATATTTTCTTCCTTGTGAGTTCTATTGGAAATCGAGGTACCGAGCCCCGGGGGTCAGAAGGATGGGCCTGATTTTCTTTTTGCAATGGTCGAGACAGGATGAAGTCCTGATGGCGGATCCGATGAAGGTTATGAACACTTAAGCTTGTGGTTTTATTCACTTGGTCGAGAGATGATTGGGGTCTGAAGGTTAGAAAGTAGCCTCTTGATAGTTGTGAGAAATGACAATGTTACAATGGCGGCTTGCAAATGGAAATCCATGGACCGGGACCTAGAGGATGTTAGCATGTGGCGATTTCAATTCGAATGTCAGCCGGTGAGTAGAAGGGCGGACCCCGAGGAACAAGTGGATAGAGCCAGAATGCCATTTGGAATGGTGAATGATAGATGACACCCTGGGGACAAAATACCGGAGGAGTGGGCCTGGAGATGGCGGACCCGAGAGGGCACTTCAACATTTTAAGATTGTCTTCGATTTTCATGTTTTATCGACATCAAAGGGGAGTCCTAATCTCGGAGAGCTTTAAAGCTCTATTTGAAGAATGACACTGGGGAAGTGAAGTTCTGGATTCAATTCAAGGGTGATCTGATGGAGTTTCTTAAAATTCTACCTCATGGGTTTTAAACACCTCATTTCTCTCTATCAAATGCATGCATTTTTAACCCCTTTTATCCATTATTCATGTGTAAAATCACATAAAACACAATAGGTAGGCGGACGAAAAACTTACTATGAGAATCCAGTGAATGGAGTTGATGAAATCGCTAGTAAATGTAAGCGACCGACAATGGGAGGCTTCGGGCTTGAGGGTGGCATTGGATGCTAGTCTGGATCACTCTGATTCGCTTTGGCCGTCTTAACATATGAAAATAACGAGTCAAATTGGCCTATTTATAGGATTTTATGACATTAAATTCCATTAATGAATGTGCGTACAGTTAGTCCCAAGGTTGGTGAATTTGAAATTCGGGATCGGCCATGGGTAGGGCAGAGTCCGGTGGCTGGAAAGATGTCAGAAAATGGCCATTTGAAACTTAGCTGAGAAACAAAGGCGGCGTCGAGGATGTTGGACTCTGAGTAGTGGGAAGCCATTGGAGGATGACCATTAGAAAAGATGGAAGAACAATGAAAGTCTGGAAGGTCGGCTCTGAGAGGTCTCAAAGATGCTCATTTAAACTTAGTTGTTGAAGACACAGAGAAACAACGAACAAAACAGCGGGTCCTGCGATGCGGAAGGAAGAGGTCCTTCGGCCGTTTGGAATGGAAAATACCAAAGGGAAACCTGCGAGGGAGGGCTTGGAGGGTGACAAGGACACTGGCAAAGGAAAACTTCCAAGGGAACTTTGTTAAGACCTAGGACTTATTAAATTTTATGGGGATGAAACATGGTCAACTTGAGATAGGACCTTAAAGTTACATTGACCATATAGTACACTTAAACGGGGGCACACGAAATGAGGCAGCGACAAAAATGACCCGACAAGGTGAAGGAAAGAGAGGGTCCCCATTCCGAATAGGGTGTGTATGCTAAGGGCACAACATAGGTCAAACTAGAAAGTTGTTACAACTAACTCATTATATAATGACACTATTTACACTAACATGAAAATTACCTAAGATGGAAAATAGATAGGTAATATATCATGTTCATACCAACACCCCCTTAAGTGTAACTTAGTGAGAATATTAAAAGTATAAACCTATAATGATGGGTCTTAGCCACAAGGTTAGATAAAGTACCCATTGGAATGTCCTCTTTTTCAAATTAAAAAGAAAGATTGTTTTCTCTAGGAGTTATTCAAGTGTGGGGATTAAAACTACTATTTTACCCATGGCAAGGAACCATCAATGGTTGATGTTGGAGCTTAATGCATTCCTAGGAACCAACGATGGTTAGAGATCAATGGTATGGCTAGATGCATGCCTAGGAACCAACTATGGTTAGAGATCAATGGTATGGGTAGATGTGTACCTAGGAACTCGTGACGATTGAGGATTTATGATGTAGGTTGACATGTCCCAAGATAGTAAAGAATAGTAAGAAAGGGGGCAGCAAATCCCAATAAAATAGGTTGACCTATTGAATAGTGGTAGTGTGTGGAATCGAGGGAGAGTTTGTAATACCTGTAAGGTCGACCTATGGTATCATGTAAAGCTCAACTTTGGGCCTCAACACCATTTATCTCTTGGTCAATCAAGTTTAACCTTTGAAGGATTTCATATAAGACAAGAAGCATTTCAATTGTAAGGGACATAGATGAATGATATGTATTTTTGGGTGCTTTGTGTTTAATATTCTATAGATGAAGACCCATAGGAGACTGTGATCAGAGGATGAAACCCCATTGATCACTAGAATTAGAGGATGAAAACCCTTTGGTTCTTGGGAGAATTCTCACTTAGGGAATGCATTGGAGCATCAAGTAATTGTAAGGAAATCTAGAGTGAACATTTTTATTTAGATTTATCCATTGTTATCAATATAGTCTATATTGCTAGGATTTGCAAGCTAGGTATTGAATGATGACAAAATTTCCCTCCCACACCAAAGAATTTTCAAACAGAGACTTTGAATTGTGAAAATAGGTAACATGATAAAATTTACATGTTTTACTATATGCTATTTTTATGTGTTTAGAGGTATTGAATGATGATAAAATTTCCCTCCCAAAGCAAAAAAACCCTTTTGCAATTTTTACAACACAAAAGATAGAAATTAAAAAAGTCAATTTAGTTTAAATCTTTATGTATTTGGTAAATATTTTGGAAAATTAAGCTATATATGTGTAGAAAACTAAATCATCTTTCCAACACCTACTCATTTATAAAAAAATGGACACTAGATGCTCAAGTTATAACAATAGAAGTGTAAACAACTATATTTGAGTTTAATAGCCTGTAAAAGTCTCGAGGAGAAGAATGTGGGAAAAGAACCAACACCATTAGAAATTTTCTAGAATCAACTTCCATCAATATATGGTTTATAGAAAATTGAGCTTGTATGCCCAAGATTCATCAAATTTATGAAAACATGTCAAAAAAAGAGGGAAAAAGTTGATGGTGACCTAGCAGTAGATAGGCGGTGAACTAGAAATGATCGAGTGATGGCTAAGCAACAATTGGGTGGTAGGCAATGGTATTCAGGGGATGGCCAAAATTTGACCATTAATGAATGCTAACTAAAATATTCTTGAAAAAAAAAAAAAAATGGTAGTTGAGAAGTGATGCTAGTCTATTATAACCTATGTAGTAACCATACAATCATCAACAAAATTATTTTCACTCCTATTTTTTTGTCATCGAAAAAAATGCTATTTTTTTCCGTAGCTAGTGATGCAACCATACTTGCATGACTTATATAGTGTATATATTTGTGTTACCATATGGATTTCATATAGTTGTATGTATTTTTTTGATCTTAAATTTTGTTCCCCAAAAGAAACACTAAATTCTTTCCCTACTTCTATTTTGGCTAATGAATAGTGGATAGTTAGGTTTTTTGGTATTTCAAATGTGATGACAAGGTTTGTTTGGGCCCAAAGTGCTCCAATGTTTTTCTCAAGGATAGATCTCACAAAAAATGTTGTAGCTTCTAGATCCAATGCTTCTATAACCCTTGATGGAGAAAAACCTCAAATATTGAGAAGGGGTTTATTGAATCTATGCTCTCATACCATGTTGAAGAAGAGAAATTAGCACAAAAAATTATTATAAAAACAACAAGAACACCTTCCACAAATGAGAGTTGTAAGTGAATATTTTCAATTTCCTTAACTAAAAATTGATTAAAAAATGAATAAAAAAATAAAGACTTATTTATATGCAAGAATAAAGAAAACATAAAATTAACATGATTTAATAATATAAAAAGAACTCCTAAGTTTAGCTTAAGTATAATAGAGTAAAAGGAGACCTAATTAACAATGGTGATAACACAACAAATTTGATGGATGTGATTCACAATTTTTTGTTTATCAATAAGAGAAAAGGATTGGAGGTCATATAAATTAATAACGCTTTAATTCATAATATATTTATTTATTTTTAGTACATACAACACCCCTCCCTCTTTTTCTATACCTACTTATGTCATTATTTTGTTCAAAAGTGTTATCCCACTTCCACCATTACTCTATCTAGTGTTTTTTTAGTTGAAAAATTTTACCATTTGATGAATAGTAATTTAAATTTAAATTCAATTTCATTATTTCTTTGAAAAAATACAATGGAAGGGGTTTCAAATCACCAATATTTTAATTTTTTTTCCAACAATGACTAAATTATCTCCATCTAGTATTTATGAATCATTTACATCAAACCATATTTTCATAGTAATATCCTCTAAGGTGTGGCTTTACCTCTCCATGTTGCCACTTTAGTAATGATATGTATAATATCCTTTAAGGTGTGACCTTGCATCTCCATGTTTCCCCTTTGGTGGTGATATTTTGCATGGTGTGGCCTTACACCTCAGAAGGTATCTCCTAAGGTGTGGCTTTTGTTAATCCATGATAATGTCCTCTTAGTGGTGGTATTACGCCTAATACCCCCTAGTGTGTGACTTTTCATGTCATGATATATCCCCTCAATTGTGTTGTTATGCTTAATACTCTCTAAGGTGTGGCCTTTCATTCCATGATTGTTCCTGTCTTAGTAGTGGTGTCATGTATGATACTCTCTAAGATGTGACCTCCCATACATTAAGTAATGTCCTTTAAAGTATAATAACCCATTTTGTTGGCATGCACCCTTTGTGGTAGTGTTTATAATGCCCCCTAAGGCATAGTTTTATGATTTGTCCCATGTGCTATTAAACATTACATAGCCCTTGAGGTGATTTCATCCCTTGTGATGTTAAATGATCTCCCATGATATAAAAATTGGTACACCCTCCGAGTTGATTTCATCCCCTGCGACATTAAACAGTCCCTTGTGACATTAAACTTTGTACATCCTTGGGGTGTTATTTGCATAACAATCCATGGATTTGGCATAACACAACTTGTTGATTCATAAACTTGAGAACCCTTTTTAACATGGACACATAGCATAACACAACTTGTTTGCTAGTGGATCCATGTGTTTCATGAGATGCCTAGAATGATACAACTTTCTAGCCTTGTGAAACATATCATATTGTATGGAGACCTAACATAACATAGATTGCTAGTTAGTAGATCTATGTAACTCATGAGTGGTTTAGCATAACACATCTTGCTAGCTCTTATGAGAGCACTATCTTGTCAAGCATATATTTGGGAAATAACATTTTTTATTTGAGACAAATTTAAGATTGAGGTCTCTTTTCCTTATTGACTTGAATCCTTTTAGTACTAACCACGTGTTTTTTTTTGTGATTGTTATGTGCCCTATTTATGTTTGCATCATGTTTTCATTGTGTTTACTTTGTGTTATGTTCATATTATTCTATATTTTGTGACTTCATTGTGTATGCTTCGTGATTATCATGTTACATTACATGTCGAGTTCACCAAAATGTTTGATTGGTAAAAGGGATCTAGGTCTCAAATCACACTTCTTCCAATTAGGGGTCATTTTAGGATTAAAAGTGATCTCAATATCCACTTGGCTATAAACCTTAGTGGAAGAGACAAAAAGGTGGATCAGAGTTCTAATCATTTTATGGGTGAGATGATGTGGATGGGATTGATTGATTATTAATTGAATGAATTATATGATGCAATGTTGTTCCTATGTTACTAATGAAAATGCAATTGTAAACTGCTAATATATCAAAAGAATACATAATAAACAAAAAGAAATAGACTCTAGAAAAACAAAAGGAAAACACAAAGGAACTTGACATATAAATTTGGGGTAGAAATTGTTGGATAAGGGCACTAGGGGCCCTAGACTGGATGATTGATATTCAAGATTTGACTTCACATTCCTATTGCTTCTAATTTGCAAGTCATCTTCTAGAGTCATTGTTGAAACTTCGTTTGTTGTTGATAAAATCCACTTTCTTTGACTTGAAATCTTGTAGGGTTTAAATGCATGAATGATAAATTAGTCTTCAATTTGAAACTTCGTTTGTTGCTGATAAAATCCACTTTCTTTGACTTGAAATCTTGTAGGGTTTAAATGCATGAATGATAAATTAGTCTTCAATCTTTCTCCAATTTTCTTTACATCTAAAAACCTACACACATGAAAGAGAGGGAAGGGTTGTGCTATATAGTGGCTTGCCTAAGTCAAACCTGATTTTGGTATTTCTGTGTCTACAACAACTTTAATGATGTAAAAAGAGAACTTACCCTCAATTGGCCGGAGGCTAAATGATAACAAGTGATAAATTGAAAAATTACTACAATTCACCACTCAAATTTGCATTCTTTGATGGACTGAAGTCATGTACTGATCACTTTCAAGGAGAAATTGATGCTTGATTTGAAATCTTACTAGTGTTAGTACTCACAAAAAATGAACATAAAACATGAACAAACTTACATAAAAACATGATGTGTGGCTAATATGATGTTTGACTAATTTTTTTTTTCCAATAATCCTGATAATTCTTCTCTTGACTGCTCTTGATTTCTTTTGGGATGGTCAATTTTTCTTAATGAATATGCTAGGATTAAAATGGTGAAAATGATTTTTATTTATATGCAATTCTTATAATTTTTTGAAAATAAAATACCGATAGCTAACAAATGATTTTAGATTTTTAAATAATAAATTTTTGACACTAACATATTCAAATTGGGGCCAAAAAGGCTGGACAAGGGCGTTGGGTGCCCTAGTCCAGACCCATCCTTGTTGGGGCCTTAAACATTAGGGGAAAATATTAAATGTTTATTTTAATTCCCACCTTTTAATTTGATAAAGATATTCATAAAATAGGTAATTAAATGAATAATTAGGTCCAAGCACATAGGGGGGAGCTAAACCTAGTGTAAAATTGTCAAGGGTGAAAATTTTCAATGCTACAAAAATAATAATATTTAATCATATAAATGTGCTATAAAGATAATGCAGAATTAGGTTATTTTAATTATTTGAATTAAAATATTCTTAGAATGATTATTCTCCCTAATCTATATGATTTTGTGAATGTTTATAGATGATCAATAAATAATTATTGAATACATTTCAATACCATTACCTTGAAATAAATCATGCTAAAGGTGTGCAAAGTTAGCTTATGATAGGAATGAAATAAGTAAGAGTAAATAAATTTTAAATTTAAAAAGAAAAATTATAGTTTAATTACATGTCGTAAAGGATTGATTTCATAATATTAAATTGACTTAGGACATGGAAATTTAATAATTTTAATGTAGGGAATAAATGTATAGATGCAAGAGACATAATCAAATTTCAAATATGTAGGAATATATATGCAAATAAATAAGATAATGTCAAATATATGAGAATGTGTGGAGGTGAGGACATGTGAAGGATTAGAGAAGCTTTGTACAAGATTGCTTTAATTGATATATAATTTATTAATCTATTCCATTAAAATAGGCCCCTTGTCAATTTTACCATTATATTTTGTAATAACTTTGATATGTATGTGAACTTTGACATGAAAATGTATGTTAAAATAAATAAGCACTTACAAACAAGACTATAAACTAGATATATAGAAACAAAATGATATAAAGGTTCATGTAAAGTAATAGACCCTACTAGATCTCATCATGCACTTTTATCCTTAGCCACACATATTCCATGCAAACTTACAAAATAGAGAAAATATGTACAATCTATAGCTTTCATAACACAAGTTGAAATGGAAATAATTGTAGAATGAATTTTTAGCCAATGACTATCAACAAAAAGTGAACAGAGAGTAGGGTTAAAAAGATTCCATCTATACAAAAATTTGTATGGTAATGCTTTGCCCTATATTGTGGTCATAGGATAACATGACATATTAGGTACTATTATGCCTTATGATCAAGATTTATCTAGACATGGTGAGTCTCCATCTAGGCGCCTATAATTAGTATCAATCTCAACATATGAGTTTTATTAGCAAGATATGCTGCCCCTTAAATTGGTTACGTCCACTATATGTAAGATGGATGTAATCAATTGAAGAGGAAAAAGTAGTACACGAAATGTAAATCTAAATTGAGCTTGAGAGAATAACAATCATGTAAAAAGGTTATTGTAATAAATGCATCTTGTAGTAAGCAAGTAAAGGATTTTGAATGATAAGAAAGATAAGCACATGGGTTGGTGATAATAATGAAAGCATGAAATTTTTCTTCTAGTATAAGCAACATGGACTAGTCCACCAAACAAGATCACAATCAAAGTATAATCTTAGGTAAGAGAAAACTATACTTTAACAAATGATCAATCTATACCATTAGATACTTTAGCAAGTGATTGATCTAGACCATTAGAAATACGAGTGACAAATAATTAATAGATTTGAATGTTAGTTAGAAGGCTAAATCAGTGAAAGAGAACCATCTGTTGACTTTACCAGATTTAGCAGAATGATAACCATTATTCTTACACCCAATCTTAGACCTGAAAAACAAAGGATGTTTAACCTCCAAAAAAACACAGCGTACAGTGACAGGATGTAGATAGATGAATGTGACTTGTTTTGACGCTTCTCAAAGATTACAATGTGTTTCTTTATGTGAGCCAACAAAGGAGTCAATCATTCGAGAACTCTGTGACTTTGTGGCCAAGAATATCAGCCATGATTTAATAATATGTATATTTATATGATAATTGATAATGGGAGAGTTATTTGTGAGGTCCTCTGAACTTTCAAAAACAGATCTCTTTATCAATGAATTGATTTTGATTTGTAGTTGTGTCAATGATGTTGATCCTTTAATCGTAGAAGATTGGTTAAGTAGTTAATTATATCATGTTCAGTTTAAATGTTATCTATTTGTATAAGGTAGAAAGTGTGTTCATTGTAGACGATTTTAAAACTTTATTACATTTATAAATTTTTTGTTTTAATTTTACAATTATGTTTTTAACATCTTGGATTGGATAGGTAATAAGTATGATATTTAATTTTAGTTATAATTTATTATAATAGTGAAATTTGTAAATTTATATTAATTTCTATTTAATTTTGTGTCTATTTGATGGAATAGCTTAATATAATTATATTTGGACAAATTTGGTGTAATCTTGGGTGAATTTAAGTTCATTTTGTGATCCTTCAAAGACATATCCCACCTCCGTGTAATCTTAGATAGTCTACCTTATCCATTTCTACACACATTCTTGCACATTTGATATTTATTACACCATTGTGTACATGCAGTCATTCCTCACATTGAATTTAGCATTCCCTTGTCAAGGATTATTATGCAGTGAATGATTGATCTCACAAAACAAAATTAACCCTAGGAATTCAAAACTTTAAAATATAAAGTTTGCTAACTCCAACCCATTCCATTTCTACCATGAGCCGATGTGGTACATATTTCGCATGATTTATTACTACAAAGTGATATATAAAGACATTCAATGTGCATTTATTTATCATCATAAAATGATTCACAAAATTTTACACTTTGGAGAGGAATCATTCTAGGAAAACTTCAAATGACTAGGATCTCTCAAATGATTTGGTGCCCTCCTCTTAATAAGGATCGCCTCCTCCTGCTCTTCATATAATTTTCATGACTTTTTTTTTAGTTTTGTATTGAACAAAGCTATATAAAAAGATTACAAATAGAATAAATAACAGTCCAGAAGAGGACTGTGAAAGGAAGGCAACAAAGATCAACAGCATACAATGTAGACCAGCATACACAAGTTCTTACAATAACAGTAATCCAGCTGAGCGTTAACGTACAACACTACAAAAAACAACTTATAGAATATACCAACATACATAATTGTCACAATAACAATATTTCAGCTGGGAGCTCATATAATGCTCATGACTTAACTTATTTCATTTTCTTTATCTCTTTGTAATTTTAACATAAAACTTTAGATTATAATACCATTACACCCATTTAATGCAAACACTATATTTTTATTTTATTTATATATAAAAATATATCACTTTACATCATTAAAAAAACCTTTGAAAAGAAGAATCCTCATACAAAGATAACATGGTCTGAAATAAATGGTGTTTGGTAGTTTGAATTTAAACAGACATAAGTTTGTTATGAAAAGAAGAGATTAAATTTGAGTAATCCATACCTACTCTAAAATATGTGTGTTTAATGGCCCACCCTGAAAAACCCAATTCATCAGAGACAAAATCTGAAGCCTGCATGTGTACTTAACACCATTAAGATGAGGAAATACCACAGTACAAAGAGATTAAGAAATCATACAGAACTTTTTTAGTAGATTTAATTTCAAGATAGAGTTTGACAGGCATCCACGTCCTCATTACCCTCCATAAATATATATTCAAATACCCATGTTCCGGCATCACATTGACTGAAAGAAAAAGGAAATGGCAAAAAGTCCCTTTGTCAATTTGGACTCACCTAACCTAGGAAAAACCGTTTGCACAATTTAATAAGTCTTTTTCACTAATAATTTATCACGAGTAATTCATCACGGCAATGAATTGTTGGTGGTGAATTATATACTGATGAATATGTTATGACAATAAATTGTTGACGATGAATTGTTGAGGATGAATTGCTGGTAGTTAATTGCTGACGGTGAATTTTTCTACAGCCCTCCTCTCAAGTTGCCTCTCCCACATAGCATATCTATATTGATAAAAAAAATGAGTGCCTTTGATATCTTTGAATTTAAAAATTAAATTTATAGACATTTCATTTTCTGTAATAAAGAATATAATGTGTTTCAACTTTATGGTAGAACAATTCCAGAGTATAATGTGCTTCAACTTTATGGTAGGACCCTCCACCAAACCACCACTTAATATTTATGTACTACTTTTCTATCTTTACCAATTATCAATCACAAGATATTATCATAGTAATGACACTTTTACATAAGGACCACAGTACATATCAATCATATTGTAAACATTTTAAGCTTTTCCCTCCATTCAAACACCACTAACCATTTATTAATTACAAAATAGTATCAAAATAATATATTTAAAACATATCATGAAAAATTTATTTAAAATTATTATCTAGAACTAATTATTTTTATAGATTGTCTTTTCAATTCCAAGGGCTCTAATTTTATATTTAGATGCTTCCATCATTAAGCTTGTTACCCTTCTATTTCAAAATAAAGCATGAGACTTGACAAGCACTTCATAAAAGTCTTTTCAATTTCTTCCTACAATAATTATGGGGTCTTTTGAGGATGGTAAGGAAGTTGGATAGTTGGAAAGCAGACAGGTGGAATTATAGAAGTGTTCTATAACGAGTGATTTGTTATATAATAATAAATAATTTTGTTGAGGTGTTCACATTGCAATAATGATAAATTTCACCTAAAATAAAATCTCCTTTCCTTTAGTATGAATGGTGCTTAAATTTAAATGTTTAAACTATTTCAATTATTGGGAATGGAAATAGATTTTCCTATATGTAAGCTAACCAAATGAAGTGCCTATATAAATATAAATTACAATTAATAATTGTTATTATATTTTTTTTGATTGATTGGATTTCTTTTTGTTTGTTTATAATTTGGATTGGTGGTATTTAAGAATATCTTTAGAACTCTATTGATTTGTTACAGAACAAATTCTTTTAAGTCAATTTTTAGAAAATGATAGATTTTATAGTTGTTCCAATGATAAAAGTAAGAAGTTTCAACTATTTAAATGCTTCTAAGACAATTCTACAAATCTAGATTCATTTTAAGTGCTCCAATATAATTTTCTTTTTTTAAAAGGTGAAATACCAAATGTTTGAACATATTGATTAGTTTTTAAAGTAAAGTGTTCCAATATAAGTGTTCCTTTTTTAAAAAGGTAAAATAAAAAAGGCTTGAACATATTGATTAGTATTTAAAGTATGATAATTACAAGAGAGGCAGCCATGAACAACAAAATTGGCTAGAAAAAGTAGATACAAGTGACCGGAAAGGGAACATAACTAAACAAAAATTGTTCCTCAAGTAGACAAAAAACATGTCCAACACTCCAATAGAGAAACATATTATCAAAGCATATAGACCTAAGTATCAAAGTTGAAGATCGAGAAAAGATTATTGAAAATTATTATTATTCCACCTATACAACATTGGGTACATGAACATTGGCTACTGGAGAAATTGGAGGGTGAGGAACATGTGCGATCAAGAAGCAAAGAGCATGAAAATCATCCTGAATTCTATCAACCAATAGAGGGCCTAACTCCTCATGATGTGCATAAATGACATTATGCATAGAGAAATCACATTGAGACTAATGGTGATGTTTAGGGTCTTAAATGCACATATAACTATTAGATTTTTCCTTAAATATCTAGGATGAAACAACCCCCAACCAAAGCTTCCCCATTTGACAAATCATAACCCTTTATTGCTTCATTTGCATTTTTCCTAAGTATTTGTATGTCTTCAACATAATCAATAGCAAGTTGTATAAGAAGATCATTGGATTGTAGTAAATCCATGTAATTTGAAAGAAACATTGAAGCTATTTGAGAGTGATAAACCATGTGTGGAGAGATCTACAAAAATTCTCATCCCATGAGTCACTAAATTGCCTCAACCTAGAGGAAATCAATTTTAAACACTTTTTCCAACACAATATAAGTGTTCCTTGCATTCTCCTTAAATATGAATTATATTTCCTTGATGTTCAAGATTGATAAATGAATGTAATTGAATTCCTTTAAATACAAAGACATAGCAACAATTCGTGAAAACATGTGTTTAGTTGCCTCACAATAGATAGTGGAATGTGTGCTAAATTTAAATTTAAATGTTAAGAAATTAAAGAGCGTATCTATAGATGTGTGGTTGTCTGACCACACCTACAAAATTAATTTAGGACATGGTGCAATGTTTAATAAAATTTAATAATAAAATTTGCATATAGAGGGAAGGGGAACAAAGTGTAGCATTGTAAATTGTCACCCTTGACAATTTCACTCTTATTTTTGCTACCCTTTATGTGCTTGGACCTAATTATGCACCTAATTTCCTAATTATGCATTCCATGGTTCATTTTAAACATTTATCAATAAATCAAAGCATGTATTTAATATTTTACCTCCATAACCTTTGATCCCAAAAGAGGAGAGATTTGGTCTAGGGTGCCTTATGCCCTAGACCTCTTAATTTGGCTCCAAATTCAAATATGCCAGTGTTGGTAATTTATTATTTGAAATTCAAATTCTAATTGCCAGCTATCAAGATTTGAATTTTGGGAAATTAGAAGAATTACATATAAATACAATATTTTCACCATTTTAATAGGAGGAAAAGAATGAGAGCAATTATTATACTTCAATTATTAATTCAAGAGTAGTGAAGAGCAATTTTTTTTGAATTACTACAACGTTTCATCTTCCAAGCATCATGTCAAGTTTTATGCATTTCACTTTTGAGTACTAACACTTGTATGTCTTCAAAGAAAACCAAGTCAAACAACAATTGATCCTTGAAGGCGATGAGTGTAACTTTAGTCCATCAAGGAGATCAAATCTGAGTGGTGAGTTGAAGCAAGTTTTTAATTCATTACTTATTTATCATTTAGCCTTTATCCCTCAAAAGTATACATTCTCTTTTATCATCAACTTTGCCATTGTGGAGGTAGAAATACCAACACATGGTTTGATTGAGGCAATCCCCTATATGACACAACCCTTCCCCTCCTTTTTTGTATGCAAGTTTCAAATCTAAAATGGGTTGGAGGAAGATTGAGGATACTTCTCTCATTCATGCAACAAATTCCTACAAGTTGACAAGATACATAATTTACATTTTATCAGTAATAGACAAATATTCGATAACCAAACCTAGAAGATAAAAGCTACAAATCAGGCACTTTAGGACTACAAAAACATTTTTCAGAACCAAGGTTTTAGTCCTAGGCACAAGGCACCCTAGACTAGCAAGAATTGACTTAAATTCATAAGATAAGTACCTCTATGTCCGCTCTCCTAATTTTGCAACTTAAATTTGTCTATCTATAGTCAATTTTTCATAATTCATGAAAGAACATTATATTTTCATAGTTTACATAATTACATTGTTGCATCACATCAAAATCCAATCTTCAAGGCCTTCAAAGAATCAGATCCAAGGTTGATTGACTCTCCTTTTAGTTTGGATGTCAATTTCTTACCCTTGCCAGTCTTGATTCCAATGTTTTATTAGGAAAGGATTGATTCTAATGATCTAGACATTAGATCTAGGATCTCCTTTCAAATGAAAAAAAAAGAAAGCCACTTATCTTAAGAAGAGTAAAATTTGGTGCAATCAAGTAAAAACCTAGAAACCTAGGGTGTGGTTTATGCCACAAGTAGGTTATCTGATATTATTTGGTATAGAATGCTTTAATACCAAGAAAGATTTGGATATGGAGATAGCCACCCAAGATCAAGGAGCTTCAATGAAGCACAAGAGAGACCTAATATAATAGAATAATTATATTCTATCAAAAAGTACAAATAATACAATACAAATACATGCTTTTAAATTACAATGAGAAACCCATGTACATAAAGGAAAGGGTGAGACATAATAAAGTGTAATATTATGGCATGTGTCTTAATCTTATGACTCAAAACATAAATAGTGAATTCCCTAAGTAAACATAAGCAATAAAGTGTGAAATGTTTGTGTTAGCCAAGATCATAAAGAAATGACCAAGATAAACTTCCATAAAATAAGAGAACACAATCAAATGATATATTAAGAGATGATACAAGAGATAATTAGAATGTACAAAGTAACCTTGCTTATATAGGCAAGGTGGTGAATATAGGCATATCAAACATAATGATTGATTACCCCTCTGATGATGGAGCATTTGTTAACTCACATGACCAGTGTTTTGTGATTGGAAAATTTACATGAAAGAGGTGTCTTACAAAGTGAGGATACATGTCTGAACAAAATAATGTGGGAAAACAATCTAAAATAACCTAAGTAAGCTTAAGAAAATGTGAATAGGTCAAACTAGAATGTTATTGTACAACTAACTATTTATATAATGACACTATTTACACTAACATGAAAATGACCTAAGATGGAAACTAGATAGATAATATATCGTGTTCATACCAAAACCCCCTTAAGTGTAGCTTAGTGAGAATATTGAAAATATAAACTTATAATGATGGGTCTTAGCCACAAGGTTAGATAAAGTACCCATTGTAATGTCCCCTTTTTCAGAGTAAAAACAAAGATTGTTTTCTCTAGCAGTTATTGGAGTGTGGGGATTAGAACTACTATTTTCCCATGACAAGGAACCATCATAAGTTGAAGTTGGAGCTTGATGCATGCCTAGGAACCATTAATGGTCAAAGATCAAGGGTATGGTCAGATGCATGCCTGTGAAATAGTGGGGATTGAGGATTTGTGATGTAAGTTCACATGTCTCAAGATAGTAAAGAATAGTGTGAAAGGGGCAAGACATCTCAACAAAATAAGTTGACTTATGAAATAGTGGTAGCATGTGGAATGGAGGGAAAGTAATAAAATGTGGAATAGAGGGAGATTTTGCAAGACCTGTAAGGTTGACCTATGGTATCATGTAAAAATCAACTTTGGGCCTCAACACTATTTGGGTCTTGGTTGATTGACTTTAACCTTTGAAGGTCTTTGAAGGATTTCATATAAGATATGAAGCATTTCAATTGTAAGGGGAATGCATGAATGATATGTATTTTTGGGAACTTTGTGTTCAATCTTCTATAGATGAAGACCCATAGGAGACTATGATCAAAGGCCGCAACCCCATTGATCACTAGAATCAAAGGATGAAAACCCTATGGTTATTGGGAGAATTCCCACTTAGGGAGTGCATTGGAGCATCAAGTAGTTGTAAGGAAATCTAGATTGAACATTGTTGTTTCAGATTTATCCATTGTTATCAATATAATTTGTTGCTAGGATTTGTATGAGGTATTGAATAATGATAAAAATTCCCTCCCACAAAAAAATAAAATTCAAACAAAGACTTTGAATTATAGAACTCAATTCAATCAATCTAGAACTCTGTGACTTTGTTGCCAAGAATAGCAGCCATGATTATATATATATATATATATATATATATATATATATATATATATATATATATATGATAATTGATAATGGGAGGGGTTATGTGTGAGGTCGTCTAAACTTTCAAAGACATATCTTTTTATCAATAAGTTGATTTTCATTTGTATTTTTTAAGTTGTTAATTAATCATGTTCACTTTAAATGTTATCTATTTGTAGAAGGTAGAAAGCGTATTCATTGTAGATGATTTTAAAACTCAACACATTTATAAATTTTCTGCTTTAATTTTAAAATTATTTAAATTTCACATCTTTATATTGGATAGGTAATAATTTAGTGTAAATATGTATGATTTTTAAATTTATTTATATTATTATTATAAGGGTAAGTGCATGGATCTATGACACAATTTTGGCTCTTAAGATGCCACTTTTTTTTTTTTTAAATCAGCAAAATCTAATTTGCACGAGAAAATGAAGATAGTTACGCTCAAAATTTCAAGATGCAACAAGAACAAAAGTTAAAGTGCTCTGAGTCTAGTTTCTAAGCTACTAATTCTTATTTAAATTAATGAAGATTAAGGGTCTCAAAAAGGGGGCCCCAAAATAGGTCCTATTTTTATAAAAAAAAAAATAGCATAGCGCCTAAGGGCTCCCCCTTTTTAATTAATTTTTTTTAGAATTTCAAAAATACGAATGGTGAGAAATTAGCTAACACCATGTAGTTTATCCTCATTCTTTTGGATAATTTTTATAATGAATATATAATATGTTATGAATTTTGAAAGTGGACACATCTTGAAAAGTTGAAATTTGAGCGTGCTCCCCCCTAAATTTTTTGAAAACTAATCAAAAATTGATTTTTTTTTCATCATGTGTAGAATGGAGTCTAGTTTAAAAAAATGTAATTTGTTTCATGTTTCAATGAACAATTAAAAATTTATCCTAAAACTAGCACATGTTGGTTTTTGACCAAAAACAGAGACATTTACAATAGAAGCTATGGATCAAAACCTTAACTGAATCAAAATGAAAAAAGAATTATGTATTTAGATAGCTAAGAGAGAGATTAATGCCATCACAATTTTTTCATAAACTTGCATTGAAAGATGTGCAAACGTGACAGTGAGCACAAACGAAAATATGAGGAAATTTGGTAAATCCTGTCAATTAAACACATCCAAAGCAGGTCATTTGGTGAGCACCAAATTTGGAGTTTTCCAAATGGAACATCACATTTGGCAAGTGCCAAATTTGGCATGTACCAAATGTGATGTGTCATTTTGCGAGCACCAAATTTGGTGCTCGCCAAATGACCTTCTTTGAACAAAATCTTACATTCCCCTCTCTTTGGTCAACCACTTTGATAATGCTTAGAGTACGCAGTTTATGATCGTAGATGGATAGTTGAGGTTTTACATTTCATACACTCTCTACCTCATTACCCTAACTGGATAACTCTCTATCCCTCTAAAGTCTCTCTCTCTCTCTCTCTCTCTCTCTCTCTCTCTCTCTCAGGTCTCACTCCCTCCCACGCTACCTAGTGTGAACATCAAACCTGCAACAAGCTAACATAAGAACATCAAACAATGATTATTTAAATTTTTACATGATTTTAAGGAAGACTTCAAGATGAATTTGGATATCTGCTTCCCTGTGATATAGGTCATGGGGATGGCCTCTACCCACTTTGTGAAGTACTCTATTGTGGTGATAATGAACTTGTGTCCATTAGATGAGGTGGGTGTGACTTTTCCAATGAGATCAAGCCCCCATTGTGGAAAGGGCCAAGGTGTTATAATCAGTTGGAGCTCCTGAGCTGGTGCATGAATGAGGTCCCCATGTTGTTGAAATTTTTGGACATAATCATGAGCTTCCTTCTCCATCATAGGCCAGTAGTACCAAGTACTTAAAAGATTCTTGGCCAAGGTAATACCACTAGAATGTGAACCAAAAATACCATTGTGTACCTTAGATAAAGTAATCAAAGCTTGCTAAGGGTTAAGGCATCATAAGAGGGTTCCCTTGATACTCTTACGGTAAAGGGTGTCACCTAAGATAACAAAATGTGATGACTTATTAATAAAGGTTCTCTTGAGGTTTGGGGTGATGTAAGCAGGGAGGACTCTTATTTTTAGGTATGTGTATATGTCATGGTACCAAGGATCACTAGGACCAACGATTTTACAAATGCACTTAGAATATGGTACCTCAAAAGTTCTTACAAGAAGTTGCTCTACTAGGAATTCATGTTATGGATGTTGCGTGGGATATCTAGTAATGATCCGGTTGTTTCCATAGCATCAACTGCTCTATTATTTTCTCTTGGTATTTTCTCAAATGTGATTTATATGAAGAATTCCTTGAGATTGTCCACCAGTTTCTTGTACAAGGTAAGCTTGTCATCCTTTGTTTGGTATTCATCATTGACTTGGTTGATAATTAACTGTGAGTTCCCATAAACCTTAAGTGCCATAATCTGCCATTATACTACAATTCTGAGTCCTATGAAAAGGGCCTCGTACTCAACAATATTGTTAGTGCATGGAAAAGATAGCTTATATGACTTCAGGATGGAATCTCCTTATGGTGTGATGAAGAAGACTCCTACTCCTGATCCATGCTGAGTGTATGATCCATGAAAATATACCTTCCAATGATCTACTACATTAAGGTTGAAAATGGACTCATCTAAGAATTCTAATACTAATGGGTTCTCTAAATATATAGGTGTCTCCGCTAGTTGATATGTAATTACCTATCCTTTGATGGCTTTCTATTCTACATACTCAATGTCATATTTTGTTAGGATTATGACCCACTTATCCATCTGCCTTGTGAGCACTACTTTAGAAAGTAGATACTTTAGGGGATCTATCTTAGTGATGAGCTTTATCTGATAAGCCGACATGTAGTGTTTGAATTTTTGTGCAACAAACACTACCGCAAGACAAGCTTTCTCAATGAATTTATAATTTAAATCATGGCCTACCATGGTTCTACTAATGTAGTAAATGGATCTTTCCTTCCCTGTTTCATCATGTATATGCTAGAAGAGTGCCAAGGGCTGTTGTTGTTGTTGATATGTAGAGTATCAATGGTTTGTTTTGGATCGGTGGCATGAGAACTAGTGGTGTTAGCAAATATTCCTTGATTTTATTAAATGCCTAATCACATTTTTCATCCCATTTGTATGTTACTCCCTTATGGAGTAGATGAGAATATGGGATGGCTTTATCTGCTAACTATTCTATGAATCTGCGAATAGATTGGAGTCTTCCTTGCAAGCCCCTTAACTTCTTTAGTGTTCTTGGTGCTTCCATTTCAAGAATTGCTTTGATATTTGTAGGCTCTATCTCGATTCCCATCATTGATACAATATACCCTAGGATCTTTCATGATTGCACACCGAAGACACATTTCTTAGGGTTAAGTCTGACCTTATATTCTTCTAGTCTGTCAAAGATAGATCCTAGTGCTACTATGTGGTCTCGACGCTTCCTTGATTTGGCTAATATGTCATCTACATAATCTTCTATAGATTTAATATGGATCATGTCATGAAAAATTAGAGTCATAGCCCTTTGGTATGTAGCTCCAGCATTCTTTAACCCAAATGGCATCATGTTCCAATAGTAAGTGCCCCATGGACAAGTAAAGGTTGTCTTGTGTTGATCATCCTTGGCTATCATAATATGATTGTATCTTGAAAATCCATCCATCAATGATAACATCTCATGTATTGCTATTAGATCCACAATCATGTCTATGTTGGGAAGGGGAAAATCATATTTAGGGAATGATTTGTTTAGGTCCCTGAAATTGATGCAGATTTAGATGCCCCCAATGGGCTTAGAAATAAGTACAAGGTTGGAAACCCATTCAAGATAATCAATGGGTTGTATGAGTGTCAAAGAGTTTTTGCAGCTCCAGTTAGACTAATAATGTGATTTGTGGATGCATCTTTCTCAATTTTTGTCTTACTACCTATGGATCAAGACCAGGCATGTCAACACAGATCCATGCAAAATTTACCTTTCTTTCTCTTAGAATGCAGCTAGAATTTCTTGTTCCTCAGCCAAAAGTGATTCTGCATAGAAAGTGATGTGTGGTGTCTCTTTAGTTCCTGGATTGACCAAGTTACATTTCTCTGCCAAGATTGCTGATTTTTCATGATGGATGGCACTAAGGGGAATATTGAATCCCTCATCCTTTGGCACCTTAGAGAGGTTTTCACCATCAGATACGTCCTTTCTTTTTACTATTTTCAGGTCAGAAAGTGCCACGGTGTGGTTTTCACTTAGAGACCTAGATATTACTCTTAGATTTTATATTTTGTGACTGAGGGATTCAGTCATTTCCCCATGGTATGCGTGTGTGTCTAGCTCAATATCAAACCATGCTTTTATGATCTCCATATGGTAGAGTATCCTATAGTCCCATGAATTCTAAGAGAGCCTCATTGTTTTCAAATATGCCTAAGATTGGTGGTCCTCGCTAGTCAAAGTTTATTAGTTGGGGGTAGAAAAGCTTTAATTCAATGGTTTGGTTGCTCGGATCGAAAGACATGGTAGTGATCATAAAAGTGGAGGAATCCTCAAATACCATGGGTAGGTCAGTGATGGGATCCTCATCACACACATCAGTTATATCGAAGGTATAGTTATCTAGAGGTAGACCTATGGATATCGGTAACTGAGGAGGAGCTTTGAATTTCTTAACAAGGGTACCTTTGCCAAGAATGGCTATCTTCACAGGGGTATTCCCAAGGCCAAGATTCTTCATGTGCTTCTCTAGAATAATAGGTTCTAATAGGCTATTGTCATTTTTCCCAAGCTACTCATTTTTGTTGTAGCCCCATCCATGCATTAATTGAAGACCTTTGTTGCTTTCCTCCATGGGGAGGTATGGTATAGGTCTTTTGTCTTGATATAGCAAGTTTGATACATCTTTTTCATCTACCACTTCTTTACTTAAGTCTCCCCATTTTATGAAGGTGGTAGGTTCTGCTTTGAAGGTATGGGATGTTGTGTCGGTTGGTTGTGGATTCCCATAGGATCTAGGAGACTGAGGTAACCCCCTATCACAAAGGCACTCTTCTTCATTTTATAGTCTCCACAACCATTATCTTGGATAATAACCTTAATATTGGGGATGCTAAGAATGGAGGCTATCTTTGTTTTAGAAGTGGAGGCTAGGGTGGATGGGTCTATATATGGAGATGTGGGTCCCTCATCATTCTTTGGGACTTGAGAGATTTTATAATACCTGGCCTCCATATTTTTGCAATAATAGAATGGTTTAGGATCCCCATGGATTGTGACTTCTTGGTTTTGATAAGGGAACTTAATACATTGATGGAATGTGGATGTGACAACTTGCAACCCATGGATCCATGGGCACCCTAGGAGGATATTGTAAGGGAGTTCAAGGTCAAGAACTTGGCAAGTAGTCTCCATGATTGCTAGCCCTACTTGAATAGGGAGCTAAATGGTGCCTTGAGACACCCTTTCTTGATCATCATAAGCCATGATAGTGATACCTTTACCTTTCTCAATGACATCTTTAGAGAATTCCAAATTCTTTATTAGCTTGAGAGTACAAATATTTAAACCTTCATCTCCATCCACCAAGACTCGTTTGAGTTTATTCTTGTGGACTAAGACTTCAAGATGGAGTGAATTATTATGAGATGGTTGGGTTGGGAAATACTTCTTAGAGAATGTTAGGAGATTCGGTGTAGTGATATGTCTGATCATAGCTTGGAACTGGTCTACATCAAGGTTTGTTGGGACAGTGGATGTAGCTAGTGCCTTTTCTAGGATTTCCCTATGTGCGGGTGAGAATTTTAGCAACTCCATGATGGAGATCTAGGTGGGGGTATTTTTTAGTTGATCTAGGACATTATAACCATTATGGATTGAATTTGGATTGGTGACAGGTGCCTTGGGTGGTTTTGATGGTCTTGGAATGGTAATTTTTTTGCCACATGTGGTGACTCCACACTTGGCTCTAGATCCTTTGATATTGACAACTGTTACCAACTCATCCAAGGATGCAAAAACATGGTCATAAACATGGTTCACATTATTGTACTTTCCCTTACCATTGTTGTTTCATTTATTGTGATTAGGCATCAAATTCATGTATATTTTAAGATCTTGATTCTCTATGGGTTGTTCAATGGTTATGGACTTGTCATCAATGAGATCTTGGATCAGATTCCTGAGTGTCATGGAATTGGCTATCATATGTCCTTTTATTTTGTGAAAATCATAGAGATGTTTTTTGTTATACCATGGTGGTTTAACCCAAGGCTCTTGATAATTTTCATAAAAAGGGATCTTGATGAGATTTTATTGTACTAGTTGTTGCATGACAAATTCAATCAGTTCCCCAAGTGGTGTGTATTTTCATTTAGGGGGATATCTATTGTTTGGGGGTGGTCCCCCTTGAGCATTTAGGTTGTTGACCATTTGATTGTTGGGTTGTTGTTGTGATGATGGGTTGGCTTGTGTGTTGTTTTGGGTATTGACTTATGGTTGTTGATACATTTGTTGTGAATTCTACCTTGGGGCACTGATAATAACTTTGGCATCAATGACACCATCATTAGTGCCATTTTTTCCTTTGTTCACATGTGAGGTTTGTCATTATAACTTGTTGATGGTCAATTATCCTGATATGTGGGTGTGCCTCCTTGTGCTATAAGGGATCTTTTGATGTTGAGTGCCTTGGGAATCAATTGGTCATAGGTTGTTATGCATTTCATTTTCAAATGAAAAGACAAGGTCCCTTCAAGGTTGGAGATGATAGTCCCAATTTGTTGTTCTTCTAGCATAGCCCATTTTCTCTTGTTGGCCTTGGATCGCCATCATTGCAAGAAGGATGTGAATGTTTCTCCCTTGGCTTGTTTTAGGCTAGACAATTCTTCCAAGCTCACATCCATGGCTATGTTAAATGAATAGTTTTGCATGAATAAGTCTACAATTTCTTGGAACTTTTTAATTCTGAAGGGAAGGCGAGAGAACCATTCCATTGCTAGACCAGTCAAACTCTGAGGGAATAGTTGCATTAGATAAGAATCATCATATGCAACTTCCATAAAATGTACATGGAATTCCCTGATGTGATCTTTAGGATTTCCAGTCTCACAATATTTGTCAAACTTTGGTATCTAAAATCCTTGTGGGAATGGGACCATTGCAATGCTTCTATCAAATGGATATGGGAAAAAATTCCCTTGTGATTTTGTTGTCTTTCCTGATTGTGTGTCCAACACTTGTTGTGAGAGCAGTTTAATTTATGAAAAAAAATCTCTTTGTGGATCTGGTGGTGGGATGAATGTGTTTTGGGGTGGTATTGTTGTTGGAGTGAGTGGCAGGTTGAATTGCATATTTGTGTTCAAGGAAATTGGTTTCATGTTTGTGGGAGGTTGTTGTACATTTTTCTGTGCAAGAAATACTTGTTGGTATGCTTGTAGTTGTTGTGCCAACAACGCTCATTTTGGGTTTGGCTGTTGTTGCACCAACAATGCTTGTTGTTGGGCTTGTAGCTGAGCTGCTTGTTGTTGTGCTTGGTATCATTATAAAGCTTGTTGATAAGCTTGTTGTTGTAACAAGGCTTGTTCTTGGGCTTTTTGTGCTTGGTATTGAGCTTGGGCTTGAGCTTTCACTTGTTGTGCAACTTGTGCGGCTTCTTGCTGTTGCAATGAAGATTGGGCTTCTGCTTGGGCAGCCTATTGTGCTTGTTGTTCCTGTGCTTGTTGTGCGAATTTTTGCATAGCTTGTGCAACTTTTTGCATAGTTTTTTGAGCTTGGAATTGTTGGAATGACTTTTGATATGCTTGTTGGGCTGCTTGCAATTTGATGTTGTATTGATTTGCAATGTTTGGGTTTGGAGGTAGAGGTGGAGGATTTGGAAAAATGGTGTGAGATGATGTGATGAGATATTGTTTGGGTGGTTATGGAGGTGCTTGTTGAGTGATGACAAGAGGATGTGTGGTAGATGGTATGGTTGATGTGCTAGGTCCTTGGCAGACCACGCTTTGGAGAGTTTGTGGTGTTATAGATAGAATGATGATTCATTAAGATGTTTGGATTGGTGCCACTTGATGTTGTGATATTAGTGGCATGCTCAGAGGATTTGGTATGATTGACATGCTATTTTGATTTGTGACCGAAGGATTGATTTGACTTGATTGGTTTTGGATTGGTATGTTGGGTAATGGGGGTTTCCCTAAACCTTGGATTGGTGTGGATGTTGATGTTAAAAGAGGAAATGATGGGAAGATTGGAGGTGTGTTTCCTTGCAAAAGTGATGACGATGCATCAAAAGTTCCCCCTTTTCCTAATAAACCCACTTGTTCTTGTGATATCATGGGGAGAGAGACTTATGTATCAAGAGAATATGTTCATGATCTGGCAAAGGTGGATGAATTGTTGGTGTCATGGAAAATGAGTGGGACATATAAATGTTTTGGGTCTTGTGGGACGGTGTTTGGCATACCCAAGATGGTGTTTGCATCCAAGTTTTGGTTGTTTACAAGGGGATGTGTTTGAAGAGCTTGGAGTAATGAACTCCCCTTGGTGATCATGGGTTGACTTGGAACATGAGAAGATGTTGGTTGTATGATGGGTTCGATGATGTTTTGGAAGGAAGGTGTGAATGATACCGGTGACATATTCCTAAGAGGTTGTTCCACAATAGTGCTCACATCAATATCAGAAGGGAGTTTTTCCCCTTCTTTTTCTAATGCTAACATGTATTGTGTGGGATTGAGTCTCATAACTGTGTTGACAATTTTGTGTGTTTTAGGATTTTGGACTAGCTCCAAGATTTTGTCTTGGGATATCCCTTGGTAATTGTTAGTGACATCGTCCACTTGGAAACCTCCTTCTTGAAGATCTTGTGGTAGTTGAGGAAGGTTAAGTGGGGCGTTGTTAGATGCCATGGGCTTGAATTCAGATGCAGTTTAACTCAAGTCACTTGAAGTGGATGTTTCTTTGTTTTGATCCATGTTTTTCTTGTGTTGAGATTTTGTTTGGACCATAAAATAAGGATCAAATTTTAGGATTATAGGAGGTAAACCACTAAATCCTTAGGTCGGTATAAACTTTAGGCACAAAAAGACAATCTAGGATGTTTAGGGATCAAATGAAGGTGATGAGATAAATGAATGATGAATGATATAGGTGATTGAACTTTTAAGAACTTTGGGGGAATACTAGAATTTAGGACTTTTGGATTTGGTTTGATTTGGATAATGAACTTATAGATCCCAAGGTTAGATGTTATCTTGGAATAAACTTTTCCACAAGGCGATAATTTAACTAAGTGTATGAGGAAGGATTCATCCACACACACTTATCCAAACAAGGTGATTTTTATTTTGATTTTGACAATTACCAAAAGTCTAGAATGAATGATTTTTCCAAGGTTCTAAGAGTTTTTTGTGAGATGAGATTTGATTGATGTTTGGGATGGATGAAGGTGTTGATTTGATCCTAAATGAACATAGAGAGGCTTTGTTTATAGGACCAAGGTATTGAAGAACATACTATACCTCTAAAATTTTTAACCCTATAATGTGAGATACTCAAAATGTTGGAAAATACCTGGATTTTGACAATAATAGAATGAATACAAGTTTGGATTATCATTTGAAGCACATTTATAAAAGTTGTAGACCAATCTATCTTTGACTTAGTAAAATGTTGAAAGATGTTTCTTGAGAGCTTTTGGACTAAGATGCTTATGATGATTGATAGAATTTGGTTTTGGGATTTTGACTTTGCGGGAATCAATTGAACAAAAACATATGTGGGGTTCAATTATCTTTTATCTTGATTAAACAGATTCTTTTTACCACATCAACACTTCTTGCCTAGATTTCAAACTGAATGTCTATGTCTCAATTCCTATTCATTCCACAAGGTCCATTATGTGAAAATCAAAGAATCAAGGGCATAGTTTTCCTAGGCTGAATTTAGACAGAGAAAATTGAGATATGGGCCCAACTATTTAGAAGAATCTAAGGATAGAATCCCTAGGGACAAGCAGTAATATGTGGAATTTTCAAGGGTATTTTCTCTTTCCAAATGGTTTGAAATTTTGATGACTTGTTGAATGTTCGTTTCAAAGTTTTGAGATCCAAGCAATGTATTTGACTTATTCATAAATTACACAACCCTAGTATAGAAAAGATAATATTTTTTGAGTCCCCACTTGGATTTCTCCAAAAATTGAGTCAAAGCAAACAACTAGATATTTGGTGGAATTGGCTCCCCTCCATGACACACACTTCTTAGGACCGCCAAATCTCAAAATCCTTAAAATACGAAGATCAAAAGGATTTATTTTGTTTCTACTTTGAATAGTACAAATGTGGGGCGACTTCAGAATGACCATTATTGCACCAACAAATAGTAAGGATTTTGGCTTCTAAAAAAATTGGTTCTTAGTTCGAGTAATCAGGGACATGGCACCTTGTGAGCATCTAACAAGCCACTAAAGGCTTTACTCAATTCTACTAGGGGCTCTTATACTTTTTATAGTAGTACTCCATTTTGAAAGACACTGTATGGCTAAGGCCTACATACCATGAGGACTTGATAGTTTAGTCTTATCCATTTATATACTGGACTATGTGAAAAATTAGCTAGAGTTGCCTTCTAGTTGTTCTTAGGCAGACCCCTCTAAAGGTAAAAAAAGTGAGGGAGTACACCTATAGTTTGACCACCCAATTCATGTAAAGTGCAAGGAGGGAACACACACAATGTCTCTTTCTCACACTAGCATGATTGTTCAATTTGAAACCCAAATTTGAAATGTGTAGGTAATTTTTTAAACAACCAATGTCACTAAAATGCTTTTGATTCTCAAGATCGTCATGAAGCACGAGAGAAGGGCATACTCATTTGAATGGCACAAGTTGCAAAAAATATTATAAGACAATGAAAACACAAGTTCGTTTTAAGCCCCAAAGTAATGGTGAGTTCTTTTTAGAGCACCAAAACCAAGTATGAAGTTGTTTGTTTCAATTTTTAACCCAAATTCCAAATTCTAGTAAGTTTCTAAGGTTCAATTTTAACCAACTTTGACAAAGCTTGAGTTGTTTGTAAATTTTAAGCCCAATATCCAAATTCTAGTTGGTCCTAAAAAAGAAATGAAAGATAGAAATAGAAGACCTAAGCTATTACAAAGAGCATTAAAAAATTCTTTTAGGCTTCCAACTCAATTTTTCTCTTTTCCTACAAAGGAAACACTATGCACAAACACGACACTCTGCAGCTGTTAAATGCGGTGCTGAAAGAAAATGCAATGCTCTATTGAAAAGAAAAGGTGGTGCTCTACAAATGATAGAGATAGCGAATGTGGCACAATTTCAAAAGTGACACTCTATGGAACTAGAAAGTAAGACATAAGACAAAAAATTCAAACACAGCTTTGTGTCAAAAATGACATGACAGTGACATGCAAATGCGACACGACAGAGAAAAGGAAACATTGTTTCTGAAAGTGACACTCTAGAAGTTTACAAATATGACACTATAGGAAAATGCAACACTGTATGAGTCAAGGGCAGTGTTACTCCCCTGTAGCTGTAAAAACATGAAATTTTAGGAAAAAAATTAACAAGATAAATTGGTTATCCCTCCTTCTAGCACCAAAATGTGAAAATCAAACCTACAACAAGCTAACATAAGAACATCAAACAATGATTAGTCATGTTAGAAAGCCCAAATCTAATGTTCCCTATGAAATTCTTAACTAAATCAAAGAGGAAACATGAACATGATAGTAAAACAACAAAATTTAACATGAAACCAAATTGAAATAACTAAACCTCCATCCCATAGGGGGAGTGGTGCTCCTTTGATGTGGAAAGAAGCCCTTTCCCAATCCCAATTGATAATATTGAATTTTGAAGATGATTCTAAGTGTGGAAATGATGCTAAGTGATGAAAATGAGCTCAAAATGACATGAAGATGGTGATTGCAAACAATGAAAATGACTATAATGATAATGCATGAAGTTGTGGATCGATATCATGAAAAGTATGCCTCTATTTATAGAAGCCAAGGGTTGAAGAATGAGAGGATTTGATGAAGGTGGGATAAAATACGAGCCAATAATAATGTGCCAAGTATCACAATTCTATTGGAGGAAGGTGGAACACATTTTGGGAAATGTGTGAGTGGAAGAGGATGGAGGAGAAATAAATGAAATTGGTTGAAGATTTGAAAATTTGTAAGAGGAATTGAATGAAATTGGTTGAGATTTGAGAGGATGTAAGAGAAGTTATTTTATTTGTAAGAGGAGTTATTGAGGATGTGAAAAGTTTTTGAAAACCTTTGGAGGGAAATTGAATGAGAGGTTGTTGAGAGGAATATTAATTGGAATATTCCTTTATGAGAGAAAATAGAGGAATTAGATAATTAATAGAAATTATTTTCATGTGCAACATGGTTAGTTGACCATGGGTTGATTTAACTCTTGAGGAGTTAAAAGCTGGAGGAATTATTAATGATGATTAGAAAGGTGATTTAGGATTAATTAATTGGGATGGATTAGGAGATTGTGACATTTGATTTGATTGATTTAATCAAATGAGAGGATTTAGGGGGATTTAATTAAATGAATTGATTTAATTAAATATGATGAATATTAGTTACAAGAAAGGGTGAATTAATCAGTAAATTTAATTAATTGATTAATAGCTAAATTTGTTGAATTTAACTAAATAATGTTAATTATTTAATTAATTGATGAATTTGAGGTGATTTAGGAAGAAACGGTGTTAATTTATCATAATCAGATATGTAGTATTAATCAAGACATTTTGGTGTCTATAGCTAGACTACTCTCTCACTCCAATCCCCTCTCAAGTCTCATTCCCTCCCACCCTACCTAGATAAATCTATCTCACTCCAACCCCCTTTCTCACTCTCCCTCTCTCTCCCCCTCTGGTCTTTTTGTCTCACTCCATCTCCCTCTCTTAGGTCATTATCTTTCTCTCTCGGTCTCTCCCTCCTACCCTCTCTCCCTCTCTTAGGTCTCTCAGGGTTTAAGGGTTGAGGGTAGAGGGTAGAGGGTAGATAGTTTAAGGGTTTAGGGTATAGGGTTTATGGTATAGGGATTAGGGTTTATAGTTTAAGGTTAGAGTTTTTAAGGGTTTAGGGTTTAAGGGTTAAGGGTATAGGGTAGAGTGTTGAGGGTTGAGGGTTTTATGGTTTAAGGGCTAATGGTTGAGGGTATATGGTAGAGGGTAGAGGGTAGAGGGTTAAGGGTTTAGGGTTTAGGGATTAAGGGTTAAGGGTAGAGGGTTTAAGGTTTAGGGTTTAGGGATTACACTTTATAGTTTAAGGGTAGAGGGTGTAGTGATGAGAGAGAGAGAGAGGATATTGGGTTTATGGTTGAGGGTAGACGGTAGATGGTATTGTGTTGAGGATAGAGGGTAGATGGTTTAAGGGTTTGGTTTTAAGGGTTTAGGGTTGATGGTATAGGTCTCCCATCCCTCTATCTCCCACTCTTCTCTCCCTCTCCCCATCTTATGTCTTCCCCCCACCCTAAATGAATAAGAGAGAGAGAGGGGGGAGGGGGTTGGGGGTTTAGGGTAGAGGGTAGAGGGTTTAAGGGTTTACAATTTAAGGGTACAAAGGGTTTAAGGGTTTAGGGTTTAGGGTTTATAGTTTAATGGTATAGAGGGTTTAAGTGTTTAGGGTTTAAGGGTTAAGGGTAGAGGGTAGAGGGTAAAGGGTTGATAATTTAGGGTTTAAGGGTTGAGGGTTGATGGTAGAGGGTAGAGGGTTGAGGGTTGAGGGTTAAGGGTAGAGGGTATATGGTTTAATGGTTTAAGGTTTAGGGTTTTAAGGGTTTAGGGTTTAGGGTTTAAGGGTTTAGAGTAGAGGTTTGAGGGTTTAGGGTTGAGGGTTTTAGGGTTTCAAGGTTGAGGTTTGAGGGTATAGTGTAGAGGGTTAAGGTTTAAGGGTTGAGGGTTGAGGGTTGAGGGTTTATGGATTAAGGGTTAAGGGTACAGGGTACATGGTTTAGGGTTTATGGATTATGGTTTACGACTTAAGGGTATAGGGTGTAGGATTTAGAGAGAGAGGGGGATTGCGGGTTGAGGGTTGAGGGTTGAGGGTAGAGGGTAGAGGGTTAAGGGTAGAGGGTAGAGGGTAGAGGGTTTAAGGGTTTAGGGTTTAGAGTTTAAGGGTTAAGTGTTGAGGGTTGAATGGTTTAAGGGTTGAGGGTATAGGGTTGAGGGATTAGGGAAGAGAGTTTAGTTGGGTTTAAGGATTTAAGGGTTGAAGGTATAGGGTTGAGGGATTAGGGTTGAGGGTAGAGGGTATTGGGTTGAGGATAGAGGGTATTGTGTTGAGGGTAGACGATAGAGGGTAGAGGGTTTAAGGGTTTGGTTTTAAGGATTTAGGGTTTAATGTTTAGGTCTCCCATCCCTCTATCTGCCACTCCCTCTCTTAGGTCTTCCCCCCCACCTTAACTAAATAAGAGAGAGAGACAGAGGGAGGGGGTTGAGGGTTTAGGGTTTAGGGTAGAGGGTAGAGGGTAGAGGGTAGAGGGTTTAAGGGTTTAGGGTTTAGGGTTTAAGGGTTGAGGGTTGAGGGTTGAGGGTTGAGGGTTGAGGGTTGAGGTTTTTAAGGGTTAAGGGTTTAGGGTTTATGGTTTAAGGGTTTAGCGTAGACAGTAGAGGGTTGAGGGTTTTATGATTTGAAGGTTGAGGGTTGATGGTAGAGGGTAGAGGGTTGAGGGTTAATGGTAGAGGGTTTAGGGTTTAGGGATTATGGTTTACAATTTAAGGGTAGAGGGTGTAGGATTGAGAGAGAGAGATGGGGGGTTGAGGGTTTAGGGTAGAGGGTTTAGGGTAGAGGGTAGAGGGTAGAGGGTAGAGAGTAGAGTGTTAGGGGTAGATGGTAGAGGGTTAGGGGTAGAGGGTTTAAGGGTTTAGGGTTTAGGGTTTATGGTTTACGGTTTAAGGGTAGAGGGTTTAGAATTTACAGTAGATGGTAGAGGTTTTAAGGGTTTAGGGTTTAGGGTTTAAGGGTTAAGGGTTGAGGGTTTAAGGGTTTAAGGGTTGAGGGTATAGGGTTGAGGGATCAGGGTGGAGAGTTTAGTTGGGTTTAAGGGTTTAAGGGTTAAGGGTATAGGGTTGAGGGATTAGGGTTGAGGGTAGAGGTTAGAGGGTATTGTGTTGAGGGTAGAGGGTAGAGGTTTTAAGGGTTTGGTTTTAAGCGTTTAGGGTTGAGGGTTTAGGTATCTCATCCCTATATCTCCCACTCCCTCTCTTAGGTCTTCCCCCACCCTAATTGAATGATAGAGAGAGAGGGTTTAGGGTTTAGGGTTTAGGGTAGAGGGTAGAGGGTAGAGGGTTAAGGGTTGAGGGCTTAAGAATTTAAGGGTTGAGGGTTTAGTGTTTATGGTTTAAGCGTTAAGGGTTGAGTATTGAATGGTTTAAGGGTTGAGGGTATAGGGTTAAGGGATAATGGGTAGAGCGTTAAGGGTAGAGAGTAGAGGGTTTAAGGGTAGAGGGTAGAGGGTAGAGGGTTGATGGTTGAGGTTTAAGGGTAGAGGGTAGAGGGTTTAAGGGTTTAGGATTTAGGGTTTATAGTTTAAGGGTAGAGGGTTTAAGGGTTTAGGGTAGAGGGTAGAGGGTTTAAGGGTTTAAGGGTTGAGGTTAGAGGGTAGCGGGTAGAGGGTTGAGGGTAGAGGGTAGAGGGTAGAAAAAGAGTGGAGGATATAGGGTAGATGGTAGAGGGTTTAAGTGTTTAGGGTTTATGGTTTAAGGGTTTAGGGTTTAGGGTTTACATCTTGAGGGTTGATGGTAGAGGGTAGAGGGTAGAGAGTAGAGGGTAGAGGGTAGAGGGTAGAGGGTTGAGAGTTGATGGTAGAGGCTTTAAGGTTTAAGGGTTGAGGGATTAAGGGTTGAGGGTTTATGGTTTAAGGGTTGAGGGTAGAGGGTAGAGGGTAGAGGGTAGAGGGTTTAATGGTTTGGTTTTAGGGGTTTAGGTTTGATGATTTAGGTCTCCCATCCCTCTATCTCCCACTCCCTCTCTAAGGTCTTCCCCCCCACCCTAATAGAATAACTCTCTATCCCTCTCAAGTACCTCTCACCCAAGTCTCACTCCCTCCCACACTACCTATACTAATATGTATCACTCCAATCCCGTCTCTCACACTCCCTCTTTCCCAGGTCTCATGTACCTCCCACCCTACCTAGAAAAATATATTTCACTCCAACCCCCTCTCTCATACTCCCTCTCTCTCTCCCCCTTTGGTATTTTTACATCTCTCAGGTCTCATCCCTCCAAATCCCTCTCCCGTTTTCAGGTATTTCCCCCCACCCTAACTGGATAACTCTCTACCCTCTCATCTATATTGCTCTCAGGTCTCAATCCCTACCATGCTACCTAGATTAATCTCTTTCATTCCTATCCCTCTCTCTCTATCTCAAGTCTCACTCCCTTCCTCTCTATGAAAGGTGAAAATTTCAAAGCAACACATTTGGCGCTCACTGAATTTGGCGATTTGGCATGCATCAAATTTGAAGCTCTCCAAATTTGGTGAGTTGGCATGCGTGAAGTTTGGCTCTCTCCAAATTTGGCGTGCGTGAATTTTGGTGCTCTCCAAATTTGGTGTGCACAAAGTTTGGTGCTCTCCAAATTTGGCATGCGGCGTACACCAAGTTTGGCATTCTCCAAATTTAGCGTGGCCAAGTTTGGTGCTCTCCAAATTTGGCGTACACCAAATTTGGCACACACCAAATTTATGGTTTAAGGGTTAATGGTAGACGGTTTAGGGTTTAGGGTTTAGGGATTATGATTTATGGGTTAAAGGTAGAGGGTGTAGGGTTGAGAGAGAGAGAGGGGGGGTTGAGGGTAGAGGGTAGAGGGTTTAAGGGTTTAGGGTTTAGGGATTAAGGGTTTAAGGTTTAGGGTTTACAGTTTAAGGGTAGAGGGTTTAAGGGTTTAGGGTAGAGGGTTTAAGGTGTTTAGGGTGTAAGGGTTAAGTGTTGAGGGTTGAAGGGTTTAAGGGTTGAGGGTATAGGGTTGAGGGATTAGGGTAGAGAGTTTAGTTTGGTTTAAGGCTTTAAGGGTTGAAGGTATAGGGTTGAGGAATTAGGGTTTAGGGTAGAGGGTATTGGGTAGAGGGTAGAGGGTAGAGGTTATTGTGTTGAGGGTAGAGGGTATTGGGTTGAGGGTAGAGGGTAGAGGTTATTGTGTTGAGGGTAGAGGGTAGAGGGTTTAAGGGTTTGGTTTTCAGGATTTAGGGTTGAGTGTTTAGGTCTCCCATCCCTCTATCTCCCACTCCCTCTCTCTCCCACTCCCTCTTTTAGGTTTTCCCCCCACCTTAACTGAATAAGAGAGAGAGAGGGAGGGAGCGGGTTGAGGGTAGAGGGTATAGGGTTTAATGGTTTAGGGTTTAGGATTTAGGGTTTATAGCTTAAGGGTACATAGGGTTTAAGGGTTAAGGGTAGAGGGTTTAGGGTCAAGGGTTTAAAGGTTGAGGGTAGAGAGTAGAGGGTAGAGGGTAGAGGGTAGAGGGTAGATGATAGAGGTTTGAGGGTTTTAGGGTTTGAAGGTTGAGGGTTGAGGGTTAAGGGTAGAGGGTTTATGGTTTATGGTTTAGGGATTAAGGATTAAGGGTAGACAGTTTAGGGTTTAGGGATTACAGTTTATGATTTAAGGGTAGAGGGTGTAGGGTTGAGAGAGAGAGATGGGGGGTTGGAGGTTTATGGTTGAGGGTAGAGGGTAGAGGGTTTAAGAGTTTAGGGTTTAGGGTTTACAGTTTAAGGGTAGAGGGTTTAAGCATTTAGGGTAGATGGTAGAGGGTTTAAGGGTTTAGGGTTAAGGGTTTACAGTTTAAGGGTAGAGGGTTTAAGCATTTAGGGTAGATGGTAGAGGGTTTAAGGGTTTAGGGTTTAGGGTTTAGGGTTTAAGGGTTAAGGGTTGAGGGTTTAAGGGTTTAAGGGTTGAAGGTTTAGGGTTGAGGTATTATGTTAGATAGTTTAGCTGGGTTTAAGGGTTGATGGATTAGGGTTGATGGTAGAGGGTATTGGGTTGAGGGTAGAGGTTAGAGGGTATTGTGTTGAGGGTAGAGGGTAGAGGGTTTAAGGGTTTGGTTTTAAGGGTTTATGGTTGAGGGTTTAGGTCTCCCATCCCTCTATCTACCACTCCCTCTCTTAGGTCTTCCCCCACCCTAACTGAATGTGAGAGAGAGAGGGTTGGGGATTTAGGGTAGAGGGTTAAGGGTTGAGGGTTTAAGTGTTTAAGGGTTGAGGGTTTAGGGTTTATGGTTTAAGGGTTAAGGTTTGAGGGTTGAAGGGTTTAAGATTTAAGGGTTGAGGGTTAAGGGTAGAGAGTAGCGGGTTTAAGGGTTTAAAGGTTTAGAGTAGAGGGTATTTTAAGGGTAGAGGGTTTAAGGGTTTAGGGTTTAGGGTTTAAGGGTTAAGGGTTGAGGGTTGAAGTTTTTAAGGTTAGAGATTAGAGGGTAGAGGGTAGAGGGTAGAGGGTAGAGGGTAGAGAGAGAGAGAGAGGGTTGAGGGTAGATGGTAGAGTGTTTGAGGGTTTAGAGTTTAGGGTTTAAGGGTTAAGGGTAGAGGGTTTAGGGTTTGGGGTTTGGGGTTTAGGGTTTAAGGGTTGAGGGTTGAGGGTAGAGGGTAGAGGGTAGAGGGTAGAGAGAGGGTTGAGGGGTAGATGATAAGAGTGTTTGAGGGGTTTAGAGTTTAGGGTTTAAGGATTAAGGGTAGAGGGTTTGGGGTTTTGGGGTTTAGGGTTTAAGGGTTAAGGTAGGGTTTAGGGTTTAAGGGTTGAGGGTTGAGGTAGGGGTTTAGGGTTTGGGGTTTTGGGGTTTTAGGGTTTAAGGGTTGAGGGTTGAGGGTAGAGGGTAGAGGGTTTAGGGTTTAAGGGTTGAGGGATTAAGGGTTGATAGTTTATGGTTTAATGGTTGAGCATAGAGGGTATAGGGTAGAGGGTTTAAGGGTTTGGTTTTAAGGGTTTAGGGTTAATGGTTTAGGTCTCCCATCCCTCTCTCTCCCACTCCCTCTCTCTCCCACTCCCTCTATAAGGTCTTCCCCTCCACCTGAATTGAATAAATCTCTCTCCATCCCATGTCCCTATCTCTTAAGTCTCACTCCCTCCCATGCTACCTAGACTAATCTATCTCACTCCAATCCCATCTCTCACACTCCCTCTCTGCTAGGTCTCACTTACCTCCCACCCTACCTAGAAAAATATATTTCATTCCAACCCCCTCTTGCATACTCCCTCTCTCTCTCCCCCTTTGGTATTTTTATATCTCCCAGGTCTCATCCCTCCCATCCCCTCTCCTATTGTCAAGTATTTCCCCCCCACCCTCATTGGAGAACTCTCTATCCTTCTTAAGTCTCTATCGCTCTTAGGTAACACACTACCCAGAATAAGATCTTTCACTCCTATCCCATTTCTCTCTATCTAAAGTCTCACTCCCTTCCTCTCTATGCAAGGTGAAAATTTCAAAGCAACACATTTTGCGCTCGCCAAATTTGGTGTACGCCAAATTGGCACTCTCCAAATTTGGCATGTTGCAAATTTGGCGCTCTCCAACTTTGGCATGTTGCAAATTTGGCACTCTCCAAATTGGCAAGCACCAAATGTGTTTTACCTTGAAACGGTAAAATAGGGGTTGAGCTCGTGATTCAGGGCCACATGCTTCTACATTTGCTATGTTCAACACTTTATCTGACTCAGAAACACCTTTTTTATGCAATTGACTCCTTGTTGTACCAATCTATGTTTGATCTATCACCTTTTTACCACCAATCTGCATGCTAGACAACATATAATAAGACATTTTGAAGTTTCTACATCATTTTACATTATCTCAGGTAATATATTCATTTTGGTGATTTTGAAATGTTTATATTTAGTATATTTGTTTGGTTTTGACAATATAAACTAAATTCATTTAATGATTTTATTAATCATAACAATTGGACATAGAATTCAACACTGAATTAGATGGGAGTTGCATAATTTTTTTAATTTTTATGAGTTTGAAGAAAAAAATGAAAAACATAACATAATTTACTTGACTTCATGTTTAACTTATATAAACAACATCAACTTAACACAAATTTTCTTATGAATTCTATTTGCATTGCTTATAGTAATCCATTTCCAACATGGCTAGTGGAATTCACTCTATTTCATTTTAGGTAGATGTTTATATTGAGTTTTTTTTTTTTTTTTGACAATTTATAGATGATTCATTTGATGATTTTATTAATCTTCATTGTTACACATAGAATTCAACATTAAATTAGATGGATGTTGCATGTAAAAGTTTAATTTTTAGGAGCTTGAAGATGTAAAATGGAAAACATGATATAATCGATTCAAATTCATCATTGGTGATGGTTGTGGGAAAACTTTTATTTTCAACTAATTTGGAAAACCTAAGAGTTTTCATCAATGTTAATGCAAGTTTCCATTAATTTTTTTGTTCCATAAAAAATTCACCTTCATTGCATGCCTAGATAAACTCAAGTGACTTGACATAGTTGTTAATGCAAGCTTCCATTCATTCATACCATTTACCTTTCTAAGAAATAAAAAAAAGGGGGAAATTTTGTGAAATAAAAAATGCTTATTGTCTTTCTAAGTTACCCCATTTCTAAAGAAATAGTGAGTAATTTCAAGATATAGCATCACAAACCCTTCTTTAAATTCATGTTCTTCATGGCTTGGTTGAAAATCACAATGTGGTTTTGGCAACAATAAACACGAGATTCTCTAGTTTCCAAAGGTGGCAACAACTTATACCCGAGGTTTGATACTTCTTTGCTCCTAAGCACTTGTCCACACTCCAAATACTCCCCTCAAACCCAAGTCATTGATCAATTCTTACATGAAGCAATCTTGGTACAAATCCCTCAAAGTACTAGGTTTTACACAATATAGTTGCAGAAAGAAACAAACTTCTTGTTGTGTTTTTTAAGCACTTCTCAACATAGGCAATGCATAGGTATTGTAACACCAAATAAAATATTTGCACAATAGAAACAAGGAAGATTGATTAGAAGCACACACGCATACAATACTAAAATCTAAAATGTAAATTCATTCGTTAAGCAACAAAGAACACGGGAAAGTAAAAAACGTAATTAAAACTAGAACAATCTCACCAATTTTCAAACGTATTTCCATGATTCATCTCGATTGCCCTTTTCCAATTTTGCTCGTGTAGTATAATTGCCCTTAGATTTTCAAGTTCGTGCAAGTATAGCCTAAGATAGTGATTAGAAAAATATCGAAGATTCAAGACAAAGTGCTCTCAAAAGTTATAAAATTTGCAAGAGAGATTGGAATGAAGAATGACAAATCAATTTATAGAAAATTGATTATTCAAACGATAGGCCAAGATCAAAAGATCAACGAATGGTTGAGATTGACTGATTAGACATGCATTCTGATAACTGACAGTGATGACATGAGTGATTCGAATTAGAAATAAAATTAAAGATTAAATAAATGATTTAATTTTCAATTTGGTATTCAAAAAAAGAAGAAATATCTTTGCATGACAATGATAAAGATTGATTAAATCAACTCTTGTTCAAATGCACGCACAACATTTAATTAATTAAATAAGAATATTTAATTAATCCGCATGTACACGCAATTGAGTTAGCATTGGACGATTGACTGACTTGACGAAGAGATTACTCGAAGACGCCACTCAGACATTAAATCAAAGATTAACTGAACGATTAAAATAGATGTTGAGTCGAGTAAAAGTGAATACTTAGATAACTCACATAATTATCTAAAATATAGAGGAATGTGTTAAAATAGAATTAATGAATTAAATAATCCATTTAATTCAAGACTCGATATTTGAAGAATAATTAAATAAATAATATTTATTTAATTAAATGATGAAGGGATTTTAAATGAATAATTAAATAAATAATGAATTTATTTAATTATAGTTGAAATATGATAAAGAATAAATTAAGTAAGAATTTATTTAATTTGACAAGACGGATAAGGTTAATTAGTAACATAATTAAATAAAAAGCATTTATTTAATTAATCAAATAGAATACAGAAAAGTGTGAATTAATTAAATAATTAAAATTATTTAATTAATAGAAGATGAATTAATTAAATAATTGACATTATTTAATTAATAGAAGAATTAATGTTAAGATGAATAATTAAATAATTGACATTATTTAATCATGACCATGAAGAATACAAATTATGAAGAATATTGAAGTCGCAGGCTTAGACCAAATTCCATTGTCTACATTTGCCCCTGTTTGATACAATGTCATTTCAGCGTTGTGTCAAAGAAAATCGATAAGAAATATGCCCTAGTAATGCCCCAGTGTAAAACAGGTGAAAGTATGCCCCCTCGAGAGGACAGACGGGTTCAAAGAACATGAGTGTGCTCTCAAAATTTATGAGAGAACTAGAAGATGAAAGAAAAAAGGATGGAGGAAAATAGATAAGGGTGGTGAAGATGTAGAAAAGAAAAAAAAATGTTAGTGTGAAAAGAAAGATTGAGAAAGAACGAAAGACAGGAGATAGATGTTAGTATTAGCAATCTTCGATATTTTTTTGTATCACAAAAGGTATTGCACTTTATCATCATTGGGTGGGACTAATACAAATGGAGACAAACACCATGATATGACATAAATCAAGGTGTGCAAGGTCATCCATTTGCTAATAACAGACAGTCACAGACAAGGATTGTCATTAACTCACACTAAGGGCACAAGTTGCCCCAGTCTTTTTGTTAGGACAAACCACAGACAACAAACAAAGTAAAAGATAGGTCATGATATGTCATTGCTCCTATAAATCCTTCATGGGACATCCTTGAGGAAACTATTAACATGACTCAAAATCAAATTTGAAAGATAGTCAACAGATAGCAGTCAAAGAAAACATAATTCTGATACATTGTTGCTTCTCTAAATCCTTCATGGGACATCCTTGAGAAAGCTAGTAACATAATTCCTAGTCATCAATTCAAGATAAATGATAAGATAAATAAGCCATAGAGTCAAAAAGCCAGTAAAATATTTGCCAAAACTTGATCTTGTTTGTTTGATTTGTTGGTTGATAGAGGGACCGATTGATAGAGCCTGATTGTAGGAGATACACATACCAGATAAGACTATGAGTCTGGTTTCTATGTTATGACTATCTGTATAAGGCATGACAAAGCCTGGCTTTAGAAAGACATGTATCATATAAGATGTTGAGTCAGATACCATTGATGCGATAACCTGCGTAAGGCTATGTTTGATTGTTTGACCTTGTCAATTATGCAGGAAGGACTCATCCTGAATAAGACATAGGTTGATTGTTTTGATAATGTCTGTTGCCAAGAAGGACACATCCTGTAGCAAATTGTAGTTGATTTGTTTTGATTGTTTTGTTTGGCAAGGTGTTTGATTTGACTTAGAGATATTGCTGACTTGTTCACCAGATTGATGCATGACTTGATACAATATGTGGACAATTTACTATGTGTGATGATAAACCCTAAAGGACTGACCTAGTGCGGCCTTGGGGGCTCATCGATTGATGGCGTTGCCTACGTTATACACGCAGAGACCTCGTAGTTCGACTTGACTTGACTGACAAGACTGACTACAAATAGAAGACGTGTATGAAAATGAATGCGACGAACCCTAATGGACTGACCTAGTGCGGCCTTGGGGGCTCATCGATTGATGGCCTTGCCTATGTTATACATGCAGAGACCTCATAGTTTGACTCAACTAATGACCTTGTCATATAGACATATGGATTGACTCATGAATTTATACAGACAAACCTAAACGGACTGACCTAATGCCTCGGGGGCACATCGGCAGATGGCCTTGCCTACGTCCAATCGCAGAGGCAACGTAGTTCGACAAATGACAAAGACTGACAAGTGCGACTGACTCTGACTTTGTTTTTGGATTTTTGAAATGTTTTGATTTTTTTGTTTTTTCTTTTTGAAGTTTTCTGATGTTTTTGGATTTTTCCATGGTGTTACGTCTTCCACATAGCCAATGTAAGAACCAATATGACGCACGTCAAGTGTTTGCCCCCAGTCAAGTATAAGACCAATTGATTATGAATAGGGTAAGATGGGGGATATGAAATTTCACTTGATGTAAATAGTTCCAGGTTATGGGAAAGACTACCACTTATTAGGAATGATATGTACAAGCGATGGACACAAAAGATAAGGGATATGTACAGGGATAGTCAGTACGTATAGGGATAAGGACTATGTACAGGGATAGTCAGTATGTATAGGGATAATGACTATGTACAGGGTAGATTAGTATGTACAGGGATAAGGACTATATACAATGATAGGGACTATATACAAGGAAGTGGACTATGTACAAGGTAGATTAGAATAATAGTAGACAAAGGAGCAGAGTTGAGTACACATGGTGCCTGTTTGCTAGGTTTTCACCATGGTACCTATCCAAAGTGCCACCGAAGTGGTTTTCACTATTGGACGAATGATTTGTCTTTACTATTTTCTAGATTATCTAATGTTTTTGGTGTTACCAAGATGCCTGTTTGCCAGGTTTTCACCTTGATAATGATTTTTTTGTGATGTTTTGATTTTTTTGTATTTTAGCTAATTAAGACAAAGGCTCCCAGAAGCTATGCGTAGAAATTATTCAGATGCATACTATTGATTGGTGAGGACAATGGTTCCCCTTCAGGAGTAGAGAGTTGGTATGCTCCTAATCCAAAAGCTTCTATGACAATATAAGGTCCTAACCAGTTAGGTTCAAACTTTCCTAGTTTTTCTCTTTCTGCTTGATTCTTTGGGTTCTCCATTAAAACCAGGTCACCAATGTCAAAGTTTCTGTTCAAGACTCTCCTGTTATAGCTACGATGAAGGTGATTCTGGTGTGCTTGGAGATGGTCTAGTGCCTTCTGTCTTCGCTCATCTAAAAATTCTAGCTCATGGAGTCTCGACACTCGGTACTCTTCATCATCAATGTGGCCTTTCAGGGATACCCTTAGGGAAGGAATCTCGACCTCAATAGGTAAAATGGCTTGGACCCAAGGCAAGTGAATATGGGGTAGCACCAGTGGGAATGCAGATACATGCAATAAGCCCATAAAGCGGGTTAGAGCTGTAAATGCCAGTCACGACCACATCATTGGCAGTCTTCTTGAGGATTCTAATGATGGTCTTGTTAGATGCCTCTGCTTGGCCGTTACCTTGTGGGTAGTATGGAGTGGAAAAGTGATGTTGGATATGAAATTCATCACATGGTGGAATTCTTGGTTCTTAAATGGGCGGCCATTATCAGTGATTATGGTGAGGGACACCATCTTGACGGATATATAGTTCGGGATAAATCTAGAAATCGTGCGGTAATGTATGTCATAGGAATGGCTTCAATCCACTTAGTAAAGTACTCAGTGGCAGTGATAATGAACTTGTGTCCATTAGATGATGTGGGGTGGATCTTACCTATGAGGTCGAGTCCCCATTGGGCAAAGGGCCATGGTGACGTGATAGGAGGGAGCTCCTGTGCTGGGGCATGTATCAAATCTCCATGAACTTGGCATTGGAGGCATTTTGTTACAAAGCAATATGAGTCTTTTTCCATAGTAGGCCAATAATAACCCAGTCTCATAATATTTTTGGCTAAGGTAGGACCGCTAGAATGGGAACCACATATACCCTCATGCACCCCACACAAGGTTGCTTGTGCTTCAGTAGAATCAAGACATCTTAGTAGGGTATTATCTAAGGCACATCTATATAGGGTGTCTCCGACGATGGTATATTTGGCTGACTTGCAAAGGAATGTTCTACGTTGGTTATTGGATAGGCCAATGGGTACGACTTTGGCATGAAGGTAATCATATATTTCTTTGTACCATGGGGAATCGGGACCAACGATGTCACACACCATTTTAGAATCTACGATATCATAGGCTGGGACCAAAAGCTGTTCCACCAAGAACTCAAACTTAGGCACATTGTTAGGAATGTCAAGAAGTGATGCAATCATAGCCATAGCATCTGCTTCCCTGTTTAAAACTTGAGGTATTTGATGAAATTCAACTTTGTCAAAGTACTCTTTAAAGCTATCTGCCATGCGCTTGTATGGAGTAAGCTTCTCCTCCTTAGTCTCATAATCGTCATTTACTTGTTTGATTACTAGTTGACAATCGCCATATACCTGTAGGTTCTTGATTTTCCACTTGACTGCCATGCATAAACCTGTCACTAGAGCTTCATACTCTACCATGTTGTTAGTGCATGGAAATGCAATCCTGAATGACTTGGGAATGGAATCACCCTGTGGTGTGATAAACAATATCCCAGCCCCTAAACCATGATTTGTATGTGAGCCATCAAAGTACAGTTTCCATGTTATGTTTGTGTCAACTGTGAATATGAACTCATCAAGAAAGTCTGCAACTAAAGGATGATCTGCCTGTATGGGTATATCAGCTAACTGATCAGCAATGACCTGTCCTTTAATAGCTTTTCTTTCCACATACTGGATATCATACTCACTAAGTATCATAACCCACTTGGCCAGTTGCCTTGTTAATGCTTCCTTGCTAAGAAGATATTTCAAAGGGTCTATTTTAGCAATCAGCATTGTTTGATGGTTTAGCATGTAGCGCCTCAATTTTTGGGTAGCAAATACTACTGCAAGACAGGCATGTTCAATGTTACTATAGTTGAGCTCATAACCAACCAAAGTTTGACTGATACAATAGACTGCCCTTTCATGACCTTCATCGACATTCTGTGCAAGCAATGCTCTGAGTGATGAATGGGTTGCTGTAATATAAAGAATCAATGATCTTCCTTCAACAGGTGGCATTAAGACAGGTGGTGTGAGTAAATATTCTTTAATCAGTTGAAAAGCCTCTTCACACCTAGCTGTCCATGCAAAGGGTACTCCTTTCTTAAGTAGATGTTGAAAAGGATGTGTCTTGTCTGCTAGCTGCACTATAAATCTTTTGATAGATTGCAACCTTCCCTGTAATGTCCTTAGTTGACTGAGATTGTTGGGTGGTGGCATGTCCATGATTGCTTTTACCTTAGCAGGATCTACTTCAGTGCCTCGTCTAGAAATGATATAACCTAACAGTTTTCCTGACTTGACTCCAAACACACATTTCTTTGGATTGAGTCTCACATTATACTTCTCCAGCCTCTGAAATACCTTGTCTAAAACCTATAAATGTTCTACCCTTGTCTTGGATTTTACAATAAGGTCATCGACATAATCCTCCATACAAGTGTGTACTAGATCATGAAAGATATTAGTCATGGCACGTTGATAAGTTGCTCTTGCATTCTCGAGTCCGAAGGGCATAACATTCCAGCAATACATTGCCCAAGGACAAGTGAAGGCTATCTTAGGTTAATCTTCAGTGGAAATTTTGATCTCGTTATATCCTAAGAATCCATCCATAAGAGACATCTCATATCCTGCTGTCATGTCAACTATCATGTCTATATTAGGCAAAGGGAAGTCATCCTTAGGACAAGCTTTGTTGATATCTCTAAAATTAGTGCAGATGTGGATGCCCCCAATTGGTTTGGTAACTGGTACAAGATTGGAAATCCAATCTACATAGTCAATAGATCTGATGAAACCAATGTCTAAGAGTTTCTTCAGTTCTACCTTGACTAATAAAGCAATTTGTGGATGCATTTTTCTCAACTTCTGTTTTACTGGTTTGGCACCTGGTTGTAAAGGCAAGTGATGTAGAACAATTTCAGGATCTAACCCAGGCATGTTAGCATATGACCAAGCAAAATTTATCTGTCTCTATCCAAAGAAGTTGTGGAACTCTGATTTCTCTTCTATTGTCAATGATGCTGCCAAATAAATCAGTCGAGGATTCTCTTTTGTGTCTATGTTGACTTCTACTGATTCTTCAACGAGCATGGGTGACCTTTCCTGTGCAATGGGGAGAATGTTCCAACCTCCATCCTTAGGTGCCTCAGAGAGGTTTTCACTTTTGGATGCGTCCTTTCTTTTTACTTTTTCATTGTCTAGAGGTGCCTTTCGGTTTTCACCTAGAGACTCATCCTTTTTATCTTGTTGATTCTTTTTCTCATTTTTGTGACTGGAGGGTTGAATAGATTCCCCAAAATATGCTTTATTGTCCAAATCAATGGTAAAACCAGCTTTATGATCTCTGTTAGGTATGCCTTCACGTAATCCCAGGAACTCAGCAATTGCTTCGTCGTTCTCAAAAGTGTCTAAGATAGGTGTATCTTGTTGATCCCAATCTATGAGTTGGGGATAAACTAAGGGCATGTCATCGTCAGAGTTATCAAAGTCTAATGGGGTCAAGGTAAAGATTCAATTATTCATGTGATTACAAAATTCTTGTACCAAGTCTGTTTTGCTCTTGGGTTTGGGTCTAGGTGGATGAATAGGTGGGCCTAATGCCAAGGTTTGACTATCGGAAACAGGTGGCTGAGGGAGCCAAAAGATAGGATCGAGTGATTCCCAATAATAGTGTTTAAACCATTCCTCTTTTGTCATTTTCTTTGGTGGACAGGAATTCAAAGGATTAGGTGAAGAACTTAACATCAAGCCGATTTCTCCAAATAAGTTGTCAAGGTCCATGGAGGAAGTAGAGGATAGGGAATCCCACTCATAATCGTTAGAATCAGGGGAGTCACAATGATGTTGGTCTAATGGTTCGTGAGATGTCTTAATATCTTTTGAAGCACGTACTTCCTCAAGTAAGGGTGATAGAGTACTAGGAACGCCAATCTGAATCGGTTGAAACCCTAGCCCTACTCCTTTTGGCCATTAAGAAACAAATATTGGTTCCACTCTACCATCTTGGTTTAAACCTAAACCACTTTGTCCATCATATCCTTTGCTTTGCATGATTTTGAAACCCTTTCCATATAGACTTGTAGGAATGTGAGCAAGTAAAAGGGGTTCTTGATTATCTTCCTTATACAGCCAGGAAGTGACATCTTCTATATCTACAGCCTCTTTGCTTAATTCACCCCATTTAGTGAAAGTTGTTGTGGGGGGAACATGTATAGTGATCATAGATTGTCCCCTACCTATTATAGGTAAACCATATGACTTATGAGGAACCAAATGGCTAACGCAATAAGAAGTCTTCATGTAATACTCTCAACAACCCTTGTCTTGGATCTTGACCCTAGGAGTGGTAGGAAGTGATGGTGAAACAAATGTTCGAGTGAGTGTGGACCAGTCAACATAAGAAGATGGATTAGATGGTGAGGCCTCTTGGTTGACTGGCACTTGACATTGAGGGATCTCCTTTAGATTGGTGAAATACTGGAAAGGATCGGGATCACCATCTATAGTTATTTCGGTGCCATTGTAAGGGAATTTAAGACACTGATGATATGTGGAAGGGACTGCCTTCATGGCATGAATCCATGGTCTACCTAGTAGAAGGTTATAAGGGAGGGTGAGATCCAAGACCTGGAACTTTGTCTCCATTACCGCAGGACCAATTCTGATAGGAAGTGTTACCACCCCCTTTGATTTTCGTTCTTCATCATCGTAAGCCTTAATGGCAATACTCTTAGTGGTGTCTATGCATGCTTCTAAGATACCTAATGCCTTAATTAGTTTTAAAGGGCATAGATTTAACCCTACTCCTCCATCTACCAAAACTTGTCTAACCTTGGTGTCATCGACAAGGACTTCTAGATGTAAAGGGTCATTGTGGTTCATCTTGTCCATGGCATAGTCTTGTTCAGAAAATGTGGCATGATGATTATTGCTCAAGTAGCCCACCATTTCCTGGAAACGATTGAAATCAAGGTCATTAGGGACTGTGGTGTTCTGTAAAGCCTTATCAAGGATAGATCTGTGCTCCGGAGAGATACGCAACAATTCCAAGATTAAGATTTGGGCTGAGGTCTTCCCCAATTGGTCAAGTAAGTTATATTGTAACTTGGAAGGTTGAGGTGTTTGCTGTGATGGAGGGCCTGGGATAGTAAACTTAGAACGATGAGTATTGACTGCACACTCAGGATTAGCATTGATAATAATGGTATTGATGTCTTGATCAGCGGCGCGAAGGCAATGAATGATTTTGCCGCTATCATAGTCATGTTTGATACTCGCATAATTGGCCGACATATTGGTCTTAGTACTTGAACTGGGGATGGTTCCTTTCCCATGGTCATGTAGTGGGTCTGAAAAGACTTGATGATCAGTGTTGGATGTCTTTTGTTTTTTCCCACTAACCTCAATAATTCTCTTGTCAACAAGATCCTGTATGACATTCTTCAGTTGTCGACAATTTTGTAGGCTATGTCCCTTAGTCCTATGATAATCACAAAAGGCATTGACATCCCACCAAGCTAGTTTAAATTGTCCTAGATCGTATTGTCTTGGTTCCTGCAGCTGTATGAGGTTGTGTTGTAATAGTTGTTTGAACACCGACTCAATGGGTTCCCCTAAGGGAGTGAACTCACGTTTTTGAAATCTCCTTGGTTGTGGATGTTGAGTATTTGAGACCATGTTAGGAGGTTGATTAACAAAATTAGCGTGTTGGCACAAGTATGAGGTCCTTGTAATGTGAGGAGCGGTCTAGCTTGTAGTGTTTTAGCATCAACCACCCCATCATTGGTGACATTTTTGTTGCGAGACCAGAATCTGTTTCTGTCAGTGGGGGTGTTTTGTATGATTGGGTTTCTATTGGATGTTATCATTTTGATTTCACCCTTTTCAATGAGATCCTTCTCTATTATCACCCCTTTTTCCATGAGTTCTAAAAAAGATATGCAGCAATGTACCCTTAAGTTACTCCTGAGTTTTGGATGAAGGTTTTCTTGAAACATTGTAACCTTTTGTTTTTCGGGTATCTCGACTGGACACCTACTAGCAATAGTTCTCCATCGCTGGAAGAAAGCAATGAATGTTTCACCTTCATCTTGTGTTGTGTGGCACAAGGATGCTATATTTATCTCATGGTCAATGTGGAAAGAGAATTGCTCCACAAATTTATCGACTAGTTCCCCCCAAGATCTAATGCCAGAATCTAAACCTGAAAACCATTCTAGTGTAACTCCTACAGGACTTCGTGGAAATAGCCTCATAAGATACGTGGGGTCGTAAGCGACATCTATGCATATGGTAGAAAATTCTCTGATATGTTCTACTGGATTGCGTTTGCCATTGTACGTAGGAAGATTCGGTATGACATATCTGTGAGGGAAAGGTGTCATGTACAATGATCTATCAAAAGGGAATGGGCATATGTCCTTTGGTGAAAATTATTTCTTAGTTGAGACTGACATGTTATCCATTTGTGTTTGTAATGTGTGCATTTGTGTTTGTAGGACATCAACTTGGGTCAAAGATGTGCTAGGAGGATTATGCAGATCCATGTATGTATTCTAAAATCTAAAGTCTCGTGATGGGTTTTTGATTGAACGTTGGTATCTGAGGTGGATTTGGATTCAGAATGTTTGTAAATGTATTCTGGTCTGGTATCTGCATAAATCGGTGTTGACTTGGGTTCTGTGTAAATGGATTCTAAGTACCACTTTGTGAAAATGGATTCTGATTCGGAATTAATGTGAATTGGTTTTGACTTGGAATCTGTGTGGATGGATTCTGACTACCAATCTGTGAAAAAGGGTTCTGATTCGGAATCGATGTAAATGGACTCTGACTGCTAGTCTGGAAGAGTGGATTTTTATTGCCATATTGGAAGGAGGGAATGCCCCCTATTTGTGAAATCCTTGGTATAGTATTAGTGATTTGAGCACTAGGTATGGCCATCAACTATGGTAAGGTACCCATGATACTAGTAGTAGGTATGGTTGTTGATTGTGCACTTGTGACACCGACATATGATGTATGGGATGACGTTTTAGGTTTTTTACTCCCAATAAAAGGACCAGTGGGAGTGGATGATGATGCCCCTGTAGTGAAATTAAATCCCGATGTCATGCTAGATGTACCAAATGGGGACGTATGGACTGTTGTACTCTGTGTAGATGTGCTAGATGGCATAGTTGTGTTGACCTGAGGTATAATAGTACTAGCAGTCATGGTATTTGTCCCTTGTGTAGGTTGAGTTTTTAAGGTGCTAATGTCAAATCTTGGAGGTAACTTAGCACCTTCAGCTAGCAATTTTCCTAAAAACCATTGACGATCATTTGCTAGGTACTCATCTACAAAAGAGGCAAACTCAGGGTCCTGTGCGACAACCTCTATGTCCTCTACTACAATGTGTCCTTGAGTGTTTCTAGTGGTGAATTTGTCTAATAGAGTCTTATGAGGTCTTGAAGAAAATGGATTGATGAACTCGTTTGGGTTTGACATGTTTTCTCTCTGTCTTCTCTTAAACATAGTTTCAACCATGTAAGACAAGCTCAATATGCGGGAAATGCAAGACTATATCTAGAAATTGTATGACTCTAGTCTATGTTTTTGGGATTTTTGTATGCAAATAATGAATGTCCTAGGATGACACTAGTCTAGAATCTAAAGATGAAAATTCTAAGCAATACCCTAAAGTGATCAATTCTATAAACCCAAGATGAAAGGACCAACTGCCTAAAGTCAAACCAAGGTGTCAATTTAGTTAAGTCAAGGAACCAATGTAGGACGAGGATCAAAGACAAGTTAAGTTTCCTAACTAGACCGATGACCTAGGATGACTCTCTGTAGGAAAAAGTATAAGATGATAGGACTAGGTTCAATGACAAATTTTGTTGACACTATGACCTTTCTAGAGTGTAGATGGTGAACTACTCCTAAAGTTTGTAAAAGTGACCTTTCTAGAAGTCTAATGCAAGGTGATATGTACCCTAAGATGAAGCTAAACTCTAACTGAAGACAACTATGGTAACAGATGAATGAACCTAAAGGATGCAAAATTGAGCAAATCATTTCAAGTTTCTATTTCAAAGACTGTTTGTGCAAAGACCACTAAAACTGGTATAACCATGTTGACTGGATAGTGACTGTGAATTTTGGTTTTCTAATAATTAGACAAATGTGTCATTTAATTTTCAGTTGCAGCTCAAAATTAATATTTGTGGTCCAAACTGACATATGTGCCTCAAAATCTACCAGATGTGACTCTAACTGAGAGATGCAACTCAGAATGTAACGGATATGGTTTTCCCAAAGCAAATGCGAGACAAACTGACAGATGCGACTCAAAAATTAACAGATGGGACTTGAAATTATAGTTACGACTCAAAATTTAACAGATGCGACTGGAAATGATAGATGCGACTCTAAAATTAATAGATGTGACTCTAAAAATCAGATGTGTGTTTCTGGTGAATAGTTGTGACTCTCTGTGAATTTTTAGTGACATGAAATTTAAACTGACTCCGTTTTCCGTGATCAAATTCTGACAATCAAAGACAATCGTAAGACAAAGTGTATTCAGTTTCAATTTTGGACTCAAAGAACGTTTAAAGTAATAACATAGAAGCACATCCTAATGGGCCAAAGGCCTAGGGTTTGTATACTTGGTATAGCCCACCTATTATACCCTAGATTGGTGATGAACACCTTTCCTTCTTGAAAGCCGATAGCTTAGGAATTTGGTGGCATTGGCTCCCCTCCACGGCTCATTAATGTCTTTCGAGCACACCAATTCTAAATTCTTTGGGCAATGACCTCCCAAGAACTGCTATCTCTACTCAAGGGGATCAGTAGTGAGTATCTTCAGGCATGATACTGTACCCTGCACTAATACCAAGCAATGGCCACAAATAGGTTGGTCTCTACAACAAAGGGTATTTAATCCGGGCATTCCATTCATGGGGTGTGATCCATACGGTGCGAGTCCCCTTTTGGATCCATCTCGTTAGAACCATACTTGCGAGTCTTGGGGTTTCCCCAAGAACCCACTTTTATATACCGACTGGAAGTCCCTCAGTTCAGGGTGCTACCGATCTGAGTCATCCTGGGGTGAGTACTTTTTCCCACCTGAATAGGTCCAAGTTCTAGAGTTGGTAACTGTTTCTCTTACACCCAGGATCACATAGATGCACAAGGGGAGAGGATGCTTTGATATACCAAGTCATAAGGGTAACCAGTCTTGTGCTTTTGCACCAAACATAGTAGAAACTTGTTAATTTTAACCAAATGAAAGATTTGCTATGCTACCAAACAATCTGTTTCAAAATTTAACTAGGGTCTTCGACAAGTGTCCTGTAGAAGATGTCATTAGTAATTTTCAATATTATCTTCATCAATCGTCCTGCAAAAGCTTGTTAACTCCAAATGGCCACACACTGAAAAAAAATATCAGTAACACAAAAATCAATTGAAAATTCCAGATTGTCGAAAGCAAAAACAAAATTTTACCAGTCAATTGCATCGCTTCGTTACCAATTAGATGCGTTGTTTCTTTTTCAGTTGTGGCTTGGGAAATCAATTGCAGTTTAGGAATTGTCAGATGCATCGTTTCTCTTTCAGATGCGGTTCAGAAAGTCAATTGAGGTGTAGAAACTTCACATGCGTCGTTCCGTACGAAAAAATCTGCAAAAACCAAAATTAAAAGATCTACAGATTCACGAAGATGGTGTCTTCATGTCGGGTTCACCAAATGTAACGCCAAATAAAAGCTTTGCACAATAGAAACAAGGAAGATTGATTAGAAGCACACACGCATACAATACTAAAATCTAAAATGCAAATTCATTTGTTAAGCAACAAAGAACATGGGAAAGTAAAAACGTAATTAAAACTAGAACAATCTCACCAATTTTCAAACGTATTTCCATGATTCATCTCGATTGCCCTTCTCCATTTTGCTTGTGTAGTATAATTTCCCTCAGATTTTCAAGTTTGTGCAAGTATAGCCTAAGATAGTGATTAGCAAAATATTGAAGATTCAAGACAAAGTGCTCTCAAAAGTTATAAAATTTGCAAGAGAGATTGGAATGAAGAATGACAAATCAAATTATAGAAAATTGATTATTCGAACGACAGGCCAAGATCAAAAGATCAACGAATGGTTGAGATTGACTGATTAGACATGCATTCTGATAACTGACAGTGATGACATGAGTGATTCGAATTAGAAATAGAATTAAAGATTAAATAAATGATTTAATCTTCAGTTCGGTATTCGAAAAAAGAAGAAATATCTTTGCATGACAAAGATAAAGATTGATTAAATCAACTCTTGTTCGAATGCATGCACAACATTTAATTAATTAAATAAGAATACTTAATTAATCCGCATGTACACGCAATTGAGTTAGCACTGGATGATTGACTAACTTGACGAAGATATTACTCGAAGATGCCACTCAAACATTAAATCAAAGATTAACTGAACGATTAAAATAGATGTTGAGTCGAGTAAAAGTGAATACTTAGATAACTCACATAATTATCTAAAATATAGAGGAATGTGTTAAAATAGAATTAATGAATTAAATAATTCATTTAATTCAAGACTCAATATTTGAAGAATAATTAAATAAATGATATTTATTTAATTAAATGATGAAGGGATTTTAAATGAATAATTAAATAAATAATGAATTTATTTAATTATAGTTGAAATATGATAAAGAATAAATTAAATAAGAATTTATTTAATTTGACAAGACGGATAAGGTTAATTAGTAACATAATTAAATAAAAAGCGTTTATTTAATTAATCAAGTAGAATACAGAAAAATGTGAATTAATTAAATAATTAAAATTATTTAATTAATAGAAGATGAATTAATTAAATAATTGACATTATTTAATTAATAGAAGAATTAATGTTAAGATGAATAATTAAATAATTGACATTATTTAATCATGACCATGAAGAATACGAATTATGAAGAATATTGAAGTCGCAGGCTTAGACCAAATTTCGGTGTCTACAAGTACATCACTTCTCTTGAAAGACAATCTTCCACAATCAAATTGTAGAACACTATCCGAAGGTCTCTAATGTTAGGTCTTTACAGTGCTTGGAATATGTCAGTTGATTTATGTGATTTGCTGAAATCACAAGGAAAATTTACGGATAGTTACAAAGTGTGGGAAGTTGGGCCTACAAATGCAGTTTTAAAGTGCTGGAAGTGAATGAATAGTGGTTGCCCACTCAAAATAGCAAGCTAAAACCCACCAAATTCATTTGATTTAGCTTCATGGTGATGCTTGAGATCCTACTCTAACAAAGGACTAAAAGAAATAGCAAACAGAGAAGGGTTAAGAAAGTTGTTCTAATCCTAAGCTACGATTGAACAATAACGATGGTGGCTGCTACAGTAGACATGATTCCTAAACTGAGTTTTGTTTGACCAAGAGAAACCTACAACTACACAAAACTAGTGTAATCTTCTAAGGTCTACTAATTTTCAAATTATACATACACATCATGAACATGCAATTGAACTAGGTTGCAACAATGACATAAAGAAGCCCAGACTAACTTTGCATAGTAACTTGTCATCAACAAGTGCTAAAAGTATGGGCTGGAAGCTCATCAAATACTATAACAACAACACCATCATGATATCCATTCAAGAAACTAATACTAAAACTAACATGGAAGGTAGAACCATGCATGAAAGATGAGCAAAATCAAAGAGAACATCCATAAAATCATGCAATGTTGTCTTCTATTGCTGCAAATGATTTTTACAACAACTCTCCAACCTCTTACAAATGAGGGGAAAGCCCCTATTTATAGTTTTCCAAAGCCCAAATGAATGGCCAGGATTGAAATACATTGTGTGGCCCAGATTTGATTACATTAGGGTTTCACCTACCCCTCATTATCCAGTAATTTTAAAATATAATTTTGTCCTTTCCCTATTTTGTCACCTAGTGCCCAGGTGCTGTAGTAGTTTTTCCATTTAGCTAATTTCCCTTTTACTATAGCTGAAACTACCTGAAAGTTTCCCTCTTACTTGATGTGTTTGCAGTGTTATTCATTAGATCAAATGGTCCCATCGACGACTGACATCAATGGATTGGTTGCCCCTAATTTAGAGGACAGGCCATCACTATCTGGTGAAAAGTAGGACAACTTATTCATGCTTTCTTTAAGGCCACCCCCTTGCATTTTTTTCATTGAATTCCTTAGCACATGCCTTCTTTTAACACTAACCCTATTGGTGGTTGCTAGGGGGAGAGGCGAACATGAAATGAATGGTGATAGGAGCGATGCACTTTTCCTTGTTCAACTTTCTCAATGGGTCTCCTGACGAACCCACAGTAGGCTCCTTGAATCCTGCATACATGAAGTGTCGTAAGTGCTTTCATACACAAATCAAGGAAAACATTAGCCAAACCTTGCAAACTCCTTGTTATATCCATCCATGCATCATCAAAAGATCATAATATGCATATTTGGAGCTCATTTGGACCACAAACATTAATGTGGACCCAAGAGGGTAGGTAGTAAACGAGGGATAGAAAACTAGAAGGGAAGTTCCCAAACCTCATAAAACTTAGCAAAACCAAGATTTTTCAATTATAGTGCATGGGAAAAGGGGAAGAAAGAGTGCTAAGACAAACTTCCTCAAGATTTGGCTTATTTGAAAATGGAAGCTCTAAAGGGGAAGGTCGGAGGGTCACCGCCCCTTGAAATGACAATGAGCACAGGGCAGCCCAGAAGGAAATTTTTGAAAAACGACGGAGGGATAGAGCTCCAGAAATGGCCATGAAGGGGCTGGGTCCCAAAGGTCAGGTCGTCGAGGGCCTGCGAATGTTCAAAATGGACACGGAGCTATGGAGCCCCCAAAACAGCCATGAAGGCCAGGTCACCGAGGGCCGACGGATTTTCAAAATGGACACAGAGGTACGAAGTGTCGAAAACAACCACGATGGGCCGAGTTCCAGAGGCGGGGTCGTCGGGGGTCGACATATTTTCAAAACACCCATGGAGGGACGAAGTCCTGGAAACGGCCATGGAGGGGCCAGATTCTGGAGGCCAGGTCGTTGGGGGCCGACGAATGTTCAAAATGGTGAAGGAGGGACGAAGTCTTGGAAACGACCACGGAGGGGCTGGGTTCTGGAGGTTGGGTTGCCGGGGGCCGATGGATGTTCAAAATGACCATAGAGGGTCTGGATCCTGGAATGAAATTTTGGCAACTTCCCAAAACTTAGAAAAACCTTGGTAGTTCACTTAGGCACCACAAAACATCCCAAATCCATAGGAAACTTGTCCCCAAAGTCAAAAATGAAGGAAAAAGTGAATCGAGCGAGCAGGGAAATCCGACCAAGGAAATTCAGCAGAGCAGACCCAGAGGACCCAAAGGACTTGAAGGACATATAAAATTTGTGGGGGGAACATGGTCGAATTGAAATGATATTGTGTGTATGAAAAATTAGAGTGCATAAATAAATTGAAACAAATATTCAAACACACCAATAGGACATTATAACAAAACAGAATATAAAAGGTAAAGAAACACAAACTCAGTATCCTACTTCCATTGTCATCCTATCATCCTCTATCTTTAGTGTTTTTGTAGATTCCAGCCCTGTGTTCTCAGATTGTAGGCTAGGCTCAACAAACTGTCTTCCTAAAGAACAAGATTTTGATATGATGTTGATGCAAAATTAAGCTATGATAATGATTTGAACTAAAAAGCTTGAAATAAACATGATGCTATGATAAATGAACTCTAAATGAATTAAGTGCATGGACTCTAATTAATTGCCTATTACCAATGCTTGGATTCACACAGGTATTTATAGAGTTTTTCGATTGATTTTGAGTGGCTGTCTCGATTAACGGTTGTGATAATTCCTGGCAGATCGAACGGTTGAAGAAAGATGAAATTGAAGAGAAAATAGAAGAAAACCTGAAAACAAGATTTTTCTATTTTCATGAGAGATGAAAAGATAAGAAGATAAGAAATCATCTTTCTTTAAAAAGAATAAAAGAAAGATTTAAAAGCTGATAAATAATGAATTAAAAATTCAATTATTTATTTGTGGATGACATTCAGCTTTTCTTAATTAAATTAAATATTTAATTAAGCTTTTAAAAGCAGAAGAAAGCTTGTGATAAGAAGAGAGCTTTAATCATGTTTTATTGAAAAAAAGTAAAATATATCATAATTAAATTTTAATTATGATATGAGAAGATTGCACAATTAGGTAAAATACCTAATTTTGATTTAGAAAGAAAGCATAAGATATTTTTAATTAAATAAGATTTATTTAATTAAATCACTTTTGTGAAATTAATTAAATGAAACATTTAATTAATTAGAAGAAAATTAAATAGAAGAAAAGGAGATATTTAAATTTAATTAAATCAAATGATTTAATTTAAATTCAAACAAATGATAATTAATTTAAATAAATAAAATGTATTTATTTAATTAATTAAGTGGACTTATGGAAATAATTAAATAAATTTATTTAATTATGGAAGAAGAATAAGATGAATGAACAATATAATTAAATTAAATAAATTTAATCATATGTAGAGGATTTTAGAAAAATTAATTAAATAATAAATATTTAATTAATTGCCACGATTATAAACATGACCATTTTTATGCGTATACATTTTGCCCCTCTTTGAAGTGATGTGTGAAATGCATTGCTTCAAAGAAAAATAAATTTTTTGCCCCTAATATGTTTCTGATTTTTTTATTGTCGATGATGCCCCCTCGGGAGGTAAATGACAGAAGAAGAAATTGATAGTGTTAGGCAAACAGTGATTTAGCTCCCGATAGATGATGTGTCTGATGCCCCAGTGAAAAAGAGGATGAAAAATGGAAAATGCCATTAATGCCCACCCTAAAAAGACCCTTATAAGGTAAAAGGGGTAAAATGAAGTGTCATTTTCACCCTGCTGCTACAGTAAAAATTGAGCTCTGAGAGTGACTTGGCGAGATGGTGATCCCCGTGCACAGACATAGGTTCGAGCGAGCGCGACGATATCAGAGACTAGCAGTGTATGGACCACCGGTGAGTGATTCGAACCATCTATGTTGTCAATTTTTGCATTTTAGATCGAATTTGGATTATTTTTAAATCGGATTACAATTTTTCTGCACGTTTTAGCGCATCTAGCAATAGTTTTAGCGCATTCGACAAATCCTTTAGCGCATCTAGGAAATTCTGTAGCGCATCTAGGGATAGGGTAAAAAATGATCCTTTAGCGCATCCGATAGATAGAGTTGCACAGCTAGGACGAAATCCGTTAGGTAGGTTCATTAGCGCATCTAGGGCACAGAACTGCGCATCTAGGGTTTGGTCCAAAAAATGATAGAGTTGCGCACCGAGGAGTTAGAGTAGCGCATCCGAGATACAGAGTAGCGCATACAGAGTTTTAGCACATCTAGGAAACAGTGTAGCACAATTGAGAAAAACTTTAGCGCATATGGATTTTTAGCACATATGGGCAACAGAGTTGCACATTTAGGAAATTTTTCCCAAAAGGCTTGTGTGATGAAAAATGATGATTAAAATTGCTTCCTTAGTCAATAGATAGATAAATTGTAGGGCCATCATGTTGATAGGATAGAAAATGTGAGAGAGAACTGATAACGTTGCTTTCAAAATAGAAAAACAAAGAGTAGATAGTTGATAACTTTGTGACGAACGACAAAGAGTAAACTGAATGATTGAGTGATGTGAGTTTGATAACTTTGCTTCTCGCGATTGAAAAACAAAGAGTAGATGTGTGATAAATTTGTATTCTGTGATAGAAAACAAATAGTAAAAATGGAGATAAAAATTTGCATTCATGATTGAAATACAAATAGAAAATGATATGTGTGTTGATAAATTTGCTTTCCTGAAAAGAAAAACAATAGTAAATGATGATAGAGTAGATTGATTGGACTTGCTGATAGATTGATATAGCTCCTGATATGGGTCATTGATATGTTATGTTGGGTAGATAGATCATGTGATATGGGTTTGATTTGATGTATTTGTTGTGATGGTCAAACAAAATAGGAGGCTTTCAAAAGCCTCCAGAATAGAGAGCGGTTCCCACTATGTTGGGAGCGGATAGGAGAGCTGACTCCTGTAGAGTTACAGGTGATAGCAGACTATGGATTGGGACCGTTGTTGACTATGCCACGAGGCATTCGGGCCAACAGGGGGCTATTGACGGCCTTGGCTGAGAGATGGCATTCAGAGCATAACACCTTCCTCCTGCCGACGGGTAAGATGAGTGTGACGCCAGAGGATGTGTATCGGATTCTGGGGATTCCAGTTGTTGGTGCCCTTGTGGTTTATGACCACAAGGAGATTGGTGGGACCGAGGCATTGCAACGGATATGTGGCGATCCCGGTATATATGGTTACTGGATAGACTGGGATGATTTCAGTAGGTATCCTGCTCTGGTAGCGGTGTTGGCTGCATTTGTTGGAGGTTTCCTTGGACCGGACCATCGGTCCAAGGGATTCGCCGTGGGTTGGGGGAGGATGCTGGAGTGGATGATCACTTAGACACGAAGATTTTCCTGGGGTAGCTGTGTCCTAACAGACATGTACCATGATCTACATCGGATTGTTTACAGAGGATTGACGAGCTTGGCGAGTGGAGTTACATTGTTACAGATCTGGGCGTGGGAGCACATTGCTGTCACAAGGCCACTTTGCACTAGAGCGAGACCAGTAGGGAGGCCGTATGTGTATGCATATTCTGGCGCAGTTGTCCAGCAGAGGCTGGGAAAGGTAGAGTACTGGCGGCGAGTTTTGGATGATGTTGATGCGGTGATATGGAGGCCCTACATAGACTGCGAGGCATGGGCAACTGATCACCTAGAGATGCCTGTTGTTTGCCGACCACGATATCTGATAGGGCGGACGCCCTTTATTATTGAGAGGTTTCTGGCACTAGAGGCAGTTTGGATTCACTCAGGGGATGCCCCAGGGCATTGCTCATTATGGGCGGCGCAAGGGGGATGTAGGATGGGGGCCATGCATTCCATACCAGGCAGCATATACAGAGTACTCCTCATTACAGCCCGAGGTATGGGCAGACAGGCTAGAGGTATTGGATGTAGGGATGACAGATGATTATGCCCAGTATTTTCATACACATTTGTTTCCATGGTTCACAGTGCCAGATGAGGCACGGGTGATCAGAGTAGCACCACAGCCAGGAGCAGGGATACAGGGAGGTGTGGCCGGTGGGGAGCAGGCTATGGGTGGAGGGGGGTAGGCTATGGGTGGAGGAGGAGGAGGAGGGAGAGAGAGTGAGGAGAGTGGAGATGGGGAGGAGGAGGACAGCTCAGACGATGGAGATGATGGAGATGATGGGGATGAGGAGAGGCAGCAGAGACTAGATAGCCTAGGCAGAGTACCGATTCCTAGCGGACTAGATCCGGTGGTAGGCCTCAGACAGTGATTAGGGTGACATCCTCGTCTCAGCAGGCACAGATAGATGCTTTGCAGGGTCAGGTGCAGACCTTTAAGGGGCAGATGCCAATTAGCACAGGCTCTTGAGGCACCCAGGTGACCAGTTGGTAGCGGAGAGGGATGCCTTTAGACGGTGAGCACTGGAGGCCGAGGGTGTAGCACAGAGGCTGATGGGTACCGTAGAGAGTACCTCCTTACGAGAGGCCATTGCAGAGGGGTTCGAGGCTGCCAGGGAGGCCGAGTACTATAGAGTTCGATATGAGGAGTTATGCCCTCCTGAGCGGCGAGAGCCATATCCCAGATCGCACAGCAGGACCAGGACCCGATCACGGACATCGACACATGGTAGAGAGGTTACAGGGCCTCGACGGGATCCTGATGCCGGGACTAGTGGCAGGCCACCTCCTTCCGGACCAGCTCCTTCAGGGGCATCCACCAGTTAGCCATTTGGGGCTGATTCATTATGTATATTGAGTTTTGATCATGTCTTATGTATGATGTTCTGACCTTGTTAGCTTCATTGGACATTTGGACATTTGTATTATTTTGATGAGCGATGATATGCAGCGGTGATGTTTCTGATGATGTTTATGTGGATGCATTTGTGATATGCTATGGATGTGACTTGTATGCATGTATGATATGAGATGGATTTTGATATGTTTTTATTATTTTTGCGGACTAATCATTATGATGCAGGATGATCTAGTGATGTGAGTAGATGTAATGTATTGTGATGATGTATATATATATGTGAGATGTTAATTTTTTTGAATTTTCCATGTATGAAATGCATCGTGATATGATAGATAAGGAATGGGATATGAAAAGATAAATGATAGGGATGATAATGAAGTGATAAATGATAAATGATAAAATGATAATGATATATGAGAAAGATGATAAATGATAATGGTAATGAAATGATATGATAAAATGAGAAATGATAAATGAATGATGAAATGATAAATGAATGATGAAATGATAAATGGTAAAAAAATGATAAATGATAATGGTAATGAAATGATATGATAAAATGAGAAATGATAAATGAATGATGAAATGATAAATGATAATGGTAATGAAATGATATGATAAAATGAGAAATGATAAATGAATGATGAAATGATAAATGATAATGGTGATGAAATGATATGATAAAATGAGAAATGATAACCATAATGGTAAATGATAGTGATGGAATGATAATGAATATTAAATGATATGGTAATGATAAAGATGATGAATAAATAAGAATAGATGATAATGATAAAATGGATAAATGATAAGGATTAAAAGGAATGAATGCAATGAATGAGAATGTTAATGATAAAATGAATGACATGATAATAATAATGATGAGGATAATAATGATAAGATGATAATGACAATGATGAAATGAAATGATAAATGATAAAATGAAAATGATAATGATACAATGATAATGATATATGAGAAGGATGATGAGAATGATAATGAATATCAAATGACATGGGAATGATAAAGATAAAGATGAGAACGACTGATAAAAATGAGAATGAATGATAAAATGATAATTGAACAATGAATGGATGCAATGAATCATATGTCAAAATGTCCTCCACGAAAAGGTCAAAAACTCTATGATAACCATTTAATACCTTCATTCAACCTTTCAAAATACTAATATGAATCCAATATGCAGATATATACAATGATCTAATGAATATGCAACTACATGAAACTAACCAGTATGTTGAGCCTGTTATAAGCCTTCTTGAATCATCATAGAACGTTTTGAAATGTTGGAAGTATGTACAAGCATCAGAGGGGAAATTAGCGCCAATGATGACCAGAGTACAACTTTCATGAATTTTGATATAACAAGTGAACACAAGCATCGAGGTATAATTGAACCGAGATGACCTGAGCATTTCTTGCATAAACAGACAAAGATTAACCACTGTTCTAATGCAAATGTGGAACTGTCATCAATGATATTGCTTTGATCATCATGTCCTGTGACATATTTGCATCAGATTGATTGTTAACCTCAAGATAGCAGACAAAGAAAAATCATTCTCGTTCCTTGCCACTCTAGTTCAGTACATCATTGAGTGTGCTCCAGAGTAATGATATCGAAAATTAAACAACTTTGGTCAAATATGTAATACTGTTATTTCATGCATTATTCAGATTTCTGGATCATCCAATAGACAATGATATGATATCTTGCTGAAAAGTGTGTCATGATCGGATAAAGTTGTTGTATGAGTTTGTTGTTTGTTTGCATGATTAAATCCTATGTCATGGTCTAGCTGTTTTAGTATGCGCTAAAAGTTAAGTGCCCTTAGTTGAGTTTTGCCCCGTTGATTGACATAACTTGTGGAAAGGAATATGTACAAATGATGAAGCCATGGTAAGACGTTTTAACACTCTAGGCAAATGGCGGCAGGATGATGCATTTTATGACCCTAAGATGCGAAAAAAAGAGGTGTGGAAAAAGGAAAAGCTTTGAAAAGACAAAGTGCAAAACATGAACTAATAGATGGAAAGGTACGGATAGCATCTGTTTGCTAGATTTTCACTATCCGTATTTATTGCATTTTTCTGATTTCTTTTTGATTTTTTTGTATTTTTCTGTCAATAGACTACCTGTTTGCCAGGTTTTCACCCTATGACATTGTTTTTGATTTTTTTTGTATTTCTTCAAGAATTTTTCTGCTGTTTTTGGATTTCTTTAGGACTTTTTCTGCTGTTTTTGGATTTCTTCAGGACTTTTTTTGCTGTTTTTGGATTTCTTCAGGACTTTTTCTGCTATTTTTGGATTTCTTCAAGACTTTTTCTGCTATTTTTGGATTTCTTCAGGATTTTTTTTGACTTAAACATAATATTTCTTAAGATGCATACTATTGATGGGTTCATCAAATAGGTCTCCTTCTGGCGTTGATAACTTGTATGCTCCTGAGCCGTAGACTGCAATAACCACGTAAGGGCCTAGCCAATTTGGTTCAAATTTTCCTTTCTTTTCTCGGTCTTGTTGATTTTGTGGTTTCTCTTTCAGAACTAGATATCCCACTTAGAAGGTACGTGGCTTTACTTTGTGATTATAGCTGCGAGACATCATCTACTGGTATGCATTCAAATGGTCAGCTGCTCCTTGTCACTTTTCATCTAGAAGTTTTAACTCTTGTAGTCGAGAAACTCTGTATTCATCCTCGGTTATGAGACCTTTCAGTGATACTCTTAATGAAGGTATTTCTACCTCTAAAGGCAATATGGCTTCTACTCCATAGACAAGGGCAAAAGGTGTTGCTCCTGTTGGCGTTCAGACACTAGTTCTGTAAGCCCACAAGGCAGGATTGAGTTGAATATGCCAATCCTTCCCTGAGTCATTGACAGTCTTCTTCAAAATCTTTAGTATAGTTTTGTTTGAGGCCTCTTCTTGGCCATTCCCTTGTGGATAATAAGGCGTGGAATATATGTGCTGAATATGGAATCTTTCACAAAGTTCATCGACATCCTGATTCTTGAAAGGCAGACCATTATTCGTAATAATGGCATTAGGAATACCATATCGACAAATAATGTAGTTGAGTATGAAGGATGAGATTTGTTTTGCAGTGACTTTAGAGAGAGGTACTGCCTCAATCCACTTAGTGAAATATTCTGTCGCTGTGATAATGAATTTATGCCCATTTGAAGAGGAAGGATGAATTTTGCCCACGAGATCTAACCCCCATTGAGAGAATGGCCAGGTGGGTGTAAACGAATGAAGTTCTTGTGCAGGAGCATGAATAAGATTCCCATGAATCTGACATTTTGAGCATATTTTAACAAAAGTGAATGATTCCCTTTCCATTGTAGGCCAGTAGTAACCCATTCTAATCAATTTCTTGGATAAGGTTAGTCCACTCGAATGAGTACCACAAATGTCCCTATGAACTTCTTGTAAAGCTTTGTCGGATTCGTCACGTTCAAGACATCGAAGTAAAGTACCATCAAGACCACAGTGATAAAGGGTATCAACAATAAGGGTATATTGAGAGGATTGTCGGATAAAGTTACGTTTTTGGTTGCAGGATAAGTCAGGCGGTAAAGTATCATCTTTTAGGTAGGCATAAATCTTACCATACCAAGGTGAATCGGATCCTACCAAGTGACAGATAATTTGGCTTTCAGGTGTGTCATAGGCAGGTGTAAATAATTGTTCCACCAGAAATTCATAGCGAGTCTGTTTTTCTAGGAGTTGTATCAATGAGCCGATCATAGCCATAGTGTCAGCCGCCTTGTTGTCAACCCTTGGAATTTGTGTGAACTGAATGTTTACAAAGTACTTTTTGAAGTCATCAACCATCTTCTTGTATGGTAACAACTTGTCATCCTTAGTCTAATAATCATCATTGATTTGGTTAATGATTAATTGTGAGTCACCATAAACTTGTAGCTTGGTAATCCTCCATTCCACTGTTGTCTTTAATCCAGTGATTAGTGCTTCATATTCGGCTATGTTATTGGTGCATGGAAACATTAGCCTATATGACCAAGGAATGGTATGTCCTTGAGGGGTGACAAAGAGAATGCCTGCCCCCGATCCATGTTGAGTGAAAGAACCATCAAAGTATAAGGACCATAGTTGCTTAGAGTCTACCGTGAAAACATCAGCGTCTGGGAACTCAATGTGTAGGGGGTGCTCTGTTTGTAGAGGAGTGTCTGCTAGTTGATCCGCAATAACTTGTCCTTTGATTGCTTTGCGATCAACATAGTGGATATCAAACTCACTCAAAATCATGACCCATTTTGCTAACCTTCCTATTAGTGATGCTTTACTTAGTAGGTATTTGAGTGGATCAATTTTTGAAACTAGATTGATTGTATGAGTTAGCATGTAATGTCAGAATTTTTGTGAAGTAAAGACTACTGCTAAACAAGCCTTCTCAATAAAAGTGTAGTTAAGCTCGTGACTTGTCAGTGTTATGCTAATGTAATAGATTGCACGTTCTCTTCCTTCATGATCTTCTTGTGCTAATAATGCCCCCAAGGATGTCTCGGTTGCAACAATATATAGGATCAATGGTTTGTCTAGATTTGGTGGTACTAGAACTGGTGGGTTCATTAGGTACTACTTGATTTGTTGAAATGCCATTTCACATTTGTCATCCCATCTAAAAGGAACATTCTTATGTAGGAGATGTGTGAATGGTAGAATTTTGTCGGCCAATTGTGTGATGAATCTTCTGATAGACTGAAGTCGCCCTTGTAATGATCTTAATTGACTGATGTTCTTTGGAGGAGGCATCTTCATGATTACCTGAACTTTTGCAGGATCTACTTCAATTCCCTTTTCTGAAACAATATATCCTAACAGCTTTCCGGATGTGACCCCAAAAACACATTTCTTAGGATTTAGGAGAACTTTGAATTTGTCCAATCTGGTAAATATTTTGGATAGTATTTCTAGGTGTCCTTCTCTGGTACATGATTTTTCCAATATGTCATCTACATAATCTTCCATGAATGTGTGCATCATATCATGAAATATCGTAGTCATAGCTCTTTGATAAGTAGCCCTAGCATTCTTTAAGCCGAAAGGCATGACATTCCAACAGTATTTTCCCCACGGACAAGTGAAAGTTGTTTTCTCTTGGTCTTCTGGGGCAATCTTGATTTGGTTGTAACTAGAGAAGCCATCCATTAATGAATACATGGCATGGCCAACTGTCAAATCAACTATAGTGTCAATGCTCAGAAGCAGAAAGTCATCCTTTGGACAAGCTTTGTTAAGGTCTCTGAAATCAGTGCATACTCTTACACATTTGTCTGGTTTTGCTACTGGTATAATGTTGGAGATCCATTCTGCATTGGCAATTGATCTTATAAATCCTGCATTGAGGAGCTTCTTGAGTTCTTCCTTAACCAGTAATGCTACATGAGGATTCATCTTTCTGAGTTTTTGTTTTACTGGTTTAGCTCCTGGTTTTATAGACAAATGATGCATTATGAGATTGGGATCAAGGCCTGGCATGTCTGCATATGACCAAGCAAAATTAACTTGATTTTCTTTATGAAAGTTCATGAACTCTGGGATTTCTTTATCTGTCATTGATTCAGCTAGCTGTAAAATCCTTGGATTTTCTGTAGTTGCAATATTGATTTCCTTTGTAGGCTCGATTAAGATGGGCGATCGCTCATGATAGTGCTCTGGGAGAGTGTCAAGAGTCCCATCAGCTGGCGCCTTAAAAAGGTTTTCACCATCTGATATGCTCTTTATTTTATCTTTTGTTTGATCTAGCACTGCCAGATTATGGTTTTCACCACTAGATCATTTTTCTTTATTTTCATTTTTGCAGCTAGGAGACTTGACACTCTCCTGATTAAAGACTTCATACCGAAAATCGCTAGTGGAACAATTATCGACACCTTCGGCGGAAAGGAAGTTTATGATAGCTTCGTCATTGGGAAAAATAGGTATATCAATAGGTTCGGTTAGATCCCAGTCAATGAGATCAGGATGGATTAAAGGTAACATGTCATTTGGTCGTGTGAAATCGGCGATGGTTAGGGTCAAGATAGAGTTATCTATAGGATCCGAGGTATGAGGTAGGTCAATGATGGTACTATTCTCCTGATAGTCTTGTTCGTTAAAATTTGACTCAGTATCACTAGACTCATAGTTGCGTTGTGGTTTAGATTCTTGTGGTTGGGATCGTGAACCTTCTCCTTTGATTAAAGTGTGCGTATACTTGTGTATGACATCTACCTCTTTGTCCCTCCAAAATTCATCATTGTGGATGGTATCCCATTCATATTCAGCAGAATCTGTATCAGAATTATTTCTATGACATTCAGGATTGATGCCAAACATGTCTCATTCTTAGCGGAACCTTCTTGCAGTGTAAAAACATTACCTTGTAATTGTTTAGATGAGGTAGCATCGTATCCTATTCCAGTTTTATCATATGCAACAAGCCCTGGAAGATGGATAGGCTCAACTACGCCTTCTTTTCTTTTTCCCAGAGGACCATTGTCATATCCCATCTTCTGCATGATGGAATATCCTTTCCCATATTGATCTATTGGTAAGGTGACATTCAGAACTGTTTCTTCTTCATCCTTATAGAGCCAATCCAAAATTGTTGTATCCTTAGGATCTCCCATGGGAAACTTTTCTTTGACAAATTTTCCATTGAATTTGGTAGTTGGCTCTGTTTGTATTTGTGCTGATGTTGATGCTGCTGATATCTATTGTTGTGTAATAGAAGGTTTGCCATATGATCGAGGAGATGTAGGTAGATTAGCGAGACAAAGGGAATATTCCCCAACTCCACTTTCCTTGAACTGCAGTTTCTTTTCAAATCTTTTGGCTAATTGGCTGATTTGTGTATCATGTTTAGGAGAAGTATTAGCAAGTGCTTCTCGATTATTTGGAACCAAAGTATCCTGATGAGCTTTGACATTGGCACAAGTTTGGGTGTTTGAATTATCAGCTAGTATAGTAATTTCCTGTCCATCATATGGAAACTTAAGACATTGATGGTAAGTGGATGGAACAGCTTGCATTTCATGGATCCAAGGACGACCCAACAAGATATTGTATGCAAGATCTCGATCTAAAACTTGACAAAAAGTATTTTTGATAACAGGTCCCACTCTGATTGGTAGCATGATTAGACCTTTGGATGTCCTTTCCTCATCATCATAGGCTTTTATAGTAATCTTCCTTCTAGGATCAATGGAGTCTTCTGCAAATCCTAATGCTTGAACCACCTTCAAGGTACATATATTTAGACCAGCCCCTCCATCTATTAGAACATGTTTAACATGGAATTTATGGATCATGACCTCTAAGTATAAAGATGAATTATGGGGATGAGTCATGGAAACATCATCTTTGTCTGAAAATGAGAGACACGTAGGTGAGGACAAATGTCCTACCATGGCTTGAAATCGGTTCACATCCAAATCCGTGGATACAGTCGTCTCAAAAAGGGCTTTGTCTAAAATTTCCTTGTGTGCAGGGGAAATCTTCAGGAGTTCTAAAATGGAGATTTGAGCCGGAGTTTTTCGAAGTTGGTTAACTAAGTCATATTGTTGTTGAGGGAAGGTCTTAGTGGATTTTGAAGAGGTACCCTTTAAGATAACTTTAGCTTGGGCTCTCATTGTGACATTCACTTGTCCATTGTCTACTTTCTCTTTGATTTTTATAACATTGACTCGCTCATTGTCTGTATAGAGATGACAGATTACATTGTCATCAATTTGGTTCACATTTTTGTCAGAAAACTCTCCCTTTTGATAATTTGGTAGAGGATTTCAAAATGCTTGGTGATCTTCATTGGATTTCTATTGTCCTTCTACTGTGATAATGCCTTTGTCAATTAGATCTTGAATAGCATGTTTCAAACCTTGACAGTTGTTTGTATGATGACCTCTGCACCTATGGTAGTCACAAAAATAGGCCTCATTCCATGATGGAGGTTTTACACTAGGTTCATAATTGCGTTGTGGTGGTAACATAAGGACATTCTTTTCCATAACCTCTTTGAAAGCAGATTCTAAGGATTTTCCTAGTGGAGTGAAAGTTCTTCTATTGGAGAAGAATGGAAAGCGTTGTGGTTTCGTGTTTGAGGTATTCCCTAAAGTGTTGTTGTTGTTGTTTCCCCGGTAGTTTTGGTTGTTGGCAGTCCCCTGATTGTTGTTCGTTGAAGGGGGATGGTTGTTTCCTAGATTCGCGACTGAATTGACATTGTTGTAATTATTGTTACGAGGAGTGCTCAGGACAAATGGCCTAGTCGTGATATGATTTGCATCTACAACACCATTGTTTACAACGTTCTTGTTGCGGGTCCAAAATTTAGACTTGTCTTGATTGTTGTAATGGTTAGATGAGCTAGGGCTGTCCCTATCAAGTTTTATTGTACCTCTTTTGACCAAAGCACTTTCGATGGTGATGGCATCCTCAATCAATTTTTCAAAGGAAGGTGGACAATGTAGATTTAAATGATAGCTCATTTCTAAGTTGAGGCTATTGATGAAAGTAACCATTTTCTCCTTTTCAGGAACATGGGTACCTAGCGAACATTTTCCTCCATCTTTGAAGAAAGGTAGTGAAAGATTCACCGAGTTTTTGCACAACTTTGCAAAGATCAATCATGGTAATTTGGTGTTGAATGTTGTAGGCATATTGTGTTATGAACAAATTGATCAATTCCTCAAATGTTTGAACAGGAGGTGTAATCTTAGATAACCATTCCATAGAATTAACTCCAAGGCTTTGAGGAAATAATCACAATAAATAAGTATCCTCGTGGGAAAACTCCAATGTCATGTTTCGAAAGTCTCTAACGTGGTCAATTGGGTCTGATTTCCCATTATAACGATCAAATTTGGGAATTTCACAGTGTTTAGGAAATGGAATCATGTTGAGGCTTCTATCAAAAGGATAAGGACATATGTCATCCAAAGTGTATTTCTTGGTTGTGGTTCCCCCTCGTAATTCTTTGACTGTTCCTTGGAGTTTTTTAAGCTCTTGTTCAAAAAAAGAAAAATTAGATGGGGATGGTTCTTCTTCTTTGCTTTTTAATTTCTCAGTATCAAAGTCTTTAGGAAATTTAGCTCCTTGATCTGCCAAGAAAAGAAAGTACTTCTCTTTGTCACGTTGTATAATCTATTCAAGGATCTTAAGAAACCTGGGGTTCTGTTCCACCTCTCTAAGTTGAAGTTCTTCCTCTTGCTCATCATCACTATCTACGGGAGTTTTATTCATGTTTTTGTTCTTAAGCAATGAATTTTCCTCTCCATCAGCCATATTGTTGTCACTGAAAAGGGGATTGCGACTCACACTAAAAAGAGGACTATCACGTTCACCTTCTTCTTGAATGTTGTGTGTGGAAGTTTCTTGTTGAGATGTTTCTCCTAGCTTGTTGTGTTGAGATCTTGTAAAAACAGGCATATGTAAGAAATCCTTGGATATGATCAAAGGTCACTGAAGGATTTGATTAGGATGCATTGAATATTCAATTGAAGGTTGTGGTATATTCTCAAACTTAAGAGGTTGATTAAGATTGTGATGTTGAGACAATGCTAATCTTTGATAATAAGCTTGGGTAGCCAAAGGTTCTACAGCATAATCGTCAGTGAATCCCCTAATGTAGTCTTGGTATCTATGGAGGAATGTGTGATAATGGAGCAAGATGTTTCGACTCTTATACAGGAATTCTCTGTGATCTAAAGTCTGTTTGTAACTTAAGTTTGTTTTGGGCTTCTTGATCCTATTGAAAACTGATTTCTTGGTGAACTTGGTTGATTTCCACTTTCTCAACATGGGAGTAAAATCTCAGAGATTTGGGTCTGTGTACAAATTTTGACAGAAATCTAAAAGCGCTATTCTGTTTCCTAAATGCGCTATAGAAAAAGCTAAATGCATTGGAGAAAGAGTCAAATGCGCTGCAAAATACCTTAGATGCACAGAAATAGAGCACATATGCGCAGCAGAATACCCTAAATGCGCCGAAATAGAACACACATGCGCCAAAACAGAGTTTAAATGTGCTGCAGTTTTTCCTATATGCGCTAAAATAGTTTTTCTAAGGACAGTTTTGACCAGTTTTCAGCTGAAATTCATCATGTTGGTTTTTTGGATGATCCTTTATCTGAATTAATATTTTTGAAGGCACAGCAAACAATCAAACAATCTGATTTAAGTTGATTCATAACCAAGCACAGAATAAGACAAGCACAACCTAGGTTAGGCCAGGACAATATCCGCTAGACTCCACGTGGGTTTCCCCAACCGCATATCAGTAGCGTGTGAATCCAGAAGCTTGGCTGCACGGGCTCCCCCTTACAGTGCACTCTCTTCTCAGGCCAACCAAGCTTCCAACCCCCATGAAACTCCCATGGTGAGCTGATCACCTCTACTACGGACTGTGAAAGTGTGGAAGGCTTCACACCGACCGGTGCTGGACTAGCAGATAGAAGGTTTTTGGCTTTCTAAACAATGGTTTTTAGTTCGGGACCCCCGTTCGAGTGGCCATACATGGGGCAAGAGATTAATCACCATTAAGGTGGCACTCCAGCCTGAAGAGGTTAAGCTCAACAGGGTTTAAGGGAGTACTACTCTGTCCATATGACACATCCGCACAAGCAACCTTAGGTTTTCTGTTAAGATTTACATTTATATACCGGTTGGGGGTAGCTTGGCCTTAGCTCCATTGTCGGTTTGATTCGCGTTGGGGTGATGAAATCCCCAGGCAGGCCCAATTTCTAGAGTCAATAACTATTTCTCTTGCACTCAGGATCGTACAAGTGCGCAAGAGGAGAGGATACTTCAATTATTGAGTCAGGGTTACACAGGGAAAAGTGGGTCTAGTTTTCTAATCACCTAGTTTGCACAAGGTGAGAGCATAATCACCTACCACTTTCAAGCACAGTCAAGAAGAGTAAACAAGTTCATTTTAGATGCACCAAAATAAAAAGTGATTTAATCTAAGTGAAAATTTTGCTTCACAACAGACATGGGGTTCTTTTTAACTGCATGATAAAGGTGTGGTGGCTACCCTAGATTGATTCATTTTAAAACCCAGCAAGAAAAAAAAAGAAAGGAATTCTGTCTGTGAAAGGCGTCAAACTCAGAATCCCTGTTACAATCTAGGGGCGCAACTTTGTAATTCAAATGCACTAAAAAATGACCCAAATGTGCAACTCTGTTACTCAGATGCACAAAAACAGAACATAAATGCGCCGCTCTGTAACCCAGATGCCTGAAAACAAAACCTATATGCGCTAATTCTAAATGCAAATTTTTTTTTTAGATTTTTTGAAACATGGTTAAATGTGCTAAAAAAAATCCTATATGCACTAACTAAATTCCTATATGCACTGCAGAAATACACGTATGCGCCACTCTGTTTCCTAGATGCGCTGCAGAAATGCCTAGATGCGCCGAAACAATATTTAGATGCACCGAAATACCTACAAAATAAAAATTTCTGGGTCTTCCAGATGCGCTGCCAAATGCCCGAAAACCTGCAAGGGAAACCTGCAAGAAAGAAGTCTAAAATGGGGGCATAGGCCCCACTGTGGGCGCCATTTAATGTGTGTATGAAAAATCAGAGTGCGTAAATAAATTGAAACAAATATTCAAACACACCAATAGGACATTATAACAAAACATAATATAAAAGGTAAAGAAACACAAACTCAGTATCCTGCTTCCATTGTCGTCCTATCGTCCTCTATCTTTAGTGTTTTTGTAGATTCCAGCCCTGTGTTCTCAGATTGTAGGCTAGGCTCAACAAACTGTCTTCCTAAAGAACGATATTTTGATATGATGTTGATGCAAGATTAAGTTATGATAATGATTTGAACTAAAAAGCTTGAAATAAACATGATGCTATGATAAATGAACTCTAAATGAATTAAGTGCATGAACTCTAATTAATTGCCTATTACCAATGCTTGGATTCACACAGGTATTTATAGAGTTTTTCGATTGATTTTGAGTAGCTGTCTCGATTAACGGTTGTGATAATTCCTGGCAGATTGAATGGTTAAAGAAAGATAAAATTGAAGAGAAAATAGAAGAAAACCTGAAAACAAGATTTTTCTATTTTCATGAGAGATGAAAAGATAAGAAGATAAGAAATCATCTTTCTTTAAAAAGAATAAAAGAAAGATTTAAAAGCTGATAAATAATGAATTAAAAATTCAATTATTTATTTGTGGATGACATTCAGCTTTTCTTAATTAAATTAAATATTTAATTAAACTTTTAAAAGCAGAAGAAAGCTTGTGATAAGAAGAGAGCTTTAATCATGTTTTATTGAAAAAAAGCAGAATATCTCATAATATTTAATTATGATATGAGAAGATTGCACAATTAGGTAAAATACCTAATTTTGATTTAGAAAGAAAGCATAAGATATTTTTAATTAAATAAGATTTATTTAATTAAATCACTTTTATGAAATTAATTAAATGAAACATTTAATTAATTAGAAGAAGAAAATTAAATAGAAGAAAAGGAGATATTTAAATTTAATTAAATCAAATGATTTAATTTAAATTCAAACAAATGATAATTAATTTAAATAAATAAAATGTATTTATTTAATTAATTAAGTGGACTTATGGAAATAATTAAATAAATTTATTTAATTATGGAAGAAGAATAAGATGAATGAACAATATAATTAAATTAAATAAATTTAATCATATGTAGAGGATTTTAGAAAAATTAATTAAATAATAAATATTTAATTAATTGCCAAGATTATAAACATGACCATTTTTTATGCGTATACAGATATTATGAGGATCGCTAACCATTTTAGATGCTAAAATAGAGGGCACAAAAAAATGAGGTAACGACACAAAATGACCTAGCAAGGTAATAGGAAGAAAGAGTCCCTATTCTGAATGGGGCGTGTGTGCAAAACATGCACATTAAATAGCGATTCGCTGGGGAAATGCTCTAGAGCATTTTGATGAAAAATTTGAATCACGAACCCAGAATATCTGGTTCTGACCTTCATGCTAGGGCAAACAAACCAGACACTCAACCAAAGGATCAAAACCACTAGCCAACCCAACATTCAGTATAATGAAAAATTAGTGTGTGTGTAATCACGTTAATTCGCATCCTTCAGTTGCTACAGGAGCCCAAGCTCCGTCAAGTTAAACCACGTAGTTTATTCTAACTCCAAAATCATTTGGGACATTGTCTCACTGCCAATCAGATGTCCATAGCCCCGATGAGGTTGTCATTGTGATTCTCCCGAACATTGCTCTACTATCGGTCGAGCATCCATAGCCTCGATAGAGTTGCTCAGATACCCCTGAAAAGCTGAATTTCTTTTCTTTTTATTTTCAATATTTTGCTTTCTTTCTTTTGTTTCTTTTCTTTTGATTTTCAATTTCTAACTCCTTTTATTTCAACCAACAAGCAGTGAAGCTTACGCTCAGGGCTAAGAATCACAGTGGTACTGAAGCATAATTTTAGATTTTTCACTTAACTAGACTTCACAATGGACCAACATCGACTATCAGATTCTTAAGATGTGAGAGATATAAGATTCCAGAATACATCAGAATCAGACCAACCAATGACTTATCCTCTTTGAATCAAACACCCAAATCACTTGACACTAATAGAAGATCCTCACCATCCACTTTGAAAGCTTGATTAGAGTTTAACAAAGAAATACATAGAACAACCCCAGGTGATAAGTATGGTTGTTGTGTGCACAGATGTTCCCAGCTAAAAGCAGAGAGAGCCCAGGCAAAACAATAGCAAAGCAACAACAAAACAGAAGAAAAGAAAACAAAAAGTGAACACCAAAACTAGCCAAAGCGGGACAGCGAAAGCAAACAACAAAGAAACTAATCTAAAGAAAGCAACCTACAACGAACCAGCTAACCTAAGGAAAGTAGGAAAGCAGAGTATTTACAGGAAACCTACACTACTCAAAATGGGCTATGTACAAAGATATTTACAAAGCACTATGTTTAGGCAGGGCAAGCTGACATTAATATTCATTGGATTTCACAGTGCATGCACAAGTAAACAGGCGATTGTTGTAGCTCTTAACCATGCAGATTTATCCTTATATTCAGAAAAAGGAAGTTCAACATTGCAACATTCAAACTTAATCACATAATCCTTAAAAATCAGTAGTTGAGGAGGTTCGTCAAACCCATGGTTGATCCATAAGCATGTTTTCCTTCCCTCATTCCTATAATCAAAATAATAAGTGCAGTTACGAGAAATAATAGGGGCAAGGAAGGATATAACTTGGATGTAATCACATGGATGTGGCAGTGTTAGACAGTCGAGGGCAAGCACTACATCATCATTCATCATGTTGGTAGCCCAGAGTAGGCACAATTGAGGGTGCAACACTTTAGACAATAATCTTACATAAGGTTGGGAGAAAAAAGTAGCAAGCACCCCTTCTAGGTCTTGTGCGGGATCGACAATCCCTTTTAGCTATTCTTCAAGAAGACAAACTTCATCTCGTTGATTTTTTGTAAACCTAGTGTCCACTTGATTGTTATCCTCAAAAGGTAGCATGTTGTCCCAGTTCCTCTCCTAGGTGTCAACCTTATTTTCATGATGTTCAGTGTCATGGGACGATGACATGCACAAATCTATCCTATTGCAGCCATCTAAATATGGAGGATCAATAATGATCATGGCGAAAGGACTCCAAGTTGCATCTTGTAGTCAGTCGAGTGCTTCATCTCTATTGGCAACTATCTCAACACCTCTGCCTTTGTCTTCTTCTTTTTGTTGTTCATGCATCTCATCATGACGTTCGCTCATTTCCCCTTGTTCACTATCGCTATAGATAGAGAAAGAACCCCTCTCCCACTCTGGAGGCTCTAGTATTTCATCAATGGGAGGGGCAAGTGGTACATGCCTTCATCGCTACTGTCTTCTAGAATGTATTCTTCTTTAGTGTTGGTGCACCTCCACAATACAACCCCCAATGGAAAGAAGTCATAAATGATGGCACCTCATCAAGGGGACCAAAATCCACTATGCAATCTCCCTCCAAAGACTCGCCAAAAATCCTATTGTCCATGGTGCACAATTGCTCTTCAAGAGGAAGAACTTCTTGATGATTGGTGGACAACATTCCCGCTTGGTCTAATTCATCACTCAGAGGCTTGAGACTATGTTTTTGTCCTTCTATTGCTGCCCCAACATTCCCTTGAGGTCCACCTTCAGTTGAGCCATCACTTGATTCAGGCTTTTGGTCTTCTTCTTCAATATGGGTAGCAAGTAGAGGAGGTCGGGCACTTGGCTGCTCCACTTGTTCTCTAACTTGTTCAATAGCCTCTTTACATAACTCGCATACAAACTTAGTGTGTGATGAATCATGAAGTCTGCACCAATTCGGCAGTAGTAGTACGTCCAAATCCACTTGGTATTTCAACTCTGACTAATCGTTTGCTAATCTAGAGACGAGTTTGTCATATCTTTCTGCTACTGGGTCCTTATCATCACTTGAAAAAGAAGCTTGATGGTAGACAACCATGGCGAGTGGTTATTCCCACTCCTCCAAACTTTCATTTTCAGATTCTTGACCATTGTCATTGATGAAGGAGAGGTCTTCTACTCTGATTTCACTTATACCTTCATCATCATTTTCTGCTGCTCCAAGGTTGTCAACCTTTTCTTCTTCCTATTCTTCAGCATCTTCGTTGGTTGTCCCAACATGTGATGTTGTAGAATTTGTTGATCCATTGTCAACTACCAAAGTTTCTTCTCTTTGAGAGGAGGGTTGACCTTTTTTGATGGATAAAGGGTCTTCTAATTCCTTTCTAGCTGAGTTTTCATCTAGACCGTGTTAGTGCCTATTTTGGTTGTCTCTCATTTTCTAGTGGTTTGCCTTTGATTTCCCTAACAAATATTTAGCTTGGGATTTTTCTATCTTTTTGGCACATGGGGTAAATGGGATCCCATCAGGGTTGAGCTCAGTGTGGTAAGTGTTCATGTCCCAGATAGCTAGATCTTTCTTTTCTTCCTTGCCTTGTGTTTTTCTTTGTCTAGTGGGGGCAGAACTGGAATGGAATTAGAATCTGGATTTTGGCAGTTGGTTTCTCTTTCGGGTTCCATTCCTACCTCAGCTCCGCGTCTTCGGTTGTCTTTATTTTTTAGTTTCCTTTGGCAGGTGCGGGATCAGAACAGGAATCGGTTTTGGAACCTTCTTCAAGTTTCCTATTTCGGGTTTTGTCCCGCTTCCGGCCCCGCGGTTTCTCTGTCTCGTGTCGGTTTTGGCTCTGCCTCTATGGTCTTTTGCAAAGGCGAGGGCATGATGGTTTTTGGTCCCGGTCTCTTTTGTTCCTTTTTTTCCCCCACTTTGGCTCTGACTCCGTGTCTTTCCTGTCTCCGGCTCTGGCTCGATCTGGTTCCCTTTCCGCCTATCTTTCTCTTCGGCATGACTTTTGGTCCTCGGGCTAACATCTTGGTGACCCCGGCTTGTCTTGCCGATTATGGCAGCCCCCTTTGGTTCTCGGTGTGACTTTCCCAGACGTTAAAGTCCTCCCAAGGTAACGGCTGAGCTACTAAAATGACTTCCTTTGTGCACGTGTTGATAATCAACAACCATGATGAAAAAATTACCTGATGGTTACCGTGAAATGCTTTCCTAGTCTGGTCTACCGAATTGCTGACAAAGGTTTTCAATCGGCGAGACATTTCTTTTCACTGTGACATCTCACCAAGCGCGAAGACCTTTGGGCGAGCATTGGCTACTCTTCGCTATGAATTCTTGCAGTCTGGCCGAGTTCATTTTGTTATGCTAACCCCACCATGCTCTCGGTATGACTTTTTGGATTAGTTGTGATCTCTTGGTGACTTCGTGATGTCTCTTTGTGGTCTTTTATTTGGTGGTCCCTGCTCGATGTGTCAGGGAGATGTCTCCTCGACCCCTCCATGTCTCGCCGATTATGTTACCCTTCAGTGTGACTCCCTTTCGGTTGTGGTGACTTCGCTGAGAGGTCTCCTCGACCTCTTTATGTTTTGTTGATGGTGGAGCCCTTGTTCCTCCCAACATAGATCAACAGTCTGCGAGCAACCATCATTATGATCTGACGGCCATCACCTAAGCACTCATGTGATTTGCCTGATCTTTATGCTCTATGAGAAGATCATTCGCCCGCCACATGTCACATGGACCCCACCTTCGAACTCGTGCCACAATGTGTACATTTACACCAAGATCGACAGTCCCCAGATGACTGGCATCTGAACAACAGTGGGCACAGGAATCATATGTGGTGGGTTAGTTCAATGGCTAATGAAGATTTTAAATGACAACCACCCAATCACTATTGATCGACAATCGATATTCATTTTCATGTGATTAGGGTTTCAAAGGTGTTTGCGCGCGAAGACCTGAGAACTGAGAATTAATGGCAGTAGATGGAGGGTCGCTGGATCTGCTGAATTTGCATTCATGGTGACTCTAAGAACTGGATGGCATGTTCAAAGGTATGGGCATGCAGATTCTTGGGCTGATTTTATGTTGGCTAACAGCCTTGTTCTGGTCGCCAGGGTCACCCATGTCTGTCTTGCCATATTTGACCTAATCGGATCTGCATCGAGCTTTCTCATGGATTCACTTGTCGTGAACATTCAATGTAGTCCTGATGTTGGTGGTGGACTAGTGATGTGGCCTGCGCGTTGTTTAGGGTTTTTCCTAGTCACCTGATGACATGTAAAATCACCCTAGATGGTTGCTTGTTGCTCTCCCTGTTCGTATAAAGGGAGATTTCATGGCTAGCGTGAAGGGTTCGGTCCCTTGGGTTTGGTTCCCTTGGTTCAGTTCCATTTTTATGAGTTCTAGGATTAGCCTGGGATAGATTAGGGTTTGGTCTTAGGTCATTTTTGAGTCTGTAAACTGTAATGTTGAATTCCTCTGTAAATACAATCGGTTAAGCAGAAATACATGAAGATGGTTATCTTTCATGCATATCATCAGATTGTCTCCACATTTGTAGGCTTTTAATCATTTGAATAAATGCATAAGGTGTTTTTGTTCATCTTCTCATACTTCATGGGACTATGTTATTTATTGATAGGTCTGCTTCAAGGAAGCAATTAAATCCTTTGAATAGATAGTAGTGATTACTTGTTTGCAGGTTGGATTTGGTAAGAATAGTCTAGTTGATACAAGAGCCAGATTGTCAGTGTAAGGCACTGATAGCTGATGTAAGGCATTAGCAAAACAAAATCCACTGATTGAGTCCTGTTTGTAGATGAATTCCATCTTTTGTGTTTGACTTCGTGGTTGCACTGATCTATTTTGTAGCTTGGTCCCTCTCAAAAACCTCAATTCATATAAATCATTGAATATCTTTTGCTTGATGTCTTGTCCTACCTCCTTGTTGCTTCAAGTGTTTTGTAACTGAGAATCAAGCCCTATTTGATGTTCTCAACACTTGGTATCAGGAGTCATTTGCTATAAAAAGCAATGTTTGGTCTTCTTTAAGGCATTGTGTGGGTATACCTGCCCTAGTTCTGCAGAGCCTAAAGTGTAGAAGATCTTAGTCTTTGATTGAATCTTGTCAGTTGGTCCAGGTCCTCTGAGTTGCCCTTGATTGGAGTTGGCTACTCCATAGGTAGAATAGGAGACCAACCTAGTTTACATAGATAAACAACCAACAGATTGGCAACTCCACTGGGAACTTACTCAAAAATCTGGTTATAAAGTGCCATTTCAAAAGAGTCATATCGTTTGCCATGTTGGTTTTGTTCAAAGCTTGAAGAATCTATGGCCTGGAGAAAATTTTTGTTGCAGTGAACCTCAAAGCTACAAGATCTATGGTGCTCTATCAGATGGAACTCAAAGAAAGATTTACATGTAAGTGAGCTTCATACCATTTGAAGCTCAGTCCTCTACAAAGAGGTGGCAACTCTGTCAAGGTTTACTTGTTGAAGATTTGAAGAATAGTTCCATGGTTGCAACATTCCCAGGTATTCTTCATGCTTTTTGAACATAATTTTTTTTTAATTCCCCTTTATTTGGTGAGATCAAGCACTAGCATCAAGGGAGGTTTCAATATTGCAACTGGATAGTTGTAGAGGGATAGGTTTCATTTGCAAGATTTATTGTTGTCCTGATGCTCCTTCTACAAGCTATAATACCATGCTTAAGGAACACCATGAGGATGAGTCAAAGTCCTTTGATGACTCTCATTGCTAGCATGATGAAGAATAGAGCCAAGTGAAAAGAGGAAGTGGGAGTAGTAGTTTAAACCATCATTGCATCAATGATGTGCTTCCTCCTACTGAAAATGATATAGAGCAGTTGCAAGATGTGTTGAATGGTGAGTGTATCCCTTTGTATACACTTGATGAAGTTTTCATGGAATGTGACAATATGCAGAGCACTGGAGCTAGTTGTTTTCAGCTTCAGGGTAATGTAAATGATGAATATGACAGCTTGTTGTCACATAACAGTTAGCATTTGGAAAGTATGTCTGACTTTCAAATGCATAAGGATCATGTACATGTTTATAATGATGAATATGACAGCCTGTTGAGAGGTACTAACATGTTTTATCAGGTATCCATTTGTTATCAGACTATGTTTTCATATGGTCTTGATCAGTATTCACCGGTATTGCCACATGACACAAAATCAGACAATGAAGAGTGTGGCAATGATAAAGTTTATTGGGTCTGGTTGCCAGTTAAAGACAAAACTAAACACAGGGCAAGTTGTCACTTGCACAAGGGCAATTAGATACTTGTGTTTGCAGAGGTGCATTCATTTATACTATTGCAGATTGGCAGGGGCAAGCACAAGTTAGGGAATGTCAACTCATTTAGTAGAATTGTGTTCGACAGAGGTAAGAGTTGGCTCTCATTTTTCATTTGGTGGCCTAGTGTCATCAAATGAAATAAAGAATCAACAATGTGACTCTTGAATTTCCCTTTCATGGACAATTCTTCATGTGGTGCTTCATATGAAGCATTTCTTTTTCCATGAACATTAGGTTAGGTTTTTGCTTTTCTGGTCGGTTTTGTTTTGCTGTGTCTACTAACCTTGTCTGGTTGGCTCCTCACTGTTTTGGGTTTCCTTTTGTTCTGCTCTACTCTCCCAGTGATTTGAATTCTTGCTATGTCCACCAGGGGCATACATCCCCAACTGGAGCCTATGTTAGTGCCTATTTTGGTTGTCTCTCATTTTCCAGTTGTTTTCCTTTGATTTCCCTGACAAATCTTTAGCTTGGGATTTTTCTATCTTTTTGGCACATGGGGTAAATGGGCTCCCATCAGGGTTGAGCTTAGTGTGCTAAGTGTTCATGTCCTGGATGGCTAGATCTTTCTTTTCTTCCTTGCCTTGTGTTTCTCTTTGTTCGGTGGGGGCGAAACCAGAATGGAATCAGAATCTGGATTTTGGCCTTTGGTTTCTCTTTCGGGTTCCATTCCAGCCCCAGCTCTACGTCTTCGGTTGTCTTTATTTTTGGTTTCCTATGGCAGGTGTGGGATCAGAACGAGAATCAATTTTGGAACCTTTTTCAAGTTTCCTATTTCAAGTTTTTTCCCGCTCTCGGCCCCATAGTTTCTCTGTCTCGTGTCAGTTCTGGCTCCGCCTTTGCGGTCTTTTGCGGAGGCGGGGGCGGGATGGTTTTTGATCCCACTCTCTTTTGTTCCTTTTTGTCCCCCCCTTTGGCTCCGACTCCGTGTCTTTCCTGTCTTTAGCTCTGGCTCGGTCTGGTTCCCTTTCCGTCTATCTTTCTCTTCGGCGTGACTTTTAGTCCTCGGGCTAACATCTTGGCAACCCTGGTTTGTCTTGCCGACTGTGGCAGCCCCCTTTGGTTCTCAGTGTGACTTTCCCCGACGTTGAAGTCCTCCCAAGTTAACGACTAAGCTACTAATATGACTTCCTTTTTGCACATGTTGATAATCAACAGCCACAATGAAAAAGTTACTTGATGGTTACCGTGAAATGCTTTCCTAGTCCGGTCCACCGAATTGCTGACTAAGGTTTTCAGTCGGCGAGACATTTCTTTTTGCTGTGACATCTCACCGAGCGTGGAGAACTCTGGGTGAGCGTTGGCTTCTCTTCGCTATGAAGTCTTGTAATCTAGCTGACTTCGTTTTGTTACGCCGACCTCGCCATGCTCTCGGTATGAATTTTTGGTTTTGTTGTGATCTCTTGGTGACTTTGTGATGTCTCTCTGTGGTCTTTTGTTTGGTGGTCCCTGCTCGATGTGTCAGGGAGATGTCTCCCCGACCCCTCCGTGTCTCGTCGATTATGTTACCCTTCGATGTGACTCCCTTTCATCCATGGTGACTTCGCTGAGAGGTCTCCCTGACCTCTTTATCTTTTGCCAACGGTGGAGCCCTTGTTCCTCCCAACATAGATCAGTGGTTCGCAGGCAACCATCATTATGATTTGACGGCCATCACCTGAGCACTCATGTGACTTTCCTGATCTTTATGCTCTGTGAGGAGAACATCTTCCCACCACGTGTCACATGGACCCCACCTCCGAACTCGCACCGCAGTGTGTACATTTAAATGGAGATCGATGGTCCCCAGATGACTGGCATCTAAACAACGGTGGGCGCAGGAATCATATGTGGTGGCCTAGTTCAACGACTAATGAATATTTTAAAAGACAGCCACCCAATCACTATTGATCAACAATCAATATTCATTTTTGCGTGATCAGGGTTTTGAAGGTGTTTGTGCGTGAAGACCTGAGAATTGAGACTTGATGGTGATAGATGGAGGGTCGCTGGATCCGTCGAATTTGCATTCATGGTGACTCTGAGAACGGGATGGCATGTTTAGAGGTATTGGCGTGCAAATTCTTGGGCTGATTTGATGTTGGCTAATAGACTTGTTCTGGTCGCTAGGGTCACCCATGTCTATCCTGCCATATTTGACCTGATCAGATCTGCATCGAGCTTTCTCATGGCTTCACTTGTCATGAACATTCAATGTAGCCCTGATGTTGGTGGTGGACTGGTGATGTGGCCTGCGTGTTGTTTAGGGTTTGTCCTAGTCACCTGATGACATGTAAAGTCACCCTGGTTGGTTGCTTGTTGCTCTCCCTATTCCTATAAAGGGAGATTTCATGGCCAGTGTGAAGGGTTCGGTCCCTTGGGTTTGGTTCCCTTGGTTCAGTTCCATTTTTCTGAGTTCTAAAATTAGCCTCAGATATATTAGGGTTTGGTCTTAGGTCATTTTTGAGTCTGTAAACTGTGATGTTGAATTCCTCTGTAAATGCAATCAGTTAAGCAGGAATACATGAAGATGGTTATCTTTCATGCATATCATCAGATTGTCTCCACATTTGTAGGCTTTTAATCATTTGAATAAATGCATAAGGTGTTTTTTTTCACCTTCTCATACTTCATGGGATTGTGTTATTTGTTGATAGGTCTGCTTCAAGGAAGCAGTTAAATCCTTTGAATAGATAGCAGTGATTACTTGTTTGTAGGTTGGATTTGGTAAGAATAGTCTAGTTGATACAAGAGTTGGATTGTCAATGTAAGGCACTGATAGCTGATGTAAGGCATTAGCAAAACAAAATCCACTGATTAAGTCCTGTTTGTAGATGAATTCCATCTTTTGTGTTTTACTTCATGGTCCAAAACTAGGCACTGATCTATTTTGCAGCCCGGTCTCTCTCAGAAACCTCAATTCATACAAATCATTGAATATCTATTGCTTGATGTCTTGTCCTACCTCCTTGTTGCTTCAAGTGTTTTGTAACTAAGAATCTAGCCCTATTTGATGTTCTCAACACTTGGTATTAGGATTCATCTACTATAAAAAGCAATGTCTCGTCTTCTTTAAGGCATTATGTGGGTATACCCACCTTGGTTCTGCAGAGCCTAAAGTGTAGAAGATCTCAGTCTTTGACTAAATCTTGTCAATTGGTCTAGGTCCTTTGAGCTGCCCTTGATTGGAGTTGGCTACTCCATAGGTAGAATAGGATACCAACAAACCATTTACTGTCTCGAGGGGATCAACTTCTTCTTTCTGACTTTTAGCTTCCATGTTTGTTGTCCCAACACTAGCTCATGTCCAATCCCTTGGTTCCTCTTCGATGTGTTGTCCTCTGGATGTTGATAGCTCTTTTTCCTCATGGGGTGACTTGTCCTACTTGAGAGTTGGCTGCTTCAACTTGTCCGAACAAACCTTGGCTTGAGCGATGATGTTTGTGTGTGAAGAGCAAGTGAATTCAGAGTGGGGTGCATTGTGAAATCTGCACCAACTAGACATCAATATTTCCTCCAATCTTGGTTCATGTTTGTTGTTCAAATGTTCCTGAATCAACTCTTAGAATGCCTTGGCTGCCATGGTTGTCAACTCCTCTTCCAGATCTTCAAGAGCCAAGGGCTGGTATATTTCCCAAAAGAGAATTTCTCCCTGCAAGACTCTTTCAGTCCTACTCAGGAATGTCAAACATCCCAATTCATTATGTCTACATGTGTCATGGATCTGACATCTATCCGCAACAGTTTCGTCAGTCTCTTGTTTAAATCTGCATGCAACTGAGTGATGTCAATTTGTACTTGCCACTCCATTTTGACTCAGTTTCTTTTTCCTTCATAATTTTTAGATTTTTAGCATTAAAAGAGATCTCTTTATCTCAGATTTCTTCTTTGAAAGTGCTCTTTTCAACTTCCAACTTTCAACTTTGTGGCTTCAACATGTCATGCCCTCCCTCTAGCACCAGTTCTGTTGTGTTTTTCATGCACTTCTCGACATAGGTAATGCATAGGTGTTGTATATGCATAAAATTGGTCATATTTAATTATTCCTGATGTTTAATTAAATATTTATTATTTAATTAATTCCTCTAAAAGTCTTCTATACATAATCAAATTTATTTAATTTAATTATAGTATCCATTCATTTTATTCTCCCACCATAATTAAATAGATCTATTTTATTTAATTATTCCACATTCTACTCAATTAAATTAAATAAATACATTTTATTTATTTAAGTTAATTATCATCTTTTGAATTTAATTAAATCTTTTTAATTAAATTTAAATATCTCTTTTCTTTCTATTTTAAAACTTTCCTCTAATTAATTAAATACTTTTATTTCATTAATTTCATTCTTTCAAATTTAATTAAATATTTTATTTAATTAAAGATTTTATGCTTTCTTCAAATCATAATTAGATATTCTGTTTAATTATGAAATCTTCTGATTTCCTCAAAATCTTAAATATTTATTTATTTAAGAAAAATCAACATGCACTCATAAATAAATAATTGAATTAGATAATTCATTATTTATCTTATCATAATCTTTCCATTTTTTTTCTAAAAAAATGATTTTTAAATCATCTCATCTTTTCTCTTCCATTAAAATGGAAAAATCTGGCTTTATTCGTTTTCTTCTATTTTCTCTTCAATCTCATCTATCTTCAATCGTTTGATCTATCAGGAATTATCATAGCCGTTGACCAAACCAGCCAATCGAAATCTTCAAAAAACTCTATAAATGCACGTGCAAATCCAAGCATTGGTTACAACATAGAACAAATACAACATACGCTTACATTCTTGCAATTTTAGCATTTTAGCAATATTTCTTATCATAGCATAATCTTGCATTTAGCATTAGTATGCATTTTAAATCTCATTCTTTAGATGTCATTTTGTTGAGCATTGGTCTGCTGATATGAGAGCAATTTGATGCAACAAAATGTTGGAAATAGAGAGCAATAAGACGATTTCGGAGAAGCTGCAATGAGAGTTTGATTTGTTTATTTAATCTTCTTTTAGCTTCTTTGATTTAATGTTTTATTGATTGTGTTGCTGAATTCAATTTAGATTTGATCCAATTTTTCACACACACATAAAATGAAACCCACCGTGGGACTCTTACCCCTATTTTAACATCTTTTTATAGGTTTTTCATGACAAGTTACGGCCAAAAACAACAGATTAGTGCATAAAACACGCTTCAGCACATTTTACAACTAGTTCAGCACCCATAATCCATCCTACAGTGCCCTTGACAGATCCTGCAGCGCCCTTGATAGATCCTGCAGAGCCCTTGACAAATCTTGCAGAGCCCTTGATAGATCCTACAACACCCTTGATAGATCCTGTAGAGCCCTTGACAAATCTTGCAGAGCCCTTGATAGATCCTACAGTGCCCTTGACAAATCCTGCAGAGCCCTTGATAGATCATGTAGCGCCCTTGATAGATCTTGCAGTGCCCTTAATAGATCCTGCAGCGCCCTTGACAGATCCTGCAGAGCCCTTGATAGATCAGAGCCCTTGACAGATCCTGTAGAGCCCTTGACAAATCTTGCAGAGCATTTTTTTCTTTTAAATTTTGCATTTGTAATCTGTAACTTAAGTATAATTTGACTGGATCAGACGCAACCGCGACCAGTAAGGACTTTTAAAAGAATAAAGCAATCCTAGGATAGTCACATAATTCATAATTAAGCAATCCTAGGGTAGACACATCTGGATCAAATGAAGCAATCTAGGATAGTCACCACACAATGATTCTTGCAGTTAAAATTGAACAAACTTGTTTTTAGTGAAGCAACATCTTCACTTAGATTAGATCATTGTGATTTGGGATTTAAAATGAACATTTGCTTGCTTTGAATGTGGCAATAGGTCTATGCTCTCCCCTTAACTGGGTGATCAGAATACCAGACTTGCCTTTTAGTTTCCATGCAATTTTACTGCTTTAATTACATCCTTTAGAGAGCCTGCCATAGTGGGAAAAAGTACTCACCCTACGGGAACGACTCAAGTGGGTTCAAGCCAAAGCCAGGCTATTTCGCCCCACTATAAAATTTAAAGCAAATATGGGGAAACCCTCTTTTGCCAGTAGTGTGCAAGATAACTATCCCCAAAGCCTTTGTTCTAAAGGTTGGGAGGTCTCCTGAGGGAGTTTATTATTACCACACCGAATGAAAATCCTTACTACGAACCTAGTGTAGTGGCCAATCGAGTCAGTTTCCAAACATTCTAATAATCACAGTGCAAGGGCAGGGAAGAATCTGCCCCCAAGACACTCACCATATAACTTCCAAGGACCGTTTACTTAGGGGATCCAGTATCCACTTTCGTAACTCTAAGTACGCACCTAGAAAAGACAAAAACACGGGCGCCCCTTTGGGGGGTGACATGGCTATGTGAGTCAATGCAGTTCTAATATGTGGGCTGTTGATTACTAGAATGACCTACTTGAGCATTAAGAGTGAGTCTACCTGAATTATTTTTCATGTGGAAAACCTATGAAAACATTTGATGAAAAACATTTTCTTGATCAAACACTTCATGTTAGTATAGGGTTTTAAGAACAACTGTTTTCAAAAATGTTTGTTGTGTCTTCCATTACATTAATTCAAATAAATAGATCATCCAAAAGGAACAAGAAGAACAACTGAAAGCCACTTAAGAGTTTTTCATATCATTGATTCAAAAACACTCCCAACATTTTTCCCATGCTTAGAGATTGGAAGTCAACAAAGTTTCCCAAGAAATCATTGTCTAAGAGAATCAAAAAACCCAAGAAACCGTTAGGATACAAGAAGACACTGCAAAAGAGAAAATTCTTGTACAAAAGTCGACAAGTCTTGCTTCACTATCGAGGTTTCTTCATAGATATCAGGATTTTGTTAGAGGATTCACTGATGAATATGTTGCAGATCCCTTAGATTCTCGAGCTTATTATCAGAGATTAGCTCTATCACAATGGCATAATCATAATCAACCTCTTGAATTTGACAACATACCACAACCTTCTATAGAGTATCCTTCACATCCCAATCAAATCCTTCATTGATTTTACAACATTTCTTCGAAAACAAAGATCAAAACTTTAAGAGTGCATCTCTCAAACAACTTTCTAATTTTTGGTTCAACTTCCCCAACAGGATTCTGAAATCCTTCATCAATTGGAAGCCACAATCAATAAATTAGGAGCATCCCTGATCATATCATAAGATTCTACATCTTATCAAATCATTATCATCACACTTGTCAAAATTATGATCTAAGTCTAGAAGAATTTTTCAAAATCATATGCCTATCTTCACAAGATCCCAATTCAATAAATTGAAGGATGAAATTCAACAAGGACATACTCAAAACATTCAAGAAGAGGGTGAAAGTAGCAATCCTCTTTACATCATGAATCGTAATCCACTTTTTGACAAAGATACAGATAACAAAGAAGAAAATCCGTTCCATCAATACAAAGACATGAACAGAACATAGATAGATAGTGATGAGGAACAATATGAGGAACATCTTAGAGAGGCTGAGCAAGATCCAAAATTCCATAAAGCCATTGAAAATATCTTGCAACGAGACAAGGAAAAATATTTTCGCTATCTAGCTGAACAAGGGGCTAAGTTACCTCATGACTTTAATATTGAAATTTTGAAAAATAAACCTAAAGAGACACCCCTTTCTAATCTTAGTGCCTTGACCCAACAAATCAAGGCACTTCAAGGACAAGTTAAAGAATTACAAGGGGGAACAACCACGAAGAAATACACTCTCGAGGACATTTTTCCTTATCCTTTTGACCGAAGTATAAACATGATTCCTTTTCCCAAGCATTGTGAAATGCCAAAATTTGATCGCTATAATGGGAAAACGAATCCAATTGATCATGTTAGAGACTTCAAGAACATGACATTGGAATTTGCTCACGAAGATACTTATTTATTACAATTGTTTCCTAGGAGCCTTGGAGTTAACTCTATGGAATGGTTATCTAAGATTACACCTCCTGTTAGGACATTTGAAGAATTGATCAACCTATTCATATCACAATATGATTACAACATACAACACCTGATCACCATGATAGATCTTTGCAAAGTTGCACAAAAACCTGGTGAATCCTTCATTGCGTTTCTTCAAAGATGGAGAAGAATGTTTGCCAGGTATCCATGTCCTATTCCTGAAAAGGAAAAGATGGTTACTTTCATTAACAGTTTAAATTCAGAGATGAGCTATCATTTGAACTTTCATTGTCCTTCTTCTTTTGAGAAAATGATTGAAGATGCCTTAACCATTGAAAATGCTTTGGTCAAAAGAGGGATAATAAAGCATGACAAAGAAAATCCTAGTTCATCCAACCATCACAATAATCAGGACAAATCTAAATTTTGGACTCACAAAAAAAATGTGGTGAACGATGGTGTTGTTGATGCAAATCATGCCTCAACCAATCCATTTGTCCTCAGCACTCCAAACACTTGCAACAACAATGTCAACTCAATTGCAAATCATGGAAATAATCCTCCTCTTCTGAGGAACAATACAAATCAAAACTCTACTTCCCATCAAGGAATTTCCAACAACCAAGGTTATCGAGGAATAAATAACAATCCCAATTCTTTAGGGAACACCTTGAATTCATATCCATCAAGATTTTCATTCTTCTCAAATAGAAGAACTTTCACTCCATTGGGTCAATCTGTAGAATCCACATTCAAAGAGTTGATGGCCAAAAATGTCATTACTTTTCCGCCTCAACGAAATTATGAACCCAGTGTAAAGTCTCCATCATGGAATGAGGCATCTATTGTGATTATCATTAGTGTAAAGGTCATCGCACCAACAACTGCCAAGCCTTGAAAAATTCCATTCAAGACTTGATCGACAATGACATCATCACAATAGAAGGAAATCAACAAACCAACGTAGACCACCAAGCATTCCGCAATCCTTTGCCTAATTATCAAAAGGGTGAGTCTTTTGAAAAAAAGGTGAATCACATCAATGATGATCATATAATTAATCATCTTTATGCAAATGACGAATGGGTGAATGTCATAAAAGTCAACGCAACAACAAGAGCACAGGAAAAAGTTGTCTTGAAAGGCGCTTCTTCAAAATCCACCGAACCCCTACCTCAACATCAATATGATTTGGTCAATCAACTTCGGAAAACTCCTGCTCAAATTTCTATTTTGGAACTATTGAAGATTTCCCCAGCCCATAAGGAAATTCTTGAAAAAGCCCTTGTTGAAACCAATGTATCTACTAATTTGGATGTGAATCAATTTCAAGCCATGGTAGGACACTTGTCCTCACCCACTTGCCTTTCATTCTCTGAAAAATATGACATTTCCATAACTCATCCCCATAACTCATCATTGTACTTAGAGGTCATGATTCACAAGTTTCGTATCAGACAAGTTCTAATAGATGGAGGTGTTGGTTTGAACATCTGTACCATGAAATTGGTTAAAGCCTTAGGATTTTTTGAGGACTCTATCGATTTCAGAAGAAAGATTACCATAAAAGCTTATGATGATGAAGAAAAAGCATCCAAAGGTCTAATCATGCTGCCAATCAAAGTGGGCCCTGTCATAAAGAATACTTTCTATCAAGTACTGGACCGTGATGTTGCATATAACATCTTGTTGGATCGTCCTTGGATCCATGAAATGCAAGTTGTCCCATCAACCTATCATCAATGTCTAAAGTTTCCTTATGATGGATAGGAAATCACAATATCAGCTGATAATTCCAATATCCAAACTTGTGCCAACATGAAAGCCAATCAAGATACTTTGGTCCCTAACAATCGAGAAGCTCATGCTAGGACTTCTCTAAAGATTGACACACAAATCAATCAATTGACCAATAGTTTTGACAAAGAGATGAAATTCAAGGATCATGGAGTTGGAGAATACTCTCTTTGTCTTTCTAATTTACCTACATCACCTCAATCACATGGACAACCATCTATCAAGGAACATCAAATATTAGCAACATCAACATCAAAGCAAACACCAATAGAGCCAATTACAAAATTTAATGGACAATTCATCAAAGAAAAATTCCCCATGGAAAATCCTGAGGATACAAAAATTTTAAGTTGGCTCTATAAAGATGAAGATGAAGCAGTCTCTAATGTCAAATTACCCACGAAAAAATATGGAAAAGGGTATTCAATCATGCAAAAGATGGGCTATGATGAAGGTCCTATCGGAAAAAGGAAGGAAGGAGTAGTTGAACCTATTCACCTTCACGGACTTGCTGCAAAAGAGAAAACTGGATTAGGTTATGATACTCACTCCAAAGAAAACACATCCAAACAACTGCATGGCGTTGTCTTCGCATTGCAAGAAAGCTCGGATTCACAAGAAGCATGCTTGACAATAGTTCAAAATTTTGTGGATAACAATTCTGACACAGACTCGACTGAATATGAATGGGACACCATTTACAATGATGAATTCTGGAGAGACAAAGAGGTTGATGTAATACACCAGTATGCCCCAACTCTAATTGAAGGTGAAGGGTCAGGGTCCCAACCACAAGAATCTGAACCACAAATCAACTATGATTCTAGTGATAATGAGTCAGATCTAAACGAACAAGACTATCATGAGGATAGTATCATCATTGACTCACCTCATACCTCGGATCCTACCGACCACTCCGTTATGACCATGACCATAGCCGATTTCACACAACCTGATGATCCTATACCCTTGATTTATCCCGATCTCATTGATTGGGATTCATCCAAACCTATCAATATACCTATGTTTCCAAGTGATGAAGCTATCGTAAACTTCCTTTCCGCAAATGATACGAATGATTGTTCCACTAGCAATTTTTGACATAAATTTTTTGATCAAGAAAGTGTCAAGTCTCCCAGCTGCAAAAGTAAAAACAAAAAAGAAAGATCTAATGGTGAAAACCAGAATTTGGCAGTATTAGATCAAACAAAAGATAAAATAAAGAGTGTATTAGATGGTGAAAACCTTTTTGAGGCAACAAACGATGGGAATCTTGACACTCTCCCAGAGCACTACCATGAGCGATCGCCTATTTTGATTGAGCCTACAAATGATGTGGATCTTGAGACTTCTAACAAACCAAGAATTTTACAGCTAGCTGCATCAATGACAAAGAAAGAAATACCAGAGTTCATGGAAATCTTAAAAGAAAATCAAGTCAATTTTGTGTGGTCTTACGCTGACATGCCTAGTCTTGATCCTAATCTTATCATGCATCACTTGTCCATCAAACTAGGGACCAAGCCAGTGAAACAAAAACTCAGAAAGATGCACCCTCATGTTGCATTATTGGTTAAGGAAGAACTAAGAAAACTCCTTGATGTGGGCTTCATAAGACCTATCGACTATGCAGAATGGATTTCCAACATTGTTCCTGTATCCAAGCCAGATAAAACTCTCAGAATATGTACAGATTTTAGAGATCTCAATAAAGCATGTCCTAAGGATGATTTCCCACTGCCAAATATCGACACCATAGTTGATCTAACAGCTGGCCATGCCATGTATTCATTAATGGATGGTTTTTCTGGTTACAACCAAATCAAGATTGCACCTGAAGACCAGGAGAAAACAACTTTTACATGTCCATGGGGAACTTATTGTTGGAATGTCATTCCTTTTGGTCTGAAGAATGTTGGGGCTACTTATCAAAGAGCCATGACTACAATCTTTCATGACATGATGCATGTATTCATGGAAGATTATGTGGATGACATATTGGCAAAATCATACACTAGAGAAGGACATCTTGAAATATTATCCAAAATATTTGCAAGATTAGAGAAATTCAAAGTTCGTCTTTACCCTAAGAAATGTGTTTTTGGGGTAAAATCAAGAAAACTCTTGGGATACATCATGTCAGAAAAAGGAATTGAAGTAGATCCTACAAAAGTACAAGAAATCATGGAAATTCCTTCACCAAAGAACATCAGTTAGTTGAGATCATTACAAGGATGACTTCAATCAATACGAAGGTTCATTGCACAATTGGTCAATAAAAGTTTACCTTTCACACATCTACTGCATAAAAATGTTCCTTTCAAGTGGGATGACAAATGTGAATTGGCTTTTTAGAAAATTAAACAATATTTGATGACTCCACCAGTTCTCGTACCACCAAATCCAAACAAACCACTAGTTAATATTATACATTGTTGCAACAAAAACATCTCTAGGGGCACTGCTAGCACAAGAAGACTCTACAAGAAAGGAACGTGCAATCTACTACATCAGTAGAACATTAACAAGTCATGAGCTCAACTACACTTCTATTGAGAAGGCTTGTCTGGCAGTAGTCTTTGCTTCACAAAAGTTTTGACATTACATGCTAACCCATACAGTCAATTTGGTTTCAAAGATTGATCCACTCAAGTATTTTTTGAGCAAAGCATCATTAACAAGAAGGTTAGCAAAGTGGGTAATGATTCTAAGTGAGTTCGACATACATTATGTTGATTGCAAGGCAATCAAAGGACATGTTATCACTGATCAACTAGTTGAAGCACCATTACAAGTAGATCATCCTCTGCACATTGAATTTCTAGATGCTGATGTTTTTACTACATAATCTAAACAACCATGGTCTTTATATTTTGATGGTTCTTTCACTCAACATCGATCGGGGGCAGGCATACTTTTCATCACCCCTCAAGGACACACCATTCCTTGTTCATATAGGCTGATGTTTCCATGCACAAACAACATAGCTGAATATGAAGCATTGATCACCAGACTCAAAAGAGCACTGGAATGGAGAATTATAGAACTACAGGTGTATGGTGATTCACAGCTGGTCATCAATTAGATCAATGATGATTAGCAAACCAAATATGACAAACTGTTGCCTTATAAAAAGATGGTGGATGACTTCAAGAAATACTTTGTGGACATCAAATTTACACAAATTCTAAGGCTTGATAAAAAAGCAGGTGACGCCATGGCTATGATCGCATCATTGTTACAACTCCCAGAAACTCAAAATCGTTATGAATTTCTAGTGGAACAATCATTACACCTGCTTATGATACACCTGAAAGCCAAATCATTTGCCACTTAGTAGGATCCGATTCACCTTGGTACAGAAAAATTTATGCCTATCTCAAAGACGATATCTTACCACCTGATTTATCCTGTAACCAAAAATGCAACTTTATCCACCAATCTATTCACTACACTCTTATCGCTGACACCCTATATTGCCATGGTCTTGATGGTACTTTACTCCGATGTCTTGAACATGAGGAATCTGACAAAGCTTTACAAGAAGTTCATGGTGGAATTTGTGGTACTCATTCGAGTGGACTGACCTTATCCAAAAAATTGATTAGAATGGGTTACTACTGGCCTACAATGGAGAGGGAATCATTCACTTTTGTGAAAACATGCTCAAAATGTCAGATTCATGGGAATCTCATTCATGCTCCTGCATAAGAACTTCAACCATTCACGCCAACCTAGCCATTTTCTCAATGGGGGTTAGATCTAGTGGGCAAGATTCATCCTTCTTCATCAAATGGACATAAATTCATCATCACAACAACAGAGTATTTTACCAAATGGATTGAGGTAGACCCTCTTACTAAATTCACCAGCAAACAAATATCATCATTCATACTCAACTATATTATTTGTCGGTATGGCATTCCGAACTCCATTATTACAGATAATGGACGTCCATTCAAAAATTAGGATGTTGATGAACTTTGTGAGAGATTTCACATACAACATAGATATTCAACACCTTACTATCCACAAGGGAATGGCCAAGTAGAGGCCTCAAATAAAACAATATTGAAAATTTTGAAAAAGATTGTGAATGATTCAGGGAAGGATTGGCACGTTCAACTCAATCTCGCCTTGTAGGCCTACAGAACCAATGTCTGCACGCCAACAGGAGCAATGCCATTTTCCCTTGTCTATGGAGAAGAGGCCATATTTCCCTTAGAAGTTGAGATTTCCTCACTCAGAGTATCATTGAAAGGCCTTACAACAGATGATGAATACAGAGTTTCTCGACTCCAAGAGCTTGAAATTCTAGATGAGAAGAGACAAAGAGCAGCTGATCATTTGAAAGCTTATCAATAGATGATGTCTTGCAGCTATAACCACAAAGTAAAGCCACATACCTTTTAGGTGGGTGATCTTGTTCTGAAAGAGAACCCACACAATCAGCAAGACAGAGAGAAGAAAGGAAAGTTCAAACCAAATTGGCTAGGTCCTTATGTGGTTATTGCAGTCTACTGTTCAGGAGCCTATAAGTTATCAATACCAGAAGGGGACCTATTTGACGAGCCTATCAATAGCATGCACCTGAAAAAGTATTATATCTAAGGCGGTTATCATCATCAGAAAAAGTCTTGAAAAAAATCCAAAAAAATTTTAGAAAAAGCCCAAAAATCCAAAAAGTCGAAAAAGTCCAAAAAAGAATCCAAAAATCAAAAAGTCCTAAAAATCCAAAAAAATTAGAAAAAGTCCTAAAAAAAAATCCAAAAAATATACAAAAGTCCTGAAAAAAAAAGAAGTCATAGGGTGAAAAACCTGGCAACATGCAGTCTATTGACAAGAAAAATGCAATAAAAACAAATAGTGAAAATCTGGCAAACAAACGCTATTTGTAGCTCTCCATCTATTAGTTCATGATCTGCATTTAACTTTTCAGTCTTCATTTTTCATGCATCTTTTCCATCATCTTAGGATCACACTAGCACCATGCTATCATCATTTTCCTCGAGCGATAACGTCTTACCTTGGCTTGACTATTGTACATATTCATTTCAGCAAGTTGTGTCAATACCAAGGGCAAACATGGGGCATACTAGGGGCAATCAACTTTCAGCAGTAAGACAATGACATCAAAGCCAATCATGCAAAACAAAACAATCAAATCAAACCAAAACATCCAATTATTGATCCATATTACAATAGATTTTAGTTGTGTACCTTATCATGACTCATATTTAGATGATCTCTACTCTGGCTAATCTTTGGAATCACAGTATTTCATTTTGAACAATGGTTGTTTAAATTTTTTTGATATCATTTCTTTGGAGCACACTCGATGATGTACTGAACTAGAGTGGCAAGGAAAGAGGATGATTTTTTCTTTATCTATTGTCTAGAGGTTAATCATTTATCGATTGCAAATATGTAGCGAGACGTGATGATTTATCATTGATGACAGTTCCAAATTTGCATCAGATAGTGGTTAGTCTTTGTTTGTTTATGCAAGAAATGCTCAAGTCATCTCGGTTCAATTATACCTCGATGCTTGTGTTCGCTTGCTATATCAAAAATCATGAAAGATGTACTTAGGTCATCATTGGTGCTAATTTCCCCTCTAATGCTAGTACATACTTCCAACATTTTACAAAGTGCTCTATGATGATTCCAACAAATATACCTACAAGCTCAACAAAATTGGTTGGCTTCATTTAATAGCATTTCATTTTAGGTCATGGCACATCATTGCATATTGGATTTGCATCAAGAGTTTTTGAAAGGCCAATGGTTGTCATGCTTCTTTGGACTATTTGCAGAGGACAATGCAGAAATTTGATTCATTATCATTATCATTTATCGCCATTTCATCATTTCATCCATTATCAGGCATTTCATTCAATTTTTTTTAATTTTTTTTTTCATATTAGTTTTAGTGTCATTATCATCTCATCATCGCATTATCATTATCATTCCATTTCTTATCATTTATCATTTAACATTCCATTTCATATCATTTAACATTTCATTATCATTTTCATTTAATATTTCATTACCATTTCATATCATTTCATCATCATTATCAGTTATCATTATCTTCATTATCATATCATCAATTAACATTTCATTATCACTATCATTTTATTTCTTTATCATTACCATTATTCATTACATCATTATCATGCATTTCATGTTCATTATCATTCATTTCACTTATCACATATCTTACCATTTCGTTATTATTTCATTATCATATCTTATCATTTCATTATTATTTCATTATCATATCTTATCATATCATTTCCTTCATTATTATATCTTATCATTATCGTTCATTTCATTATCACTTATCAGTTTATTTATCATTTTCCTTATCATTCATTTCACTTATCATATCATTTCATTTATCATTCATTTCATTTCATTTTATCATTTCACTTAATCATCATTACAAAACATTGCATTCATATCATATCGTTAATCATTCTATCATTTTCCATATTATTTCATTTTGTGAATTCATAATGCATATTATAAACACAACATTCATTTTTATTATCATCTTACATTTGAAAATCCAAAAACAAGCATTCCATATATACATTTCCATATACACATCATAAGTCATCCACCTACTTGACATCATTAGTATACATCATCAGTCATCATCATCATCATAAATTCACATCACATCATCACAAATCATCACCGCTGCATATCATCACTTATAAAAAATAATACAAATGTCCAATGAAGCTAAAAATTCCAAAGAGATACATGAGATATGACCAAAATAACATACATGCTCCAAACATAATAGGCATCGAGATGTGTGAATGAATCAATAATGATACATCAAAAATATCACGAGTCTCATAACTCTAACTACTAGAGCCCCCTAATAGGGTTGGACTCTGTGATGGAAGTCTTATCTCCTACCCCAAGATCTCTGCGTGGTCCCGACACACCTCGATTTTGAAAAGGTCAACCAAAATCTCTCTATCTATCAATGCATCACAACATGATATCGCAACCCATATCAAAGTGACTGATATCAGTGACTCATACTAGTGCATCATATCACCCAATCAATCCTATCAGGAAAACCAATACATAAATCTATCTAGCTCGATATCATATCAATCTAATCTACCATCAATCACTATTTGATTTCTATTGCAGAAAGCAAATTTATCAAAAAGGAAATCATTCATCTACTATTTGTTTTCTATTGCAGAAAGAAAATTTATCAAACACTTTATCAATCATTTACTCTTTGTTTTTCTATTTTTGGGAAGCAAATTTATCAGTTCATCATCATCATTTCATCATTTCCATCAAAAGGGGCATCTTTTACATCATTTATCGGGAGCTAAATCACTGTCTCCTCGACAGAATATCATTATCCAATCTTCTTTATCACATTTTTAGACTTCATATCATTCGTGATTTACCTCCCGAGGGGGCATCATCAACAGTAACATCAATATCAAAAACGCATCAGGGCACATTATCCTTAGTCTATTATTTTTTTTCTTTGAAGCAATGCGTTTCACACATCACTTCAAAGAGGAGAAAAATGTATATGCATAAAATTGGTCATATTTAATTATTCCTGATGTTTAATTAAATATTTATTATTTAATTAATTCCTCTAAAAGTCTTCTATACGTAATTAAATTTATTTAATTTAATTATAGTATTCATTCATTTTATTCTCCCACCAAAATTAAATAGATCTATTTTATTTAATTATTCCACATTCTACTCAATTAAATTAAATAAATACATTTTATTTATTTAAGTTAATTATCATCTTTTGACTTTAATTAAATCTTTTTAATTAAATTTAAATATCTCTTTTCTTTCTATTTTAAAACTTTCCTCTAATTAATTAAATACTTTGATTTAATTAATTTCATTCTTTCAAATTTAATTAAATATTTTATTTAATTAAAGATTTTCTGCTTTCTTCAAATCATAATTAGATATTATGTTTAATTATGAAATCTTTTGATTTCCTCAAAATCTTAAATATTTATTTATTTAAGAAAAGTCAACACGCACTCATAAATAAATAATTGAATTAGATAATTCATTATTTATCTTGTCATAATCTTTCCATTTTTTTTTTCTAAAAAGATGATTTTTAAATCATCTCATCTTATCTCTTCCATTAAAATGGGAAAATCTGGCTTTATTCGTTTTCTTCTATTTTCTCTTCAATCTTATCTATCTTCAACCGTTTGATCTGTCAGGAATTATCATAGCCGTTGACTAAACCAGCCAATCAAAATCTTCAAAAAACTCTATAAATGCACGTGCAAATCCAAGCATTGGTTACAACACAGAACAAATACAACATACACTTACATTCTTGCAATTTTAGCATTTTAGCAATATTTCTTATCATAGCATAATCTTGCATTTAGCATTAGTATGCATTTTAAATCTCATTCTTTAGATGTCATTTTGTTGAGCATTGGTCTACTAATCTGAGAGCAATTTGATGCAACAAAACGCTGGAGATAGAGAGCAATAAGACGATTTCAGAGAAGCTGCAATGAGAGTTTGATTTGTTTATTTAATCTTCTTTTAGCTTCTTTGATTTAATATTTTATTGATTTTGTTGTTGAATTCAATTCAGATTTGATCCAATATTTCACACACACAGGTGCATCACCTCTCTTGAAAGACAATCTTCCATAATCAAATTGCATAACACTATCCCAAAGATCTCTAATGTCAGGTCTTGACAGTGCTTGGAATATCTCAGTTGATTTATGTGATTTGTTGGAATGACAAGGCAGACTACAAATGCAGTTTTAAAGTGCTGGAAGTGAATGAATAGTGGATGCTCACTCAAAAAAAAAAGTTAAAAGACACCAAATTCATCTGATTTAGCTTCATGGTGATGGTTGATACCCTCCTCTAACCAAAGACTAAAAGAAATAGCAAAAGGAGAAGGCTTAAGAAAATTGTTTTGATCCTAAGCTACAAATGAACAGTAATAATGGTGGCTGCTATAGTAGACAGGCTTCCTAAACTGAGTTTTGTTTGACCAAGAGAAACCTATAGCTACACAAAACTAGTGCAATCTTCTAAGGTCTGATGATTTTCAAATTACAAATACACATCATGAACATGCAATTGAACTAGGTTGCAACAATGAGATAAAGAAGATTAGGCTAACTTTGCACAACAACTTGTCATCAACAAGTGCTAAAAGTATGGGCTGGAAGCTCATCAAATACTATAATAGCAACACCATCATGACAACCATTTGAGAAACTAATACTAAAACTAACATGGAAGATAGAACCATGCATGCAAGATGAGAAAAATGAAAGAGAACATTCATAGAATCATGCAATGTTGTCTTCTATTGCTGGAATTACTTTTTACAACAATTCTCCAACCTCTTACAAATGAGGGGTAAGCCCTATTTATAGTTCTCCAAAGCCCAAATGAATGGCCAGGATTGAATTACATTGTGTGGCCTAGATTTTATTACATTAGGGTTTCACCTACCCCCATTATCTAGTAATTTTAAAATATAATTTTGTCTTTTCCCTGTTTTGTCTCCTAGTGCCCAGGTGTTGTAGTAGTTTTTTCATTTAGTTAATTTCCCTTTTACTATAGCTAAAACTGCCTGAAAGTTGCCCTCTTAATATTTTTGTAGTGTTCTTCATTGGATCAAATGGGCCCATCGACAACTGACATCAATGGATTGGTTGCCCTTGATTCGGAGGACAGGCCATTACCATCTGGTGAAAAGTAGGACAGCTCCCTCATGCCTTCTTCAAGGCCACCCCCTTGCATTTTTTCATTGATGTCCTTGGCACAGGCCTTCTTCTAATGTCGACCCTATTGGTGGGTGCTAGGGGGAGAAGAAAACATGAAATGAATGGTGATAGGATCGATGCACTTTTCCTTGTTCAACTTTCTCAATGGGTCTCCTAACAGACCCATAGTAGGCTCCTTGAATCCTGCATACATGAAGTGTTGTAAGTGCTTTCATACACAAATCAAGGAATACATTAGCCAAACCTTGCAAAATCCTTGTTAGATCCATCCATCCATCATCAAAAGATCATAATATTCATATTTGGAGCTCATTTGGACCATAAACATTAGTGTGGGCCCAAGAGGGTGGGCAGCGAATGGGAGACAACAAACTGGAAGGGAAGTTCTTAGACCTCACAAAACTTAGCAAAACCAAGATTTTTCAATTATAACACATGGGAAAAGGGGAAGAAAGAGTTCCAAGACAAAATTCCTCAAGATTTGGTTTATTTGAATAATGTAGAAGCTTGGAAGGGGAAGGTCGGAGGGTCACTGCCCTTTGAAGTGAGAATCAACACACGACGGTCCAAAAGAAAAGTCTCAGATGATGACAGAGGGACAGAGTCCCGAAAACGGCCACAAATGCAGTTTTAAAGTGTTGGAAGTGAATGAACAATGGATGCCCACTCAAAACAACAAGTTAAAAGCCAAAAAATTCATCTGATTTAGCTTCATGGTGATGCTTGATATGCTCCTCTAACCAAGGACTAAAAGAAATAGCAAAAAGAGAAGGGTTAAGAAAGTTGTTTTGATCCTAAGCTATGTAATAATGGTGGCTTCTATAGTAGACAGGCTTCCTAAACTGAGTTTTGTTTGACCAAGAGAAACCTACAACTACACAAAACCAGTGCAATCTTCTAAGGTCTGTTGATTTTCAAATTACACATACACATCATGAACATGTAATTGAACTAGGTTGCAACAATGAGATAAAGAAGCTCAGGCTAACTTTGCACAACTTGTCATCAACAAGTGCTAAAAGTATGGGCTGGAAGCTCATCAAATACTATAATAGCAACACCATCATAACAACCATTTGAGAAACTAATACTAAAACTAACATGGAAGGTAGAACCATGCATGCAAGATGAGAAAAATCAAAGAGAACATTCATAGAATCATGCAATGTTGTCTTCTATTGCTGCAAATGCTTTTTACAACAATTCTCCAACCTCTTACAAATGAGGATAAAGCCCCTATTTATAGTTTTCCAAAACCAAAATGAATGGCCAGGATTGAATTATATTGTGTGGCCCAGATTTGATTACATTAGGGTTTCACCTACCCCCCATTATCCAATAATTTTAAAATATAATTTTGTCCTTTCCCTATTTTGTCACCTAGTGCCCAGGTGCTATAGCAGTTTTGTCATTTAGCTAATTTCCCTTTTACTATAGCTAAAACTACCTGAAAGATGCCCTCTTACTTAATATTTTTGCAGTGTTCTTCATTGGATCAAATGGGCCCATCGACAATTGATATCAATGGATTGGTTTCCCTTGATTCGGAGGATAGGCCATCACTATCTGGTGAAAAGTAGGACAACTTCCTCATGCTTTCTTCAAGGCCACCCCCTTGGATTTTTGTCATTGAATTCCTTGGCACATGCCTTCTTCTAACACCGGTCCTGTTGGTGGTTGCTATGGGGAGAGGCGAACATGAAATGAATGGTGACAGAAGCGATGCACTTTTCCTTGTTCAACTTTCTCAATGGGTCTCTTGACGAACCCATAGTAGGCTCCTTGAATCCTACATACATGAAGTGTCATAAGTTCTTTCATACAAAAATCAAGGAAAACATTAGCCAAACCTTGCAAACTCCTTGTTAGATCCATCCATGCATCATCAAAAGATCATAATATTCATATTTGGAGCTCATTTGGACCATAAACATTAATGTGGGCCCAAGAGGGTGGGCAGCGAATGGGGGACAACAAACCAGAAGGGAAGTTCTCGGACCTCACAAAACTTAGCAAAACCAAGATTTTTCAATTATAGCACATGGGAAAAGGGGAAGAAAGCGTGCCAAGACAAACTTCCTCAAGATTTGGCTTATTTGAATAATGCGGAAGCTTGAAAGGGGAAGGTCGAAGGGTCACCGCCCTTTGAAATGAGAATCAACACACGGTAGCCTGAAAGGAAAGTCTCAGATGACGACAGAGGGACAGAGCTCTGAAAACAGCCCCAAGGGGACATAGTCCTAGAAACGGCCACAGAGGGGCTGGGTCCCGGAGGTTGGGTCGTCGAGGGCTGGCGGATTTTCACAATGGCCACGGAGGGATGCAACCCTGGAAATGGCCACGAAGGGGCCGGTGGATGTTCAAAATAGCCATGAAGGGATAGAGTCCCAGAAACGGCCATGAAGGGGCCGGGTTCTAGAGGTCGGGTCATCGAGGGTCGGCAGATGTTCAAAATGGCCATGGAGGGGTCGGGTTCTGGAGGTTGGGTCGCTGGGGGCCGATGGATGTTCAAAATGGCCACGAAGGGACAAAGTCCTGGAAATGGCCATGGAGGGGTCGAGTTCTGGAGGCTGGGTCACTAGGGCAAATGAATATTCAAAATAGTGGAGGGACGATGTCCCAAAAAGCCACGGAGGGGGCGGGTTCTTGAGCCTGGGTCGCTAGGGGCTGATGAAAGTTCAAAATGGCCACAAAGGGACAGAGTCCTAGAAAAAACCATGGAGGGGCTAGGTTCTAGAGGCTAGGTCACCTAAGGCCAGCAGATTTCCAAAATGGCCAAGAAGGGATGGAGTCCCAAAAACGACCACGAAGGGGCCAGGTTTCGGAGGCCAAGTTGCCGAGGGCCGGTGGATGTTCAAAACGGTCATGGAGGGGCCAGGTCCCAAAATCAAATTTTCCCAACTTTCCAAAACTTAACGAAACCTTGACAGTTCACTTAGGCACCACAAAAACATCCCAAATCCATAGGGAAACTTGTCCCCAAAGTCAAAAATAAAGGAAAAAGTGAATCGAGCGAGCAGGGAAATCTGACAGGGCAGACCCAGAGGACTTGAAAGACATATAAAATTTGTGGGGGGAACATGGTCAACTTGAAATGATACTATGAGGCTCACTAACCATTTTAGATGCCAAAATTGAGGGCACACAAAATGAGGCAATGACACAAAATGAACCAACAAGGCAACAGGAAGAGAGGGTCCCCGTTCCGAATGGGGCATGTGTGCAAAACATGCACAAAAACACTCTCCTCAATAACTCACACAAAATGATGATATAAGAAACCCTCCTTTTATCAACACATGCATATAGGCATATAGAAAATTAGTACCAAGTTTCATATATTTTCATGAGACGCATCAAAAGTTATGGGTTTTTTGAATCTCGCTATAAACCCTAGGTTGGGGATAACAATGTTTGATAAGATATGTAATGTTTGATAACTCACATTATTTATGCAATGTAAAGTAATGCTTTGAGTTTTAAAGATATGCAATGCAATGTAATCAGTGATATCAATATGTTTCATAAAATGCAATGTAGTTAGCGGTGTTGGAGCAAAAAAATTCCTACTCAAACATCCACTGGGTTTCATTTTCCATTCATATTTTACCCACACCAAAATCCATTATTGTTGATTCTAGATTTTGCCTCACATGAAATGAAATAATTTGTGTGACAAGATCCATATTGTCACTAATATTATAAGTGGAAATCACAAAGTGGAGAATTAGGGCATATATTACCCCTTTAATTTTTGAAACTTTATGAGTATCATTTTTTCAGGTTTCAACTCATTATCTGAACTTAGCTTAGGTCCTATACCATATGGAACATCCAATCGGCCAATCCCAGATGGTTTTTAGTGTCAAAGTCTTTGTTTCATAAAAAGGACATCCTTTGTGTTATGAAAAATTCGCCTTAGTTGGAGTTTTATCCTATAATATCTTGTGGGATCCAAACCTAATTTTAACCTAATTCCCCAATCACCTATTAGTCCAACCTATGATACTAGTCAATCCTTTGGAGTCTATCAAAGGGGATCCTCACAAGTCCATAATATCGGTTGATCATGCCTTCAGAATGATATTGCACACACCTAAATGGTTCCATCCTTCAAAATTGTTGATCACCCAATCTTTGGATAGGAAAGAGGGGCCTATAGTTGGAATCGACTTGGGGACAACATATTGATGCATAGGAATGAAGATAGTTACCAATGACCAGGGCAAAAAAATTGCGCCTTCATACATTTCTTCTACCGATAGCAAGCGAACAAAAGACCAGGTGGCCATGAACTGTACCAACACTATTTCGATGTTAAGGAGAACTAATTAAAGGGAACTCTACAGAATTCTTTTTTTCAAAGTCATACAAAGCTCTAACCCTTAAGGCCTATATAGAACTTGGTGACAAGCCAACAGGTGAAAATTTGAATAAGGATAAGAGGCATGAAAATGATGTTGCACATTTTCTTAATCATTTTCAAACCAAATTGGAACATCCCAAGAAAGCTGGTGGCTCAAAGACATTTCTGGCATCCCCACTAAGTAGCCTTAAGACTTGTGTAGGAGAGCAGTGGTTCCTGCAATCCTGCCAACAAAACCTAATGCCTATGTGGGTGAGTGGTGAGCCTTCTCGCAGCCCCATAGGAGGAGTCAAAATTGTGTGCAGTGTTGTGAGTGATCTCTTAATATTCCCTTCCTTCCTATAAGTTCAAATAAAAATCACTACGATATTCCGGTGAAAGCATACAATGAAAATTCTATAAGATGTTTAAGGAGTGAATTATTAATAAAATAATATTTTGGGAGAAATAAATCAAAAGAGCAACTATGAATATTTCCAATGAGAGGTAAAATGTTTTCACCAAGAGAATTAATTGGAAAGGGAATTAAGGAGTGGGTAATTATTTTACCCTGGGAATATAGTGAAAATATGTAAAGGTGAATATGAATAAATAAGGGCTAACAATAATTATTATGATCATTTGCAAGGACAAAGGATGATGGAATTTTTTGCAAAGTGAATAATCACCGCAGATTATTTTGTAAAATGAAATTTTAATATTTTCACTGGGAAGTAAAATATTTTCATCAATGAAGTTAATTAGAAGTGAAAACTATAGAGTGAATAATCGTTTTCTCAAAGGATATATTTGGGAAAAAATACACACGTAAAGTTGCTAGCAAAAGAGGCATTTTTACTATAATTGCAATTAATTTTGCCAAGATACAAACATGAAGATTAAATATTTTAATTTTCCGAAGGAAATTAATTAAATTAAGAGTTATACCAGGTGGACATTTGAAGGGTCATAACCCTACAAATACAATGTATATATGTAAGATGAAAATATCATTAGTAAGCATTAGAAATTAGATAGTAGGAATTAGAAAATCATCAATAGGTTAGAAAAATCACTAGTAGTAGATAGGTTCATCCATTCCACTAATCCATTTTCACATTTTAGAGACTTCTTCAGTTAATGTATATATTTTGAAGCAATATAATGTAGAAGATTGTTCCTAAATGGTGATCTATTTTCAGTGTTCAATTGTTGTGTTGATTTTCATGCTTATATGTTGTTATGCTATCTCCAAAGTGGTCCTCTTAAGTTATTCAGATTTACATAATTTGTCATGACACATTTGTTGTTGCTATGTGATTATTTTTATTGGTTTCTGGTTGGAGTAAATTAAACATCCTTTCAAATAATTCATTTTGATTGGTTCCTGCCAAGGATTAAAATCTTTTTAAAGTGGTTATTATGATTGGTTTTCGTCAAGCTGAGAATTAAAAGTCCTTTCATGAAATCATAGTAATTTGGGGGAATATCATTGGGATTACTAAAGATGAGTACAGTAGCTTATAGACCTACATGTTTGTACAAGGTGCATACATTCCAAGTTGTAACCAACTTAGAGTTAAGCTACAAAGAAGACCTACCTATCTTTCAAATATGTATCCATAATCATCATCCACCCATTGAGTCCACTCACCCAATAGATTAGACACAAATAAAATTTAGAACATTTAATACAAATTCAATTCACAGTCTTGGTAATTCAAACATTTTCAATAGGAATTAGTTAGGATGCCCTGCATCTACTTCACACCTATGTGCCATAGTGAGTAGATTGCTCAATTTAGAAATTGCATCCACACCTTAAATCTGCTTTATCACTCAGGTACACTTGCCTAGGTTTAGCAAAGCCTAAAGAGTAGAGGGTGATCAACCATATTTGCCCCATTCATTAGCCAAAAATGTATTAAGAGATTGGGTATGTGCAGGATCATCATGGAAGAAGAGGCCCTTAAGTGGCAAAAAATTCAGAAAAATTAGAGTTAGGTAACTTGACATAAAAATTTGAAGTTATATATATTATTTCAAAAGTATGTAAGAATGGAATCTGTAGCAAATTGAATGTCATTTCTAAACTACTCCATTTTTGTTTATATTTTTTAAAATCTATTTGGTGAAAAATTGAAATTTCAATGGAGTAGTACTTAAATTTTAGGAAAAAAATAAGAAGTAGGTGTCTGTCTGACCACCCTAACCACAATAAAATGATAATATTTTTTTATAAGATTTTAGATATAACTAGAGGACTCATATCCTGATGTGATGCATATTTTTTATATTTTTTTTCTAAGTAAATAAATAATTATGAATTTTTGTTACTTTTTAAAAATATAAAAACTCGTATGTTTGACCATCTTAACTTTAGTCAAAATTCATGAAATTCATTTTTTTAATCCTATAGTATGTGAAGCATAGAATGTGACACATATTTTGGATTCAAAAAATGTGATACTATTTGAAAGCTATGATGTTTTTCAATCAACCTATCAATCAAGACTTTAGTCATAATTCAAATAGAAAATGAATAATAATTATTTATTAAATTCAAAGTAAAGCATAATTTATATTGGTGGAAAGCTAGGAATCTCCTTTAAAAACCCTTTTTGTTCATCAATTTTTGGTTAAAAAAATTCTTCAGCCACATATCCTACACATACCCATCATATCGCCACTTTTTGGCCCATCATGATCTTGCACATACTCGACCGACACCCTCTTATGGTGTAAAAATGCATCTAAAAGGGAAGGATTGGACAAAAATGCAAGATGTTTCACTCAAAGATTAATGTGAGGATGGATGGGATATTGATGTGAAGTGTTTGTAGATGTATTTGAATGCTTACAAATGAAAATCAATGAATGTAAACTAACCTAATGCAAGATGTTGGAAAACACAATGTTGATTGCAAATATGAACTAGAAACTTAAACAAATGAAAACATAAATTGATGAAACTTATCAGAGTGCACCTAGAGGTAGATTACTATTGAGATGGAAGGTTCTGAAGTGTTCCATAAGTCATTGTTAATGACCACTGGGATTGATTTGCCATGCATGGTGAATCAGTCCTGCTTCTAATTGAAATTCCAGGAAACAGGTTTCTGACTGTCGGGAGCTAAATTCTCACAAAAGCACTTTTTAGGCCTACATATGGGGATCATTTTCCAGGGGTGGAAAATTAGTCCACCTAATAGAATCTGCAGAATTAAGAGTTGATTCTGTGGAACTAGATCTACACTTCTTCTCTCTATAGGTGTTCGCTTCTGAAATTGTCGGATTCGGGTTTGAAAGTGACTTCTTGTTGATTATTTGACTTGTTGAATGAAGAGAGTACCTTAAAAAACTTGCAACTTTATCTTCAATGATTTCCAAATTTCCAAGAGACCTAAATCTGTAAACATCCAAGACAAGAGAGAGAGATGTTGAATGTTAACACACGGGGGTTTGCCTTGGTCAAACCACTTTCAGGTAATTAAACCAAAATGATGACATAAAGGAATGAAAAATGTAACAATGCAATGGATTACCTTGCCATGATGATTAATCTTGAAATTATACAACATAACATGTAGAATCAACCCTTGAATGTCTTAGGAAGCTAAATTGATGACTTGCAATGTGAAATCCCTAACTTACTTGACTTAAGAAGATAGATGAATGAATGATGTGAAGGATGTATGTGAGTCAAATGTAAGATGTAAAATGTGGAGAAAAAAACCTATTTATACACACTTGTTCCTTAGTTAATTGCTCATACCTAATCACAGTTGACATCAATTTTTTTTGAATAAAAATTTCAAAAGGAAATTTAAAATATTTTGAATTTGGGGCCAAGGGGGTGCCATTCACCACCCATGGCGAATGGGTCCCACCTAGGACCTAAAAATGTGTGTTGGGAAATATGTTGTATTTCATTTTTGTTTGTAGGGATAATACTCAAAAATACACTTAATTAAGCATATGAGAGCATAAAGGAGTAAAATAAAGCATGAAAAATGGATAAATAGTGAAGATGTACCTAGAAAAGTGTGAAATCGTGTTACAAGAATTTACAACACTTCAAAATAAAACATGTTGATGAATAAAAAGGTGATTTTAAGTGAATTGTAATAAAAAGAGTCTAGAAGAATGTAGAACCGTCTTACAATACTTCACAACACCTTCACAAGACATCATTAAAAGAATTTTATTTAGTTTGCAAGGGTCCAAGACCTAGTGTGGACGCATAAAATGCCTCAAAAGACTAGATTAAGGCCACATTAAGTCCATTTTATCATTAATTAATCCCATGTCAAGAAAAGGGTACTTTTTTCTACGACACATTTAGCCCCCACTTTAGTGAGAGGATGAACTTGCTTCAAACTCACACTAAACTAGACATTGAAGAGAGATTCACATGTAGGTCAAGCCCCCAAGATACAAAATCATGCAAAGGAAAGAATGATAGAAAGATGAAAAACAAGGTGGAAAATATGCACTTACTCTGGGGCCACATAACTACTTGTCCACGGGGTGAGAAATTCCAAAAGGTAAGATACATACGCTAGTTGGTATGCACTAAAAAAAAAGGTGACTATGGGAAAAAGTCATGCTGCTAGGTGGCCTTTCTGCTCAACCATATCAAAGCTATACCTGTTGATAACTTCAACAAGGCACAATAAAGAAAAATGGTTTTTGAGCTCCATGAGGTAATTAAAACTTCATATGCAAGACACTCATAGATAATGTTATTACAAAATAATATAAATATTTTTTAAAGGAATTTTTCTTTGTTTGTGCAAGGTCTCATCTTAGGGAACATCATGCTCAATGTCTCGAAGAGAGGATAAGTACAAGATCTCATCCTAGGAAACATTGTACCTAATGCTTCCAAGAGAGGGAATCACAAGAAAAAGGAAATCACACAATGAAATATGAGTGGTGATGTATGCCCCCCACTTTAAAGTAGTTGCGAGCACCCATACTGTGAGCAATTTCTTTAAAGTAGAAGAAAAAGATGAAGACATGAGAGCTCACTCGGAAATCCCTATGCCAAGTCATATGTTTCCGATAAGCTGCGTAATGAAGAGAATAAGTATGTCAGATCTGAGCCAACCTAAGGCATTCCATCCACATCCCAAGCTTTCTCTTAAGTATGCATGAAATATTAATGACTAGCCAAAGAGGGAAATGTCAAGTGACATACGAGGATAAGGCTATCAAACCCCTTTCCCCCACTAAGTGTAGGAAAAAGGCGAGCCAATTTTTTTGATAAAATGCATGCTAGAGTGAAAATCAATATCAATTAGAGGAATGAGGTGCCCCCACATAGGGAAGTATACCATATTCCTAAAAATTTTGTATTTTACGACTCAAGGCATTACATTCATTAGTGGTGTGACCATGAACTCTATGATATGCATAGAATGAGGTTTTCTCATAACATTTATTCCAAGTTCTGGGAGGGAGAGTGATCAAGTTATCGTGGAGAAGTCATGACAATATATGTATGTCGTCAAGAGGAAAAGGTGATTGTGTGACTGGGATTAAAAATACATCTTGCTTAGTTGTCATATCTATGCAAGACTCTGTAGATTGCAATATTTTGTCTTCTTCATCATAGGAGGATACAAAGTCTAAAAAATTCAAATCATGAGGTTTTGTGAGATGATAGTTTGAATGTTGTGGTAAGGATGATGTTCAAGGTCATTAATTATGAAGGAGGAGTGAGGGGTTTGTTGTGTGAGATTGGATGAAGGTGGGTAAAGGATGAGAGGATTATGAAGATGTCTTATGGGATATGTATGTGGTCCATCGATCAAAGGGGATCGAATGAACACTTGTGCATTCATATCCTTAGTATGTTTTTTTTGATGTATTTCTAAGTGAGGAAAATAAAGAACCACTTGTTTGGCACTATCCAATGCCATGATATTCTCCCTAGGAGGAGATTTTTCAGGAGAACAAGCCACATACACTTGACAAGGCTAGGTTCTTCCAATATGTCTTCATTGCCAATAGGAGAATGATCAATGATGGGATTATGAGGAGGGGAATGATGAATGTCCATAGGCTCATTCTCTTGTCACATGTTATCTACCTAACAAGGAGAGCTTGTAATATGTTCATCCAAGTTTGAGGTTTGTAAAGTAGCTACATCACAAGTAGAGGAGGTATTAAGAGAAGAACCACTATGGTTGTCAAATAAATCTTCCCATAGGATAGGGACATTAGGGAAGGGAAGGTGAAAAGTGTCATGATTCTTAATAGGTATGTCTTCTAATACCAACCTATCCTCTTGACATCGAGGAGGGATATTAGGAGATGGAAAAGATTGATTGTCATGACCATGAAGACTTAGTAAGGTGATGCTGAGGAATTTGTTTAGGATCAAATGGTTTTGTTGTGTAAGGTTGTCCAAAGGGGAATAAGGAGATGGAAAATCAGGACTTTCATGGCTTGTAACTTCTTGCACCAAAATACCTTACTCACTAATAGGAGAGTTATCAGAAGAAGAACAAGTATGCGTGTTATGATTATCGACATTCCCATTCTCACCAATCTGTAATGTAAGAGTAAGGATTGTATTAATGGATTGTTTCTTAAAGTCCCTATTATGGTAGTCAAAAGAAAACTCACAAAATGGGATATTATTCTCATAAAATCCATGTTTAATCCAAGCAAGAACATATCTTTTGAAAGAAACATGCTAAAATGAAAGAAAGTACAATGCAATGCGATTTTTTAGTTTTTAAGTGTTTGTTTGCAATAATTTGAGAATGAAATGTTGTAAATGAAAAGAGTGAAATTAAATAATGCATGAAATGAGCTAATTGAAGTAAGCTTTAACAAAATGCATGCTACAAAAATGAAACTAACTGATATATATACATTAAGGCACCAAATAGAAGCCTAAAAACAAATTTCTGAGTTTTGTACAATGTTCTTTCAGGAGTCAAAAGGGACTGATTCGCCTAGGGTGGCAAATGAGTCCCAATATGGACCTTTTTTTCATAATTGTTAGAAATTTATGACTGATTATTATGAATTATGAGTGCTATCATGCAGAGCTAAATGAAAAATGTAAAAATTTAGAACTTTTCAATGATTAGAGATGCAAAAATGCAACCTTTTATGCACTTTTACTCATACAAAAATGAAACTCTAGAATGCAAGCTAACTAATGCAAAATGTAGTGCAAGCAACTCTCGAATAATTAAGGAACTCCAAAATTAGAAAAGAAGGGATTCAAACAGTAGGTTCACCAAAATGAAAGGAAGGATTTTGATACCCAAAATACTTCTTTGGGATTTTAGGGTTTTGCACCTAAAAGGGGAAGGATTGGACAAAAATGCACAATGTTTCACCCAAGATTAATGTGAGGATGGATGGGATATTGATGTGAAGTGTGTATAGAAATTACCTAATGCAAGATGTTGGAAAACACAATGTTTATTACAAATATGAACTAGAAACTTAACCAAATGAAAATAGAAATTGATGAAACTTAGCAGAGTGCAGTTGGAGGAAGATTACTATTTCTAGAAGGTTCCAGAGTTTTCCAAAATTCACTGTTAATGACCAATGGGATTGATTCACCATGCATGGTGAATCAGTCGTGCTTCTGATGGAAAGTTCAAGAAACATGTTTCTGACTATCGGGAGCCAAATTCTGACATAACCACTTTTCAAGCCTATAGAGGGGATTCATTCACCATGGGTGGAAAATTCTTCCACCTATAGGAATCTACAAAATTAGGAGTTTATTTTGTGGAGCTAGATCTTCACTTCTACTCTCTATAGGTGTTTGCTTTTGAAATTGTTGGATTTTGGTTTGAAAGTGACTTTTTGTTGATTCTTTGACTTGTTGAATGAAGAGAGAAATTTAACAACCTTGCAACTTGATCTTCAATGATTTCCAAGCTTCCAAGAGACCTAAATCTGCAAACATACAAGACAAGAGAAAGAGATGTTGAATTAGGGCATGGGAGTTTTCCTTGGTCAAACCCCTTTTAGGTATTTAAACCAAAATGATGAAAGAGAGGAATGAAACATGCAACAATGGAATGGATTACCTTTCCATGATGACTGATCTTGAAATTCTGTAACATAACATTTAGAATCAACCATTGAATGTCTTAAGAAGCTAAATTGATGACTTGTAATGTGAAAGCCTGAACTTGCTTGACTTAAGAAGATAGATGAATGAATGATGTGAGGGATGTATGTGAGTGAGATGTAAGATGTAAAATGAGGAGAAAAACACCTATTTATACATACTTGTGCCTTAGTTAATTGTTCATACCTCATCACAAGTTGACATCAAGTGTTTTTGAATAAAAATCCCGAAAGGAAATTTAAAATATTTTGAATTTGGGGCCAAGGGGGACTCATTCGCCACCCATGGCGAATGGGTCCCACCTAGGACCTAAAAATGTGTGTCGGGAAATATGTTGTATTTAATGTTTGTTTGTCAGGAGAATACTCAAAAATATACTTAATTAAGCATATGAGAGAATAAAGGGGTCAAATAAAGCATGAAAAAGGGATAAATAGTGAATCTACCTAGAACAGTGTGAAATATTGTTACAAGACTTTACAACACTTCAAAATAGGACTTGATGAATAAAAATGTGATTTTTAAGTGAATTGTAATAAAAAGAGTCTAGAAGAATGTAGAAATGTCTTACAATACTTCACAACACCTTCACAAGACATCATTAAAAGAATTTTATTTAGTTTGCAAGGGTCCAAGACCTAGTGTGGATGCATAAAATGCCTCAAAACACTAGATTAAGGCCTCATTAAGTACATTTTATCATTAATTAATCCCATGTCAAGAAAAGGGTACTTATTTCTATGAAACATTTAGCCCCCACTTTAGTGAGAGGATGAACTTGCTTCAAACTCACACTAAACTAGGCATTGAAGAGAGATTCACATGTAGGTCAAGCCCCCAAGATACAAAATCATGCAAAGGAAAAAATGATGGAAAGATGAAAAATGAGGTGGAAAATATGTACACATTCTAAGGCCACAAAACTTTAGGTCATTTGTGGAGTGAGAAGGCCACAACATACTCACTCTGGGGCCACAAAACTAGTTGTCCACGGGGTGAGAAATCCCAAAAGGTAAGATACATATGCTAGTTGGTATGCACTCAGAAACACAAAGGTGGCTATGGGGAAAATTCATGCCACTAGGTGGGCTTCCCGCTCAACGAAATAAAAGCTATACCTATTGATAACTTTAACAAGGCACCACGAAGAAAAAATATTTTTGAGCTCCATGAGGTAAGCAAAACTTCATATGCAAGACACTCATAGATAATGTTAATGTAGAATAATATAAATATTGTTCAAAGGAATTTTTCTTTGTTCGTGCAAGGTCTCATCTTAGGGAACATCATGGTCAATGTCTCAAAAAGAGGATAAGTACAAGATCTCATCCTGGGCAACATTGTACCTAATGCTTCCAAGAGAGGGAATCACAAGAAAAATAAAATCATGCAATTAAATGTGAGTGGTGATGTATGCCCCCCACTTTAAAGTAGTTTCAAGCACCTATGCTATGAGAAATTGCTTTAAAGTAGAAGAAAAAGAGGAAGACATGAGAGCTCACTCAGAAAGCACTATGCCAAGTCGTATGTTTCTGATAAGCTACATCATGAAGAGAATAAGTATGTTAGATGTGAGCCAACTTAAGGAATGCCATCCACATCCCAAGCTTGCTCTTAACTATGCATGAAATATTAACAACTAGACAAAGAAGGCAACGACAAGTGACATACGAGGATAAGGCTATCGAACCCCTTGCCCCCACTAAGTGCAAGACAAAAGGAGAGCCAATTTTTTTGATAAAATGCATGCTAGAGTGAAAATAAATATCAATTAGAGGAATGAGGTGCCCCCACATAGGGAAGCATACCAAATTCCTAAAAATGTTTTATTTGACGACTCAAGGAATTATATTCATTAGTGGTGTGACCATGAACTCTATGATATGCACAGAATGAGGTTTTGTCATAACATTTATTCTAAGTTTTGGGAGGCAGAGTGATCAAGTTATCATGGAGAAGTCATGACAATATATGTTCATGGTCAAGAGGAAAAGGTGATTGTGTGACTAGGGTTAAAAATACATCTTCCTTACTTGTCATATCTACATAAGACTCTATAGATTGCGATATTTTTTCTTCTTCATCATAGAAGGATACAAAATATAATGAATTCAAATCATGAGAGTTTTGCGAGATGAGAGTTTGATTAATTTTGTGGTAAGGATGATGTTCGAGGTCATTAATTGTGAAGGAGGAGTTAGGGGTGTGTTGTGTGAGACTAGATGAAGGTGGGCAAAGGATGAGAGGATTATGAAGATGTCCTATGGGATATTTATGTGGTTCATTGATCAAAGGGGTCCGAATGAACATTGTGCATTCATATCCTTAGTAGGTTTTTTTTTTATGTATTTCTAAGTGATGTATTTCATTGCCAATAGGAGAATGATCAATGATGGGATTATGAGGCTCAGAGGAATGATGAATTTCCATAAGCTCATTCTCTTGTCCCATGTTATCTACCTAACAAGGAGAGCTTGTAATATGTTCATCCAAGTTAGAGGTTTGTAAAGTAGCTACATCACAAGTGGAGGAGGTATAAGGAGAAGAACCACTATGGTTTTCAAATAAATCTTCCCATAGGATAGAGACATTAGGGAAGGGAAGGTCAAGGGTGTCATGATTCTTAATATTTATGTATCCTAATACCAACTTATCCTCTTGACATCGAGGAGGGATATTAGGAGATGAAAAAGATTGATTGTCATGACCATGAAGACTTGGTAAGGTGATGCTGGGGAATTTGTCTAGGATCAAATGTTCTTGTTGTGTAAGGTCGTCCAAAGGGGAATAAGGAGATGGAAAATCAAGACTTTCAAGGCTTGTAACTTCTTGCACCAAAATACCTTAGTCACTAGTAGGAGAGGTATCAGAAGAACAAGTATACGTGTTATGATTGTCGACATTCCCATTCTCACCAATGGGTAATGTAAGAGTAAGGATTGTATTAATGGATTGTTTCTTAAAGTCCCTATTATGGTAGTAAAAAGAAAACTTACAAAAGGGGATATTATGCTTATAAAATCCATGTTTAATCTAGGCAAGAGCATATCTTTTGAAAGAAAACATGCTAAAAAGAAAGAAATACAATGCAATAAATTTTTTTAGTTTTTAAGTGTTTGTTTGCAATAATTTGAGAATGAAATCTTGTAAATGAAAAGAGTGAAATTAAATAATGCATGAAATGAGCTAACTGAAGTAAGCTTTAATAAAATGCATGCTATAGAAATGCAACTAACTTATATGTATAGGTTAAGGCACCAAACATAAGCCTAAAAACAAATTTCTGAGTTTTGTACAATGTTGTTTCAGGAGTCAAAAGGGACTGATTCGCCCAGGGTGGCAAATGAGTCCTAGTATGGACCTTTATTTTCACAATTTTTAGAAATTTGTGACTGATTTTTATGAATTATGAGTGCTATCATGCAGAGCTAAATGAAAAATGCAGAAATTTAGAACTTTTCAATGATTAGAGATGCAAAAATGCAATCTATTATGCACTTTTACTCATGCAAAAATGAAACTATAGAATGCAAGCTAACTAATGCAAAAATTAGTGCAAGCAACTCTAGAATGATAAAGGGACTTCAAAATCAGAAAAGAAGGTTTTCAAACAATAGGTTCACCAAAATGAAAGGAAGGATTTTGGTACCCAAAATCCTTCTTTGGGCTTTTAGGGTTTTGCACCTAAAAGGGGAAGGATTGGACAAAAATGCACAATGTTTCACTCAAGATTAATGTGAGGATGGATGGGATATTGATGTGAAGTGTGTGTAGATGTGTTTGAATGCTTACAAATGCAAATAAATGAATGTAAACCAACCTAATGCAAGATGTTGGAAAACACAATGTTGATTGCAAATATGAACTAGAAAGTTAAACAAATGAAAATAGAAATTTATGAAACTTATTAGAGTGTAGTTGGAGGAAGATTACTATTACTAGAAGGTTCTAGAGTGTTCCAGAAGTCACTGTTAATGAACACTAGGACTGATTCACCATGCATGATGAATTAGTCTTGCTTCTAATGGAAAGTCCAGGAAATAGGTTTTTGATTGTCGCGAGCTAAATTCTGACATAACCACTTTTCAAGCCTATAGATGGGATTCATTCACCATGGGTGGAAAATTAGTCCACCTACAGGAATCTACAAAATTAGGAGTTGATTTTGTGGTGCTAGATCTATACTTCTGCTCTCTACAGGTGTCCGCTTCTGAAATTGTCAGATTTGAGTTTGAAAGTGATTTTTTGTTGATTCTTTGACTTGTTGAATGAAGAGAGAACTTTAACAACCTTGCAACTTTATCTTCAATGATTTCCAAGCTTCCAAGAGACCTAAATCTGCAAACATACAAGACAAGAGAGAGAGATGTTGAATGTTTGGGCATGGAGGTTTTCCTTGGGCAAACCCCTTTTAGGTAATTAAACCAAAATGATGAAAAAAAGGAATGAAACATGCAACAATGGAATGGATTACCTTTCCATGATGATTGATCTTGAAATTCTACAACATAACATGTAGAATCAACCCGTGAATGTCTTACAAAGCTAAATTGATGACTTACAATGTGAAAGCCCTAACTTGCTTGACTTAAGAAGATAGATGAATGAATGATGTGAAGGATGTATGTGAGTCATATGTAAGATGTAAAATGAGGATAAAAACACCTATTTATACACACTTCTTCCTTAGTTTACTATTTATACCTCAGCACAGGTTGACATCAAGTGTTTTTTAATAAAAATCCTGAAAGGAAATTTAAAATATTTTTAATTTGGGGCCAAGGGGGACTCATTCGCCACCCTCATTTACATGCTAATCTCAAGCTATTTCAGAAAAAACCATCTCTATTTAAAAGCACTCTAGTTAAAGGTACACGATCCATCCCCGATGTTGAAATTCCTAATGTTGACACAAATTTACAGTTGAGAACTCCTCCTAGAGTTTTGCATAGAAAACCTACATTTTTTATTGATATTGATTCGAATATTTTGAAACAGATTCCTAATAAGATTCCAAAATTTTCATGTCAAAGATATGCACAGAGGATATGGAGTTTATTTTTTTTGAAGCGAAGTGAGGGTGGAAGATGCCAACTATTTATTGAAATAATGAGACAACTCAACTTTAGGCCCACCATGAAAGCTCTTGGGCTAAGATTTTTGAATGACTCAAGTCAAAATTCCATTGTAAAGAACTTGATGAGTGCATATGAGAGTGTGGGTTCTACCTCACGCACAAAGAATATTTGTGCCACACGACATGTGATGACAAAAACATTGTTAGGCAGTCAAAAAAGGAACAAGGTGAACCTTACAAAGACAAGTAAGTCTTTGAAAATAAGTAGATCATCTCTAATGAGAGCCAAAGGAAGGTGTGAAAGAGTGGAGGATCCAAATAACAATGAGTTATGGGCATTCTCGGGTAGAGTGCCACATAAAGATAAAAGAATTGCTCAAGCTTAGAGATCTATAATAGTTAATTATTGGAAGGATAACACAAGGAACTATCCTAATGAAAGAGATGTTCTAAGAAGGAGAATTGGTATTAAAATCTATGAGCCACATCCAAAAAATTCTTTGGATACCACTCAAACCCAATTTTTTGCTGATTTTGTACAAAATTTTCTTGAAATTAAAATATTTCAAAGGTATTTAAAAATGCTAAAGCCTTTTTATGTGAAAATAAATCACACACACACTAATTTTTGTTGTAGAGTACATATTTAGTTTTCTAACCATTATGATGTTTGTTGACATATATGTTTAGATATGCATGGTAACAATGTTTTGTAGGAATGTAACATAAGGCCTCCACCTAAATCCTCAAGGGAATTTTTATCTTCCATTTTATGTGAAAGAGTGGATGGTCAATTTTTTTACAAGAAGTCATGTTTGGATGAGACATGTGATCATTGTGGTGGCATGAAACATTTTACAATTTTCCAACACATGGCTAGTACACACACTATTGGAGATAGAATTGTGGAATTTGGAAAATACAAGCCAATGGCCTAGAGTCTAAAAGATGAGAAAGAAGCAAAGAAGGGTGAATTGGCTAGTGATAAGATTCCAGTGTATTATTTTATGGGAATTTTCTATGATCAAGTGCTCTATGAGTATGCAAGGCATACACATAGAGCTCATTGGTTGGACTCATAGTTCAAGTTATGCAAGGACACGTTTCTGCTTCATAGCATCATTTCAGTTGTCAACTTCATGGAGAACTACACACTACATCCAAAAAATGAGGTGCAATCACAATACTACAACTCCATGCAGGTTGCTATATTTGTGCATATAGCATTCATTCAAGCAAATGATAGTACATAGCACAATAGGAAATTATTGAGGGAGTTTCACTTTTACATCAGTGATGATCACACACATCTATAGAGTTTATGCAAGGTTGCTTTTAGATGTTCTATGTTGATCTAGATAGTAGGGGAATATCATTCATTCAACATATCATATAGTCAAATATTTGTACATCACAATTCAAGAACTCTAGAATTTTTTATTGGTTGAGCAAGATACATAGGATCGGTGGTGTTCCCCATATGTGAAACTTCTCAGAGGCCAAGCATGGAAAGGGGGAGTATGATGGAGCAGGTGCATGTATCAAAAGAGTATTAGCACGAGAAGAGTTAAAGTACAAAGAAAGAGAAAATTTGATAGATGCAAGATCAATTTTCGAGTGGTGCAATCATGCAATGGGTCTAGGTAGTGAATGTAATTTTTTATTTTGTAGATTTTTTCATTTAGTAGATGATACTAACATTGCAAAATATGAGGATTGTTGTACACTAATAGGATTGAGCGAGCTACACTCTTTTAGAAGCTCTAATATAGGTACATGGACTATCCATACATGGAAGATGGCATGCTTTTGTTTTGCATGTACACTTTAAGCATCGAATGATTGTGAGTCAACAGAGTGGGTTGACGGATGGTCTGTAAGAATTCTAACCCCACTTGACACTTATCAGCTCCTGAAAGCTCTACAAATCATGAAGATCCAGTCATTTGTTGACTTTGATCATGTATCAGACCTACTAGAACCAGGTAATATGTCTTACTTTCAGGTTTTATTTTGATGTTAATTAAATACATCTAACAAGATGAACATATCAATGCAGGGCATATTTATGTGGTGATTGCAGATGAAGACAATGAAGAAGGTACAAATTATTACCTATGTCGTTGTATCGATAACAAAAGGAAATTGGAGGCCCTAGTTATAGATGGAGAAAACATAGAATATCCTATAGGTTCAGTGGTTGTTACTAGAACATGGCTTAGAAGGTGTCTAGTTAAGAATGATACAATTTGGTTGTTTGAGTACTTTAACATGCATCAGAAGATTCTTCACTACTCAAACCTTGTCATCGCAACCAACGTTCATTTGATCAAATATAAGGGAAAATTTGTGAACAAGAACTTGTGGAAAGTGCGCGAGTTTTCCCATGAGGAAATAATTGACACAATAAGGAGTAGAGAATACCTGGATAGTTCCATAGATTTATTTGTAAGTATGCACATTGAATTTGTAAAGTCATGTTATTGATCACTACTTTCTTTCAAGCAGTTAAGTTTGATTGTAGAAGGGTTTGCAAAATTACATTATTGAACATTAATTTGTAAAATGATATTCATATGTTGCTCTCTATTGACTACCTTTAAGTTTGTATTCTCTATTGGTGTTTGATGTCATATGAATTTAGGACTATCATTGATGCATTTGTGACTGCAGGTTATACTTAAAATTGTCAACTTAAGAAATGAACAACATCAATTGCTGGTGCAAGTGTTCAGTGGTATGAGAAACATCAGTTACTCATGCATTTTTTGGTTCTCAATCTTCTCTTTCTTTTACAATTCATATATTTCTCAGATTCTTATATGCTACATTTTTTATGTTAATTATGCCAGTGATATATTTGAAATTTATACATAGGATCATTGAGAGATGAGAAAGTAGTGAAAGAGGGGCCACATTACCATTTTAGGACCTTCAATCATTCTACTTATAGCATGCATGAAGGTGATAATAGATCTCATCAAAAGGTGTATGTTTGACATTATTCAATTATTTCTCTTTTAATGATTTTTATGTGAGTCCATGTTTGAAACTGTTAGGCTTTTGTAGGTTTTTTGTGGACCAAATTCTAGTGAGAGTACACAACCATGGAGAGGCTACTACTCATGTGTTTCCAAGGGACCAGGGGATTTGCATGTTTTGAATCATCTTGGAATGAAAATAACTAGGCCACCTGAGGTGGATTGGAGAAAAGAAATTGGGAAACAACTCCTTTTGTTTGTTCTTGTACAATATATTTCATGATCTGGGCTGCAAATGGGAGGATTATTTCCCTACATGTATTGCTACAAGTATTGAGAAATGGATGGATTCTCAAGATTTCTTCTATCACTATTGTAATATTTGTTATTGACTTAGTGTATTTTTTGATATACAAAAATTATGAGAAATTAATACATGCAAATGTGTATATTCCTTAATATATGCTTCAATTAAATGTGTATATTACATTTAAAGTTAGTTGTAATGGTTTATGGTTTACATTTAAAGTTGTCTTGAAGGAAAAGCATGTGGATTTATGAAAAAATATGAAACAATGTCTTATATTGTACAAAGTCATATTTTGTTTCTCTTCTATAAACCCTAGAACTCCTTCCATCATTATTATTTGACATTAAAACTTGATCAACCCTTCCTCGTTTAGTATGCTTCAACTCAAGGCTAAAGTTTGCATCAGAAGGCTATGAACTCACCTCTCCAATTAATATGTCCCCAATATACCACAATGATTCTCAACCCTTTTTCTTTGTCTCAAGTTATTACATCATCATGATACCCGATTTCTATGAGACATGCATTGCCCCTACCTTGTCAACCCTACCAAATTAGCAAGCTAGTGAGCTTGGCAAGCTAGTGAGCTCACTAGCTTTCCAATTTGATAGGGTTGACAAGGTTGGGGCAGCATATGCCTCATAGAAATGGGGTCTCATGGTGATGTAAAATCACCATGGGATCCCATTTCTATGAAGTATACACTGCCCCTACCTTGTCAACCCTACCAAATTGGCAAGTTAGTGAGCTCACTAGCGTGCCAATTCTGTAGGGTTGGTAAGGTAGGGGAAGTGTATGCCTCATAGAAATGGGGTCTCATAGTGATTTACATCACCGTGATACCCCATTTCTATGAGGCATATGCTGCCTCTACCTTGTCAACCCTACCAAATTGGCAAGCTAGTGAGCTATCACTGTGAGACCCCATTTCTATGAGGCATACATTGCCCCTGCCTTACCAACCCTACCGAATTGGTAGTGTATGCCTCACAGAAATGGGCTCTCATAGTGATATCTCACAATTCGGTAGGGTTGACAAGGTAGGGGCAGCGTATGCCTCATAGAAATGGGGTCTCATAGTGATGTATGGTGATGTACATCATTGTGACACCCCATTTCTATGAGGCATATGACAAGGTAGGGGTAGCATATTCCTCATAGAAATGGGGTTCATGGTGATGTACATCCGTGAGACCCCATTTCTATGAGGCATACACTACCCCTACCTTGTCAACCATGAATTGGCAAGATAGTGAGCTTGGCAAGGTAGTGAGCTCACTAGCTTGCCGATTGGGTAGGGTTGACAAGGTAGGGGTAGCATATGCCTCATATAAATGGGGTCTCACGGTGATGTACATCACTGTGATTTCTATGAGGAATATGCTGGGCAAGCTAGTGAGAGCTCGCTAGCTTGACAATTCGGATGGAAAGGTAGGGGCAGCGTATTCCTCATAGAAATGGGGTCTCATGGTGATGTAAATAACCATGAGACCCCATTTCTATGAGGCATATGCTGCCCCTACCTTGTCATCCCTACCAAATTAGCAAGCTAGTGAGCTTGGCAAGCTAGTGAGATCACTAGCTTGCCAATTTGGTAGGGTTGACAAGGTAGGGGTAGTGTATGCCTCACAGAAATGGAGTATCACAGTGATGTACCCCATTTATATGAGGCATACATTTCCCTACCTTGTCAACCCTACCAAATTGGCAAGCTAGTGACTAGCTTGCCAATTTGGTAGGGTTGACAAGGTAGGGGCAACATATGCCTCATATAAATGGGGTCTCATGGTGATGTAGACATTATAAGATAATCTTGAATGTATGAGTGACATTGTAAAAAAATTGTGAGAATGGAGTACCTAAGGCATTGTGCCTACAAGTACAAGCACTTGGGTTTTAGAACGATATATGAAGCATATTAGACAATTGTAGAATAAACAAAAGAATTAGGACAACCAAATAAATATCATTTTATTGTAAACATAATATTATTAATATAGTGAGTGTAATAACCATTGATGGTTACTAATCATTATTTTTCTTCTTTTATTCTCTCCCTGTTATAACTAGCACCAATTGACTAACTTATTATAAAAACTGCATTTATTAAAATGAATCAACCTAATAATTATATATCAATATCAATATAGCATACAGTCTATTCAAATAAACACTTTTAATGAGATGTACTTAAATTTTGAAATTTATTGTTGCCCTCAAACATTTGTAATTCATGCAACGTAATCCCTTAATAGTCCAAATTGCAAAAGGGCAACAATCTTTGACGACCTGTTACTAGGATACCGTGTCAGTTATGGGCATTTTTTCTAAAGCATCATGATCATGTAGGGAACCTCTACAATAATCTCTCTAGGTTTTTGTTATCTCAGAGTTATTTTTTTTGTGGTGTCCAATTTTGACTTGATGGAAAAAGTGTCAATTGCAAGCATTGTAAAGTTGCAAAGTGGAAAAACTTTCATTCTGCAACTCGTGTGACCAAATGAATTGTTCCAACATGTCCAGATGGGTACATTTATGCTAGGAATGGTCATTTTTCACACCCAAACACACCAAATCACTCTGAGTTAAGTTCAATTGACTAGATCCCTTAAGGGTCCAAAGTGCAAAAGGGCAACAATTTTTGATAGGCCATTACTCAAAAACCATGATTCTTACGAACTCTGTGTTTGATCCTAAGAGATTGAGTTGGGACCCTTTACAATAACCTCTCTCAATTTTTGTTATCTCAGAGTCGTATTTTCGTGGTGTCTAGTTTTCACTTGATGGAAAAAGTGTCAAATGCAAGCAATGTAAAGTTGCAAAGTGGTGTAACTTTTGTTCTGCAACTTGTGTGACCAAAAAAAATGTTCCAACATGTCCAAATGGATATATTTATGCTAGGCATGGTCCTCTTTCACACCCAAACACATTGAATCGCTCCAAGATACATTCAACTGGTTAAATCCCTTATGAGTCTGAATAACAAAATGGCTTCAATTTTTAGCATGTTGTTACTCGGACATCATGATGCTTAGAAACTTCTCGTCTAAGCCAATGGGGTCAAGTTGGCCCCCTTTACAATAACCTCTCTTGGTTTTTTCTATCTTGGAGGCATTTTCTTGTAGTGGCCAATTTTCACTTGGGGAAAAAGTTGTCAAATGCAAGTAGCTGAAAGTTGCAAAGTGGTGCAATTTTCGTTCTGCAACTCATGTGACCAAATGAATTGTTCATATGCATTTGGGTGGGAACATTTATGCTAGACATGGTCCTCTTTCACACCCAAACACACTAAATCACTCTGAGCTACATTCAATCTGTAGAATCCCTAAAGAGTCCAAAGTGCAAAATGGCTGCAAACTTCAACATGTTATTACTCGGTTATCGTGACTTCTAGAAACTTCTTGTCTAAGCCTATGGGATTGTTTTGGGCATAATAACCTCTCTTGTTTTTCACTATTTTAGAGTCCTTTTCCTGTGGTAGATAATTTTCACTTGGGGAAAAAGTTGTCAAATGCAAGTAGTTGAACATTGCAAAGTGGTACAACTTTCATTTTGCAACTTGTGTGACCACACAAAGTATTTTTATGCATCCAGGTGGGTACATTTATGCTAGGCATGGTCCTCTTTCACACCCAAAAATGTTGAATCACTCTAAGCTACATTCAACTAGGAAAATCCCTTAAGAGTTCAAAGTGAAAAATGGTTGTAAACATCAACATGTTGTTACTCGGATATCGTGATGCTTAGAAACTTCTTGTCTAAGCCTATGGGTTTGTGTTGGGCCCCTTTATAATAACCTCTCTCAATTTTCTCTATATCAAAGGAATTTTCTTGTGGTGTTGACTTTTCACTTGGGGAAAAAGTTGTCAAATGCAAGTAGTACAAAGTTCCAAAGTGGTGCAACTTTTGTTTGGCAACTTGTGTGACCAAATGAACTATTCTGATGCATCTGTGTGGGTACGTTTATGCTAGGAATGGTCCTCTTTCACACCCAACCACGCTAAATTTCTCTGAGCTACATTCAACCGACTGAATCCCTCAAGAGTCCAAAGTGCAAAATAGCTTCAAACTTTAGCTTTTTGTTACTCAGATACCGTGATGCTTAGAAAATTTCCATTTGAGCCTATAGGATTGAGTTGGGCCACTCTACAGTAAACTCTCTCATTTTTTTCTATCTCAGAGGCCTTTTCCTGTGGTGGCAAATTTTCACTTGGGGAAAAAGTTGTCAAATGCAAGTAGTTGAAAGTTGCAATGTGGTGCAAATTTTTTTTTGCAACTCACGTGACCAAACGAACTATTCCAACACATCTAGGTGGGTATTTTTACACTAGGTATAGTCCTCTTTTGCACCCAAACAAGCTGAATCACTCTGAGCTACATTCAATTGGCATAATCTCTTAAGAGTCCAAAGTATAAAATGGATGCAAATTTTAGCATGTTGTTACTTGGATACTGTGATGCTTAGAAACTTCTTGTCTAAGACTAAGGGTTTTTGTTGAGCTCCTCTACAATAACCTCTTTTGGTTTTTGCTATCTCAGAGGTGTTTTCCCATGGTGGAAACTTTTCCCTTGGGAAAAAAGTTGTTAAATGCAAGTAGTGCAAAGTTGTGAAGTGGTGTAACTTTCATTCTGCAACTCGTGTGACCAAACAAATAGTTCTAACACATCTGACTGGATACGTTTACGATAGGAATAGTCCTCTTTTGCATCCAAACATGTCGAATCACTCTGAGCTACGTTGAACTAACTAAATCCCTTAAGAGTTAGAACTACATTTGTTGTCACCGAATAGTGCACCCTTGCTGAGGTGCAAAACTCAGCCTACTAGTGAAACATTGGATCTGCATATTCAATATCCATGACGTATGTTTTTTTTGTGATTTAGAGTTATAAAACATGATGTGGCAGCAGTTATAGGACCATGTTTCTCAATGATTTATCATGTTATTTCATGAATAGAAAATGGAAGGAGGTTTTTTAACTCATTTAAATGATGAATATGGGAGAAATGTGATAACTACACATGGGTGATGCATCCATAAATCAAGCTTATATTGTTGTTCATACACATCTAATATCTTCAGAATATCATTAAAACTGACATGTACATTGATTTCATTTAATGAGATGTCAAGTGTTGTGATATTAGCAGATGCAAATAAATTTTGTTGGTTGGATCAACAACTATCATGTGTTTTGATGCATGTTCATACAAGTTCATAGAGGTATATATATATGCTTGTGAGGTTTGAAACATCCACTTGTTCAATAGATGCAAATGCAATGATTTCTAAGCTTTAGAATCATAACCATTAGTTGTTGGATGCCAGTATCAACCATGAATTAAAAGCAATACATTTTCCTATGATATTTTTTTATGGGAAGGAGCTCTTATAGTTCATTTGAAACCTTTTGGTGTTAAATTCCTTGCCACTAGACAACAATAGAACTTAAGAAGCATGGAGCATACACACAAATACATGAAGTATACACATGAATCATGAAGAATACACATGAACACATGAATTATACATTGGAAGCATGAAGCATACATGTGAATACACACAATATATGTGAATTATACACATGAATAAGTGAAGCATACATGTGAATAAGTGAGGCACAAGTAATTGAAGCATTGCAAAGGATACAAACCACTAGGAATGGAGCTTATTGAGAAATCACTAGTAATTAATTAAGCATTAGATGTAAACAAAATACATGCCTACAACATTCAAGCATACAATTTACACAATACACATGATAACATCATTCAAGAATGAAAGTAGAAAAATAATATTTTCTTTAATCAAAAAGTCGTAAGGCTATACAATGATATATATTGATAAAAGTATATAAAATATATCCAAAAAATCCATACAGGCTTAGTACTAGAGAGCCATATGGACATAAAATGTTACGTATATATCGTTAGTAAAAAAAATATGTTTCAAAATGCCACATAGGCATACAACAAATGACCCTAATACATACTCATTTCCCTCTAGGGGAAGGAAAAAGATCTTGTGCTACCTTAAAAATTTGGTTGGATGGATTCCCTGTTGGTTCTTGTCTTTTGAACACACTCACTAGTCCTCCTCTCTTCACTCTAGACTTTCAAATGATAAAATAAAAAGTAAAGATGTTAATACATAGAAATTGAATTGTGGAATGACATAAAAAAATATAACCACTTACCACATACATATAGTCATCATGCACATTTATAGCATTACCACGTCCATGATTTGGAGTGACAACCACCTGTAGCAACCATCAAGATAGAAATTAAAATACATAAAAGTATCATGGAAATTTTCTATAATAGACCATAAAAGAGAAAATATAATGTCAAATTAACTAATATGTTGCATACCTCTCTCAATGTTTTAAAACTAGCTATTGTTGTAGCAACTCCATGGTCCATCATGCCACCAACATCACTAGGGTTGTTTGATGTCAACAACTACAAATGAAACAACATATCTAACAATAATATAAAGAAGTTCAGGTAGTCCTTGTATAACTATCATAAATGAAAGAGTAAATGTTTGGCCTCAGTTGAGACTACAGTATAGTGCTTATAGATTATAGAATGGTGAAAGTACTAAGTCCACTGGGATAGTCCAAACTCTTGCAAATGCAAAAGTTCAATGCTCATTGAGATTTGTATTGCATATGTTGATGAACTAATGTTAATGAGGGCATGCTTCCAACATAGTGATAATGCCACAATGAAGTTCACATGAATGAAGTGAGGATTACTATGTTACTAGCAGCTTTCAAAGGGATAAAGGAACATATGATGAATTAGGATGTGTCTAGGGTTTTACTATAGCACATGAAGTTGGTTGTTGAGGTGTGCAACAGTAATGGAGAAGAAAAATTTGGTCAATAATGAGTGGAAGGAAATATTTCTTCTAAGGGTATATAGGATAAAATTTGGATGGAGGTTCTATAGCATAGAAGGGATAAAGAGACAAGACCAATAGGGGATAATGGAAAATATGGTGAAATAATAGAGGGTACAATGGGATGGGAGTCAAATTCTATAATGGAACATGGGATGGGATAGGATGGGATAACAAAATATAGCATGAACTATTAGAGGTTAATGGGATGAGAATTAGGAGGGAATAAAGGAAAATAGGGTGAATTAGGGAAAGATAGTGGGACAATACCAAGAGGGGATAATGGAACATAAGATGAAATAAGAGAGGGTAATGGGATGGGAATAGAAGGGGTTAATGGAACATAGGATGGACTAGTATAGATTGATGGGATGGGCTAGGATGGGATGACAAAATATAAGGTGTACAATTAGAGGTTAATGGGATGCAATTAGTAGGGAATAATGAAACATAGGGTGAATTAGGAGGTGTCTAGGGTTTGAATATAGTACATGAGGTGCAAAATTGACTTGTGTGTAGTAATAATAGAGAAGAGTTATCTAGGATGAAACATGGATGAAGATGGTATAACATAGAATCGATAAAGGAACATAGGGGATCATGGAACATCTAGGGTGAGATAATAATGGGTACAATAAGATGGGAGTAGAAGGGAATAATGACACATAGGATGGACTAGAATATATTAGTGGGATGGGCTACGAGGGGATCATGGAAAATAGGCTGAACTATTAAATGTTAATGAGATGGGATTAGGAAGGAATAAAGGAACAACAAGTGAATTAGGAGAAGATAATGTGACATGATCAAGAGGGGATGGTGGAACATAGAATGGACTAGTAGAGATTAATTGGATGAGATAGGATGGGATAATAAAATATTTTTATAGTGAACTATACTAGAGGTTAATGGGAAGTAATTAGGAGGGAATATTAGACCATAAAGTGAATTAGGTGGTGTCAAAGGTTTGAATATAGGACATGAAGTGGGAACTTGAGGTGTGTAGTAATAATGTATTAGATATTTCATCAATAATGAGTAGAAGGAAAGGTTTCTTGTAATGATATGTGTATAAGATGAAATATGGAGGAAGGTGGTATAATATATAAGGTGTTAAAGATTGGGATATGTGATATAAAATGGTTAATATATGTGTGATGAAAGGGATGGAAGAATGAGATGGATGTTGAATGGAAAATATAATTGGGATCTCACAAGACCAACCAATATTTGTGTTTCTCATCAATTTTTTAGATTGGTATACACAAAATTACGAAAACTAGCTAACATTATTTTACAACACCATTAATGAATAAAGGTTACCTGAGTGAAAGTTGTTTGAGGACATGAATTGTGAGGTGTGGAGGTCGAAGGTCCACCAGGAAATTATTTGACATCCAAATCATGTTATGAGACAAACATTCAAATATAACATTCAACTTTTCAAATGCAATAATAATATCTTTAATACTAGTTGCATACCTGTGGACTCAATGTTGAGAATGAAATAGAGTCTACAGGAATGGAGCACGTCTCATGAACACTCTGACCCTAAAATTTCATCATATCAATATTCTACTAATTTAGTTATTCTTAAATTTCAAAATATAATTTAATAAACAAATTAAATGAACTTTATGAATTCTACCTGAGTGTTAATGTCAAATGTATTATTCAACAAATAATCTATGAAAGCCATCGCCTCTGCAACTGATATAGGATGTGTAGCTGCATCCCAATCACTTTGATAATTGTACGTGCAAACAACACCACAAGCACCACAATGATGGGGTGGAGCTTGGGGCCTACATGTCTCCTCCATATCAAGCTTTAATAGAGGCCTCACACACTATATAATGGCCTGGGTGAGTGAGCTAATCAATTCCAGTGTGTCCACCTCTACACTGTCCTTCATAATTGAAGGAACGATGACATGCTCCACCATGGGTTTGGACAAGGTTCTCAGTGCCAACTATGGATTACATTATGCAATAGGTTTATCATGTGTGGAGCCCCCACCACTACCCTAAAAGTCTAAGATGTCAAAAAAAATTGACATCTTATTCAGGACAGACTCACAATAGAGTTTCCTCAAAAAGTATTGTGGTAACTCATGGTTATTACATGGAGGTTGGTCAAATACCATCGACCACCACTCCAAAAATTTATTTTTAATTAACTCATGGTGGTACTAATGGATGGGGAACCTCCTACATGCATGAGACAAAGGTGAGTTGGTTCTCAGGTCTATAAATAGGGCACACAAGTCAGCTTTGCTAATTTTTTTGTTTTTTCACATCTGCATATGACAAACCACAAGCATAAAATTCTCTCATATCATGCCTCTTATTTGACCAAAAAATTATTTTCTTGCTCATTTCTCCTACACGAGATACAATTGACTTCAATGATTCAACAATCCCTCTCCTATAAGGTTAGGTTTCGGCATGCTCAGTTAATCTTCCAATTAATTGTTCAATGTCTCTTTTATCATTTTCAATTTGATTTAGGATATTTTCTTGTGTTCCTTGGGGATTCCTATGAATTGATGGAGGGGTTTTGGGTTGTTCTTGTAGAGGAGGCTCTTCGTGATGGGGTGATTGTGAATTCTCAAAGTTTAGAGGTGGAGATTCATTCCATGAGAATTAGAAGAAATTTTTATTAAAAAACCCTATTTCAATCTACATTTTAAATCAAATTTCAAATAAATAGAATAAAAATACATACCTCTTCACAATCTTTGAAATCTTTGATGCGTTGGCGGAATCCTCATGAAGAATTGCAAGCTAAGAGTGCAAAAATGGAAGAGATTTGGCGAGCGCAAGTTGCAGAGATGAAATCCTCCAAGGCAAGCCATGGGTTGAAATGAAAATGAGGTTTGAAACACATTTCTTGATTTTAATTAACTTTTGCATTTGGCAAGTGCCATATTTGGTGCTCACCAAATGCTCAATTTGGACATTTTTTTGCGAATTTTTCCAATTTAGCATCAAAATTGTGTCATAGATTTGTGCAGTTACCCATAATGGTGAAATTTATATTTGTGTATTATTTTGTATTGAATTTTTCATTTATTTGATGGGATGTCTTAAAATAAAAGGGTATGTGCAGGATCATCATGGAAAAAACATGCCCTTAAGTGGAAAAAAAATAAAGAAAATCAGAGTTAGGCAACTTGACGTAAAAATTTGAATAAGTTATCTATATTATTTCAAAAATATGTAAGAATAGAATCTGTAGAAAATTGAATTTAGTTTCTAAACTACTAGGTTTGTTTAAGAAAAAAGAAATCTATTTGGTGAAAATTTGAAATTTCAATGCAGTAGTACTTAAATTTCAGGGAAAATATAAGAAGTAGGTGTTTGTCTGACCACCCTAACCACAATAAAATTATAATATTTTTTTATAAGATTTTAGATATAAGTAGAGGACTCATGTCTCGATGTGATGCATATTTTTTTGTAATTTTTTTCCAAGTAAATAATCAATTATGATTTTTTTATTACAACTTTTAAAAAATATAAAAAACTTGTATGTCTTACCACCTTAACTTGGTCAAAACTTCATCAAATTCATTTTTTCTTTTTTAACCCTATAGTATGTGAAGCATAGAATGTGACACATGTTTTGGATTAAAACAATGTGGTACCATTTGAAAGATATAGATGTTTTTCAATCAGTCTATCAATCAGGACTTTAGTTGTAATTTGAACAGAAAATGAATAATAATTACTTATTAAATTCAAAGTAAAGCATAATTTATATTGGTGGAAAGATGAGAATATCCTTTAAAAACCCTTTTCATTTCATCAATTTGGGGTAAAAAAAGAGTCGTCAGCCACATACCCATCATATTGCCACTTTTTGGCCCATCAGGATCCTGCACATACCCAAAAGTATATATTGAAAAATTTGGTGTAATCTTGGGTGAATTTAAACTCATTTTGTGATCCTTCAAAGACATATCCCATCTTCATGTAATCTTAGATAGTCTACCTTATCTTATCCATTTCTACACACATTCTTGCACATTTTATATTTTATTACACCATTGTCTACATGCAACCATTCCTCACATTGAATTTAACATTCCCATGTCAAGGGTTATTACACAGTGAAGGATTGATCTCACACAACAAAATTAAGTATAGAAATTTAAATATTTAAAATATATTTTTTTCTAACTCCAACCCATTCTTTCTAACATGAGCTGATGTGGTATATATTTCACATTATTTATTACTATGAAGTGGTATTTAAATACATTCAATGCACACTTATTTATCATTATAAAATGATTCACAAAATGATACAGGGACTTTTGAGAGTCAACTTTTGACTCGAAAGTTTTTTTTGGTTGAAATTTTCATGGATGTGCATCTTGAGGAGTTGATTGGAATGTTGAATGAACCTAGTTCATTGGGATCTTGTTTGATGGATTTTTTGAGACCAATTTCTTTCATCTGGTGCCTCAAAAGTAGATTTTTGAGTTATTTTTTTGAATTTTTATAAATGTGTTTTCTCCTTGTTTTTTTGAACTCTTGTTCCAATTACAAATGTGAGTTGACAACCAGTGTCACCATTGTGGAAAAGATGTAATTAGAAATTTTAATGGTCAAATGAATATGTATGTGAAATTGTCTAAAATGACAAATTAAGAAAGCTATTAAAAATTGCCAAAAAAAAGTAATTTTCGGATTAGTAGATATGCTTTATTTTTTTAGTTGTAGAAGGATAGAAGAATGATAATGAAACATGGCATTGAATTGATTTTTTGAGTTCTATACATTAAAATTAATGGTGAATTATATTCAGTAACTTGTTGGTTGCATCACAAAATTTTACACATTAGAGAGGAATCATTCTAGGAAAACTTCAATTAGGAGGAATAAAAGAAACTTACATTTGTATTATCATTCTATCACATTTGAATGATTGAAGAATGTTATTTTTTAATTTCCACGATTATAAAGTCAATCCAATCAAGTGGGTTGACCCAAAAGAACTCAACCCTTTCAATCTAGTGATTTCCTCTAGCATTTTTAATACTAGAAGCCCTTTACAATCATCATATAACAAAGAATTCAACAAATGAGAAAGTAGAAGTGCATATCTTCCCAAATTAAAATTGTGGATTAGAAGTTAGGTCTATGTCACAAAGAAGTAACACAAAGTGTAGGATTAACCCATAAATTTTTTATTATCAATTATTTTAACTTTGAAGCATTTTTTAGATATAATGGATCAATTTTTAGTTTTGAAGCAAAGGAGATGTAGTCGATGAAAAAATTATTATTTTTCATCATCCCTAGAGCTAAATTCCCTAACCCCTCAAATTTTAAGATTCTAAAATAGCATATGATTATTCAATTTATAATTCATGTCTAATTACGACTTCAGTTTAAGTTGATTTAAGTTGAGGTGTATGCATTTATTTAATTAACCTAGATTAAGTTTTAAAGAATTATCATTTTCCTATACATTTATGTTGAACACATTATATTTATACCTTCTAGGGTTTGACCCTAGGTTTATACCTTCATTGATTTTAGGAAACTAAATATTTCATATTTCATATAATTTATTGTTTTATTTTAGATCTTGTTAGGTTTTAATTCCTATTAATTGCTATATATTATCATGAAAGGTTTATGAGTTATTCTATGACATCACTTTTGTGCACTATACCCACCTTTAGCTATCTTTTAGGGTTTTATTTTTCTCAATTTACTGTTAAATGAATATTTTTCTGCATAAAAAATTATACATCATTCTTATATCATTTGTCTTTTTCTATCATGAATTTGGATTTAATTTTTAAATAATTATATATGTTGATTAGGTTTGGGTATAATACATAGTGATTTATGTCTTTACATCACCTTTCAACTCTAGGATAATATTTCAATGTGGCTCCTTTTAAATCTTTCCTTTTAGATAATATGCATGCTTTCATTTCATATTTTGATTTCTTCTTATCTTTCATTAAATAAAATTCCTTTATCTATGATAGGAAAAGAATATTTCTGTAACACATTATACAAAGGATAGGAACATATGTCTTCTATGTAGATGTTATTCTAGCATGTATCATATTTTTCATCCTTCATGGAGTTGATTAGTGCTCATCTATGTTTGTTAGATATAATAATTTTATATCTATGATCCTAATTATGATCATATGAATTTCCTTAGTGACGAGTGTATATGCAGAGAGGATATGCCTTGTGACACACCATGCACAATTAATAAAGATGATATAGTTGTACCTCCTTCACCTAAACATGACATAGTTACAAGTCTTTTGATATAAATTTGTTATATTTTATAATAGTTCTATCTTCATAGATTGATGTATTTTTAATGCATTATTATCTTTGATATATGATGTGTATAATTGTAGACACCTAAAAATGACTAACATATTTCATCTAAATCATCATCACTTCTCATCATCGTCTCTTATCAATCCATTCATTACTATTAATGAAATAATTTTTAATTATTTAACTAAGCTAACACATTATCCTCTTTAATTAAATAAATTTTAATTATTTCATCATTTTCCATCATCAACAATAATTAAACAATTTTTAATTATTCAATTAATTTATAATTTTCTTCCAAAAACTTTAATTGAATATTTTTTAATTATTTAATTATTTCTCAATTTTTCTTATCCACATGAATTAATTTTTTTTTATTAGTTAATTAAATTATTATTTTAATTTTTCCATATTAATTAAATAATTTTTAATTATTTAATTAGTTAATATTTCCTCTAAAATTAAATAAATTATTTAATTTGACTTTTCTATCTTTAAATTCCTCTAAAAATAAATAAAATTAATATTTTATTTATTCTCTAAATATATCTTCATCTCATGCACATGAAACAAATAAATTTATTTTTTTACTTCTATTTATATTCTTCCATCTCCTAATTTAGTGAATTTACTGAAAAGAAACCTTAGTTCTCTCTCACTCACTCTTACTTCATTCACCCATGCAACCACTTATTTCATCATTCAAGTTTTTCATCTTGATGCATGTTCATAATGATCTCTCAATCAATATCGTCCATCAATCCTTCTAAGCACCCCACACCATTAAATAGGTATTTGTGAAAGCTATAAAAAAACCATCATTTAGTCCTTCAATCCCTCCATCTCCACATTTTTTGAGAAATAAAGCCATCCTTGCATCCATTTCGTGAATCTAGGTAATGCTAAGCTAAGAGAAATCCACATACTATAACATACAACATTTCATAACATACAATGGAGTAAGGTTAGGCATGTTTGTGGAGGTAAAATGTATAATTTGATTTTCTTTCATGTTTTGTCTACATGCTCACATTGATGTGGTCATTTTGTTATTGAATGGGGTCTTTTTTATTGATATATCCTTATTTTCAGATTTGATAACATGATTTAGGCTTTACATTGTGGCATGCCTAATGGGATTGGTAATGTCTCTAAAATTTAAAAAATTACTTTGAATTTTTGTGATTTTTTAAGGTTACAAGTGTAGAATGACACTTTTGATTCTAGAGTAATGAATTTTATTTGTAAAACAACAAAGTTACACATTTGATACACATATTTATACACTTGATACATAGAATTATGAATCTAATACACATTGTTGATGGTCAAAGGAACAAAACAACATTAAACAAAATATTTCTACCCTATTTCTCTTGAAAAAGATAGATAACCTAAGGAAACCTATTTTCCAAGGTCTTTGTAGTTGGTTCTCAACTGTGCTAATGTTGTCCAGTGGCCAATGCAATTGTAATATTCAAGGGGCCTTCTGGTAAAAGGGATACAAACTACATCATACCAATTAATCTACATTTGGGGGAGGGGGGGGGTGTAAATAAATAGAAAAATATACAAGGCTTTAGAATAGAAAAATATGAATATAAATCTCTTTACATCCATACATGTATCTTAACAATGAGTGTTTGGACCTCAACTAACCAAAACTAAAAAATGATGCAATCCATAGCATTACCTATACTATTGCACACATTCATAGTGAAAATTCAATAACCATAACCATTCATCAAAGCTTCATTTCAAACAAAACACATCACCAACTCATTGTTAAAGTTAATAGATCAATATATATAAATAAATTCCATTCACAGATAACTCAATGAAATAGTTTTAGATCTAGATTCTTCTATTGATTTGCATCAAATAAGAAAAAATTATGCACAACAAAACTCATTGGCATATGAATGACTATGATTCATTAACATTATCACTATTAAGATTGAAATTTGAAAATAACATAAAACTATATAAAAACTATAAAAAATATCTAAGTGTCTTTGCATAAAGTTGTAAAAGAGTTTCTGAAATTGTTATATCTAACTTTCTCCTTAGGCTACTAATCCTTCTTCAATTAGCTGACCTTTACAATATGGAGAGAAAAATTTCATATAGACCAGCCCTAACACTAATTTCTCTAGTCAAAAATTGAGATCCACAAATTTGGGGAATCACTAGAGCCGCATGAGATGACTGTGATGTTGATCTTTAGTTCACTTGTTGATGAATCAGTTGTCAAAATTTGATGCACCAAGAGGGAAAGTAGAACTACTAGGGATCTCCAGTTGAATTGAGGTCAAGATCTTTCAAAATAGGAGGGAAAGAGAGAGAGTTGCCCAACAGACCATGTCACCAAGTGTCCATAGTAACAAAATGTTCACTGCCATTTTATTCTTGTTTTTTCTACTCAAGAAGGTACTCATCATAGCTGGTGAACACTTGTTGGAGTATTTCTACATTAGGCACATCTACCCAATCATCTTCAAATTTGAATCTTTTCAATTCTGCAAAGGTAAACTCTTGCATATCTTTCAATTTAATTAGCTCCCTCCTAGCAGCCTTCACTTCATCCTTGATATCCATGAGTCTATCAAGAAACAAGTCATCACCATCCTCCTCTTTCTACATCACCTCCTCATACCTATTATTCCACTTTTCCTTTAATTTTTCAAGAGGAAGGCCTTCCTTCACAAGGATATCTAGATTAACCAAAATGGCAATCACTACTTCCAATTCATTAATTTGCTCATTCAAATCTGTACTAGCTTGTTGAACTTCATTTCTATGTTCATAAATGAATGTGGATTTGAACCTGATAATTTTGATTATCTTTTCAATGAATTCCACATTACCCTCATCGAGGATAGACTATTCCAAGAGAGTTTGCTTTGGCAACTTGTTGATGTCTTTTAGCTTCTTTGTATGCTCTCTATACTCATCCTCTTGTTTCCCCAAGACTTTAGCATGTGAATTCATGTCTTCAACCAGCTCCAATGCACCCTCATGTTCCCTATAGCTATCAAAAAAAATCTCATCCACCTCTTGGTTCAACTGATCTATATCCATCTATCAAGCATTCCAACCTTACTACTCATTTGTACAAGATCATCAACCTCCTTCTTACTCAACAAAAACTAGTGTTTCCAGAGCAACAAATTGAGAGGAAACAGGGGTAGATACATCTTCAGGAACCTATGAAATTGGTCTAATTGAGCCTTAATTTCATCTTTTCTTTGTTTTTCCTTTATCATCCTAGATTTGGTGCAGGATGCCACTATGTCAATAAGATTCATCTATTGATTTCTTGTTAGTTTCCCCAAATTAACCATACCCAATTGATAATCATTTAATTGTATATCTTGCTTATCCTTATCCACCATTAGAATGCCACATTCAACCATTGATTTCACATGTATTTTTTAGCTTCATGGAATGAAGGACCCTAGCCTTTTTCTTGGGCCTCTCTTTCTCTTTTTCTTTCATCATATCTTCCCAATTCAAGGGTTGAGGTTAGACTATTTGTTTCCTTTCTAGGTTGAGTTTCAACCATGTTGGAGTAGCAGGAGGAGTTATCACTTTTGTGGAAGAGGAAGTAGAAGGAGAAATAGGTTTCCAAACTACTTCCCTAGGCTGAGATTCAACCTCTTGTCATTTCTCCTTCTCTGCTCTTTCCTTATCCAATCTTTTAGCCTTAGCTTTGTCTTTTTTCTCTTGCACCCTTTTAGCTTCTAGCTCCTTTTGTAAAAGTTCTTCTAACTTATTCTTCTGTAACATTTGATCCCTTTGTCTTTCAAGATCTCTATCTCTATCCCATTCTTTCTTAGACTCTTTCTCATGTTTAGCAAGTGCTTCTGCCTCCTTTTCTCTCAACAGGAATTCTTCCTCTTCCCTCCTCTTGTGAGCTTCCTCAACTACTCTAAATTTGGCCTCAAGAGCCTCTCTGTCTCTCCTTTTTTGAGATTTTTTTTCCTTAAGCTTATGAATCTTCTGTAACATAGCTAACTTATCCCTTTCTTCTTTACTCTTCAATTCTTGTTCTTTTTGTTGTTGCAACAAATCTTCCTTTTCCTTTAGTTTCCTTGCTAGCTCTTCTTCTTTAGCTTTAGCTTCAGATTCTTGTTGCCTAGCAAGTGCCTCAACTTGTCCTTTGGCATCCAATTCCTTCTTATCATCCTCAAAGAGTTTCCATTGATCATTTGGGGTGAGGAAATGCTTATTCCCCACATATTCAATCTCTTCATTGGGTGTAGCCACAAGAGTTTCCTTGTCTAATTGGGTAGCCTCTGAATCAGTATCAATATCATGGATCTCAACCTCATGCTCTTTCTCTTTTAAAGATTCAACCTCCCTATGAAGGCTTCTAGTGGGCATCTCCTCAATAGGTTTCTTTGTAAGGGGAGGTTGAGTTGAGGTTTTACCTCTAGCAGTTGTTGAAGCTCCAGGTTGAGATGAAGTCTCTTCTCCAGCAATTGAGGTCCCAGGGTGAAATGATGTTTCTTCTACAGCAGTTGTAGTTCCTTCACCTTGTGATTTAGGGATATCCTAAGTTGGTAATGTTGGATTAGGCTCCTCCCCAGAGTTAGGAGGGAGAAACTCCAATGGCTCCTTAAGATTTGTCCTCCTCTTCGTTCTTTTGTACCCTTGGGTACTTGCAGCTTTCCTCTTCTTAGAAGTTTGAGTCTCTGGTTCCTTGATCCTCATCACCACCCACTAGATACTTCAATCCATCACTTTCCTTGCAATTTTACTAATATCAATGTACTCTTTCTCATCCAAGTTTACTAGATCCAAGTCCTTGGTACTTATGTTTTCAGCCTCATACTGGGGATCCAAGGTTACAACATCATTTGATAATGTATTAGGAATATCTTCCTGCACTCCATACTCAATCATTAATGGGATGGGAAACCTTTCATAGTTCCTCTTTCTTACATCATATTCATCTTGTAGATCAATCCAAAAATCTTCTAACAAATTGAGATGCTTCTAAAAGACAGTAGGGAGAAAAACATTCATCTTATGCTTGGGATCAAAATGCTTCTGAGATGTATATAAACCCAATTTTAAATAAATCAATTCATCACAAATTGCCTTAGTAGCCACATTATGTATGCAACTATACTCTCCTAACTTCATGGAAAATTTATGGCAACCATTATTATGCTTGCCAACAAATTTAAGATTGACTCCCATGGCCTGATAGATGAATTCCATAAGGACAATTTTGTTACTGCAACATCTTGGAAGCAGATGAGGATGGTCGTTAAAACCTGCCAACCTAAAGTAAGTAAACTTGGGATATTGAATGTACCAATGTCCCCATTCTACAATGAATTCCATGGATTCCTTACTTGATATATACCCTACATCACCTATCAACTGGTTAATGATAACATACAAGAATGCATCATTAACCCTTCTATATCGCAACTCTGATGTTTGCAAAGTTAGTTGACCATAATGATCTCACACTTTTTTCTGTCCAAGGGCTTCTCCCAATACTCCAACTACATTCAAACTAGGGAAAATTCCCCTCCTTGCAGTTGCATGCAGTACATAAGAAATCATGAAGAAACTCTTTGTTTTCCCCACTCTAAGCATCTGATTATGTAGGTTGTCTAAAAAAATCATTGGCCAATCAAATTGTTGCTTACCATCCAAAATGGTTTGAATGAATGGAAACATCCATTCCTTAAAGTGTGAAGAATCTTTCTTTCCAAACACTCTAGAAATCATCATGATTATGTCACCAATCTCCTTACTAAAATATGCTTTCTTTGGATGATTAGGAAGCTTAGTCAAGGATTTCTTTTACACCCTCATCCATTTCTTGTTCATGTGGGTCCTGTTAGCTTCCTTGTGGTTTCTATAAAATTGTAATGCCTCTGTTTCATTGAGTTGTTTAGGGTTTTGTGGTGTAGGTGCATCAAACATGAACCTTATCATCTATGGAGTGAGATCAATGATGATATTCCCTTGCAGGTCCACACATTTCCTTGTTGTTGAGTTGTAAGCTCCTGCTATAGTAAGTATGAGCTCTGGACATTGAATTGATAGAGGAAGGAGGGCAACACGTTCCAATCTAGATTGAACAATTCTTTCTATTCTCCCTATCGCATCCTCTAAGAAAGTTTCTTCAACCAATTCCTCATAGTTGAATGGCCCTAAGTTTGTATCAGTGATATCAACCCAATCTAAATCCACCTTGATGGCTGAAAGAGTGGGACTCTTGTGCTTGTATCTCAAGATGTAAGGGAGCTACTCCACCTTTATCTTAGGTTTTGTTGGCCTTGAAATTTCTACAACCTGGCTCCCTCTTTGAGAAGCTTCTTCTGATGCTCCTAACATTTTTTGCTCCTATGAAATAGTCCTAAAAAAGACTTGGAAACCATTACATCAAAATTACCTTTCATATCATCTTCTATTCATCCAAGGAAACTCTACATACTTAGTCAAATTTTGCACTTATCAGAAGTGGAGCCAAGAGAGAATTAGGTATAGAAAACATTTTAACATAGGCTGGATCGAGATCAGAATGGAAACTGGACCCAAAACCAGCTGATGGTTCCAAGTTCATTTCCCACTCCTATTTCGCTTCTATCAAAAGAATAAGGGTGTAAACCAGAATCAACATTCATCAGAATTAGGATCATTTTGGGAATTGATTCTTATGCAAACACATATGGGATGAGTTCATTCTCGGATCCACTTCCGCTAGTTTATTATTCAAACAAAGCACATTTAAAAACATGGTCACACTGACTTCAGACTGAGGTCACATGAAACCATATGGAAACTTTAAATAAGGGGTTTAACCTCACCCTTAATAGGAAAAAACCAAATTTGAACCTTTTAGGGCATGATATTGTAAAGGTCAATGTACAAACCCTAGCTTGTGTGACTTGTCAACTTATAGAAATTAGGGCATCAAAACCCTGATGTCAAAACCATTAACTTGACATGATAATAGGATCAAAGGGGTCCTCAAATAGATTCAAACACTTTAAAAGCATAAAAGATCCCTCAAAATGAAACCCTAGTTAAAACTAGGGCATCAAAGTACAAACACACCACCAAAATGAAGAAAATGATAGCAGAATGACAAAACAAATAGGAAAAGCCACAAAAGCAAAATAGAAATCGAGAGGAAAACAAAACCAAACTAGAAACAATAAGCAAAATAGACAAGGAAACAAGCAAAGATCTATGAAAGAAAGTCACGCGAATGCACAAAGAACACAAAAAATGATAGAAAAGGAAAACACAAATGGAATGGGAAAACCACCTACCTCAAAATTCCACCAAGAAAGATTGAAACTTTGACAAGAATCCTCTCACCAACGTGCACCCACAACCAAATCGTGCTCCTCTCAAAGTTACTTAGGCTCTTGCTTGTAATTTTTTTTTAGATGATTATTATGAGCTAAAATAACCTTGATTAAAGTTTAAAATCCATTTTGCGCATGTGAGGAGGCTATAATTAATGCATTTAATGTGGTTGGTTGGGCACGGAACCAAAAACATAAATGAGTATACAACCAATGTGCAAATCAAAGGCAGGGCAGATGTGGAAGTGGAGTTGGAATAGAAAAAGAAACTTTACCCAAGTCTCTTATCTAATTTTGAATCCAGTTCCAGTCCCGTGGCAAGGAAAAGACAACACAGGGAACGGGGGTGAAATTAGAACCAAAACCAGACTTGGATCCTTTACAAAGTTTTGAGTTTAGTTCCACTTTTGGTTCTGCTCTCGAAAAAGGAACAAACATTGACACAAGAAAACAAGGAAAGGAAAAAAAAGGAAACAAGATCAGAATGAAACCGATCCCAAACAAGACACACACAGTGACAAAAACATAACAAAGACCAATGTGAGTTGGATCAAAACCAAAACTAGATCTAGAGCTTTTTGCAAAGTTCCAAGTTTGGTTCTAATTCTGGTTCCATTTCTGCCAGGAGGAAAAGAAACCACAAGCAAACAAAAGACAGCCCAAGGGAGAAACAAACACAAGAGTTTAAGGAGAAACAAACAGACAAAGAAAAATGAACAAGACAAGAACAGGGCTAGGACCGGAACCAAATCCGGACTTGGAACCTTCACAAAGTTCTGAATCTAGTTTCCATTTTGGCTCTTCTTCTGCCAGACAAAAGGAACAAGGACTTAGGAGGAAAAAGAACAACTCCTAAGGGTCGAATAAAAACACCAAGGACAAACAAACACAAGGGGGACCCATTTTGACCAAAAAAAAAGGGGTGGTTATGCAAGGCATAACACACATAATTACACATCTAATACACATAATTGCACATTTGATACACATAATTGTGAATTTGATACACAGAATGACACTTTTAACTTTTTAGGGTTTTTACATTCATTTATAGGCATTTTCAACTCAAGAAAAAATTGATGTATTTGAACCTGTATAACTGCACATTTGATAGTTAATTTAATGCATTTGAAATATACTATTGCACTTCTAATTTTGTCAATTGGATTTATTTTTGGTTAATATTTTTGTGACTTTGAGAAACTAATCAAGTGCCACATATTAGAAATCACTAGGAGAAGTATTGAAAGATGAGAATAATGATTTAGTTTGATGCAAGGAAAAGTGAAAAAAATTGTGCTTAGTTGGACACTTCATTTGGGATTTAAAAATGAGCATCTATTCTATGTTTGTGTAGAGTTTAGGTGTGTATTCTCTCCATGCAATATGTGCGAGTCTAGAGATCAAAAAATCATTTTAGTTTACTTTTGTTGAGAAAATATGTCTCAACCTTGCAATTACATAAGATAATGTTCAACCAACGATGATGGGGGGGGGGCCATGGGGGGATCCCCCCCATGAGGGGTCTAGGGGTAGGGCCCTTAAAAGAAAAATTTTGTTTATATTTTATTATTGTAAATCTAGACCATTCATCATTACATCTCATATCCAACAACTGATATTTTATTAGCTTGACTTTCCCTAGAAGGTAACCCTATTTTATGAGGGCATTGTATTACGACTACATATTGTGATGTATTTTGAGAGTCTGATAGCAATTGTGTTGCCTTTGAATCTCTGAGTGGTGATACTCCTGTGAGACGCTTGCTCTACAAGTATATTGTAATATTTATGATTGTTGAATAATATATTGGGTGGATTTTGGAGTGGGGCTTTTCTCCTGAAAGGGTTTTCCCCACATAAATCATTTTGTTGTGGTATGCATGATATTTTTGTTTAAGTTTATGTAACTTTTAAAGATTTGTAAAATTTTTGCATTATTCTCCTCTCAAGATTAGTGTAGGAAGTTGTTCTGCTACCTTAGCTTCCTTACAACTTTATTTTCTTTAATATTACCCTAGCTTCCTTACAACTTTGTTTTCTTTAATATCCACCCAAGATTGTACTAGTTATGTATGAGATCTCCCCTTGGGCTTTGTGTAAGAATGGGGATAAAAATACAAGTTTCAATCTTCATTGTTATTAGGGGGCCTATTTGGAGATTTCACACCTCAAGGTTGACCTCAACCATATTTTTTGATGGGGTATATAAAGGGGTGAGAGAGAAATTTGTACCTCAAGAGTGAGCTATCATCGTGTTTGGCCAAGCTTGAAGACCCTCAAAATGTTGATACTTGTATAGGTGAAGAGGATAAGAGAGACATTCCTAGCCTCAAGAATGTAGATAGGTCCTCAATTTATAGATACCACTATGAACCTTGTGTTTAGCAAGATTAAGGCCAACAACCATCAATCTAGTGTGGTGCAAGGTGTAGTATCATGGCTGAAGTTACTCAACATGTACCATCCTAAGGAGATATAGGAGTTCTTTGTGGTCAAAGGTGTCAAAACCTCCAAAGAAAGGGAGAAGGTGATCCCTTGAGCCAATGTACCCCTATCTATCACCTCTTCAGAGTGGAAGGCACGTGCACTATCCTATGGTATTGTGGGTTGAGCCCACACTAGTGTGATAATCCCACTTGAATAAAAATAAGATTGTTCATGTACTTGGAGTATTTTCTCATCAATACCAGTATACACCATTCAACCTTATCACCTTGGAAATTCTTAATTATTGTGTATTCTATTTTTTTATCTCTTTCCAAAGAAAAAAAATTATCAAAAACTTACAAAAATCACCAAGTATTACAAAATGTTGTGCTTCTAAGTCTAGAACCATACATCTAATCCATATTAAATAACTTCTAATATTTGTTATCATTTCTATGTATATCTCATGGAGAATTTCACTTTCTGTTCATATTATTACACATCTAATACACATATTTTCACTTTCAATCCATTCTTTATACTTTTAATACACATAATTATACATTTTTCCTATAGTTACTATATCTGAGATATCCTTTGGTGCTTCTAATTTAAAAAATTATGCATTTGAATTATAAATTGGCACTTTTGACCTAAAATTACACATTTGATTGATAGAATTACAAAATTTGAGTTATTTTCCTACTTTGGGACTTTTGGTAAGTGTTTGGGTGCATATAATCAGTAATGTGACAGTTTTGATCAGTACATTGGTGATTTTGACTTGTACATTAGTGCATTTGACCTACATACTAGCATATTTGACCTTTATCTTGGTATTTTTGACATGTATATTAGCATATTTGATTAGAATCTTAGCACATTTGGTAAATATTGTGGCACATCTAATCAATATCAATCTTATTTTTATTTTGAGATTTCAAACCATTGAATCAAACTTTTAGGCTTTCATCTAGGTAGAATTAAATAGGACTAAGGTAGCCCAATTGAATCAATTATCAAAATCTTGTGTCAAAACTCCATAAATTATACCACTCATTACTACCCAAACTTAATAGGGTCATAGCTCCTAGCTCAGTGGTCAAAATTATGACTTATTTACACCATTAGAAATATATCCAGGAGATCTAATTTTAGTCCCTTTAAAATCACGCCTTTGATAACCATTTTAGGGGATCAATGACAATATTGACCCTAAATTCTGCTTTGAAGGCCTTAAAAAATGTGATTACTAAAATGTATAAAATACCAAAAAAATCAATTTTCAATATTTTTTATGTTTTCTTGTGCTAGTGCCACCCAAGTGATTCTAAATTATTACTAGATTATAATAATCTCTTTTTCATCTCACACATCAGTCACCAAGGTCTTGATACTTGGTCTCTACATATATAGCTCATGGACTCCAATCAAAATGAGTCAAACATTATCACAATCATGAGCCATACTCAACATGAGTTTGAAATTCCTTCTCCTTTGTTCATCTCAAACTCTTACCAAACCCAACTACCATCCTCATCAAGCATTATGCCTACTTTAGAGGAAAACACACATATTCCACCTAATCAACACAACATCCCACTCAATAATATTTTACAAATAACTTATCACCAAAATCCATCCCATCTAATAATTTCACTACATCCATTCCTAGTCATCAAATCTCTTCATCCATCCCATAAACTTCACAATATTTCACATCTAACATACTCATAAAAACTTACATTCCAATTCTTCTATAATCCCCCACATTCAACATTATTACAAACACATACATCTCAAATCATTCACAATATTCTACATCTAACATTCCAAAAACATCAATAATACATCTCACAAAATCAATCATCTATCCCCTCATCTAAAATTTCACAATATCAATCATACATCTCACAAATTCAATCATCTATCCCCTCGTCTAACATTTCATAGCATCAATCATACAACCCACAAAAGCAATCAACCATTGCATCATCTAATATTTTACAACATTAATCATATATACCACAAAATCAACCATCTATCCCCTCATTTAAAATTTCACAACATCAATCGTACATCCCACAAAATCAATATTTATCCCCTCATCTAGCATTCTACAACATCAATCATACATCCTTTAAAATTACATCTCACAATAATAATTGTATATAACCTAATGTCACAATTATTCATTCAATACATCCAATATTTTACATCAATAATTAGTCCCTTCACAGTTCACCATTTAACCTCAAACCAACATGTCCATCATCACACTTACTAATGAATTTGCATTACAAAACCAAAGCTTACATAAGAAGATAACTGACATGGAACTTGGACATACAAAGAACAAGAATACACTTGAGGATATATGCCCTTATCTATTTGATTGGTCAATACTTATGATAACTTTCCCTCACAAATTTGAAATTCCTAAACTTGACAAGTATAAGGGAAGAGGAGATCCATGAGAACATATATAAGAATTCTGCATAGCTTACATAAAGGTTGATTACAATGATACATACTTAACGTGTTTCTTTCCTTGAAGTTTAATATGAAAAGCAATAGAATAGTTAGCTCATTTACCGCATGGCATCAAGACCTTTCATAAAGTAGAAAAAAAAACATTAGTCATTACTCCTATAATATTGAACATTAAGTATTTATGGCTAACTTATGTAACACCAAACCAAAGAATGAAGAACCACTTGCTATCTTCCTACAATTATGGTGAAACATGGAAAGAAAATGCCCATGGCTTTTACCTAAAAAATAACTTGTGAGCATATTTGTTCAAAATCTAAACTAGGAGTTGGGCTTTCACTTACAAGTCCAATGTATTAACACATTTCAAAAACATAGAGAAATGGATAACGATTGAAAAGGGTCTCATCATTAAGGGTTCCCATGAGATATCTTGGGACAATACATGTTCCCATTTTAACTAATTTTATCATTTATAACAAGTTCCTTCTATATTTATTATTTTATCTTTCTTAGACTATGAAACATCTTCTTAATAAATAGAGATACAATATCACACATGAGTTCATTACAATATATTATTTAAATATATTTCATTTCATTCTTATCAATCGACAAGATTCACATTATTTATTATCAATGAATATTTATCAAGTCATTTAGGGCTATTGTTCCAATAGAACACTTTGAATATGAGCTTACATTGAAAAATTTATCAAATTACATCAGGGACATAATGGTTTTCCCAAAAAAAAAAAATTGATTTGTTGTAATGTCTTTCCCATACATTTCATGTTCCTTGATAGAATTTTTTAGCTTTATGTATTCTTGTGATCATATGATTCACTTAAATCCTAGGTACTCACTTTATCACATTGGGGGATATTATTCCTTCTAATTTACTATTAGAGAAAATTCCACCTTTCTCTTACCTATTGTTTCTTCATGGACATGTCTTTATATTTGAGAGAATCATGCTTCCCATTTATACATTATTACAAATTCATGCCTTTATTGTAAGTTCGTGCATTTACAGTGAATCTATTCCTTTATCTCAACATAATTCCTTTAATATAAATTTTCCTTTCATCACATACTTCTTGGTGTACTTATGCTACACCCTTAATATTAGAGTACATTGAGTTATGAATAGTTGGATTGTTGCTATATTAACTCTTAATTAAGTCATATTATCATCATTATATTGTTGTTTAGTTTATTAGGCTGGCCTAGTGATTATAAAGGGTTATCTAAGTTGGACTAGGTGATATCCTAGACATAAATAAGGTATATACAAGAGGTAGTGAGTCTTATTTCATCATCATATTGCAAATTGTGTTCTCATTGGAGATATTATGGCCAATTTTTTAAGAGGAACTTGCTACCCAATATGGAGATAACTTTATGGATATCTACTTCTGTCAACTCACTAAATTATAGAAAATAGGCATGGTCAAGGATTATATTGAATAGTTTAAAACTCTTTGTGTAAGAGTGGTGAATGTGACAAAATAAAATATGAAGGAAATATTTCTAGACAGTTTAAAGAATCACATAAAATATGAAGTATAGTTGTTCCAACCACAATCCTTATTGCAAGAAATATTAATGGCAAGACAAGTTAAGGAGAATTTGTTAGCTAGTAGGTGACAAGGGATTATAAATTAGGTGAAAGAAGATCTCCTACATATTCATTACCTCAACCTACTAGATAGACTCCACAATAAATTAAGAAGAGAGAAAAAGGGTTATGTTTCAATTGTAATAGAAAATATAGTCGAGGAAATAAATGAAGTGAAAATAAATTATTTTATTGTATAGGAGTGAATTTGCACCCCTCAAGAAAATTCCCTTTTTACATACCTTCACCTTAGAAAATAAAATCTAAAGGAGAAAATCCACATCACCTTCCTACCTTCCATCCACTTGGCATATGTCTTGTGTGTTGGTGAGAGAATATTTGTTGAGGATGCACACGTAGCACAAAGACATCCACGTGGCATGCTGCCATCCCTGACGGATTCCTACATCTGAAGCTGGCAGAGGCATTACACACCCAATTGGGGTGAAATTTTAACATCCCTCTTTGACCAACCGACTTGAAAATGACATATTCTTCCTCATTCTTCCTTAAAATTCATCTATTCTCACTTAATTTGGATCTATAGACATTCAAGCACTTCATCTCTTCACATTCTCAAACATATTCTCCAGCATTCTAGCATTTTCATTGTGAACATTACAATAGTAGCACCACTCCATCAGCTCCACATTACAAGTGTGAGGCCATAATAGATGTTGCAAGCTTGGATTCTTGTGAGACCTCCCTTCACTATGGTTGTGGTAGTGGTGACTTTTCCAAGTTCATAGCTTTCTTTCTCCCTCCATTGGCTAGTGAGCTTTTGGGTGGAGGTGGTAATGCTTGATTCCTCTCCTTTGTCATTTGATTGAGTAGCATAATATTTTTTGTAGTGTTCTTTTCTATTTCTTCTTTCCTTTATCGTGTATTCTACTTTTTTGCTTTTTGGCTGTCTGTGGAGGTGGAAACACCAAAATGGGGGTTTGACTAAGGTAGGCCCCTATACAAACCCAACAATTTTCCCTCTTGCTTGTGTGTAGGTGGATGTATGCATGGAGCAAGCTGGAGAATTCACACTTTTTTGAGTTGATCTTTGTCACTTTAGTCTTTATCTACTTGCTCCTTTATTTACATATTTACTTCCTATATTTCATCATCTTGTCACTCTTGTTAAAGTCAATCAGCTAGGCTGTTTATCCAAAAAAAATTAGTTTTTTATTGCACTTGTTGTTCTCTAGTTGTATGGATGCCAGTGCACCAAAGAGACACCAATGCTTCATGCTGTCATCCCAAAACTACGTTGTCATCCTTGGATAGAGAGTTATCTAAGGTTGAGTACAGACTCTGAAAACTAGCTCGCCTAGCCTAAAACTAAAATTTGGGTCTCAAGAGTGACAGAAGTACTACACAGTTCTCTTCATTCTCGATCCCCTTCCTTTAGAGTGAGGTAAGTTAGGGCAGCCCTCCGCTCTTGGATCTCCATGACCTAGAGCCTTGATGTGGTTGGTCCCCCTCTCTTACATCTATATTGAAGGTTTGAGTGAGGAAGAAGAGGAGGAACAAATATTAGATGGTGATAAGGAGTTTGATGATGAGTTACATGATCCCAACCAATCATTTCATGTCACAAACTCTTCAATTTTAGTGCCCCACAAAATCACAAGGCGGCGGGTTTCTTAAAGAAGAAAAAATTAATAGTGTTGATCGGCTCATGTAGTACTCATAATTCCATCAACAAAAAGTTGGCTAATCATTTAAACGATTTTATATATCCATCTCCAGAGTTTCAGGTCTTGATTGTAGATGGTGTTACTATTAGTTTTTTGGGAAAGTGCCATAACATTAAATTATCAATGGGAGATTATCACCTTGATATCCCAATCTATGCTATATCCATGGGTACAACAAATATTATTTATGGAATACAATGGCTTACTACTTTGGGAACAATTGAGATGAACTTCTAAGAACCATTCATGATATTTCAATCAAAAGAATGATAGTAGAGCTAAGAGGGTTGAAGAATAATTCCCCACAAATGTTAAAATATAATCAAATGTAGAAGTTTATCAAGAAAGGATTTGATGGATTTGTGGCCAAATTATGTTCATTAGTGTTTCTCAATCTAGTTCTCTCACCTATCTAGATTTATAAGAAATATCTAATCCTTACTCAATGATTTTCATAGATATTCCTAAAGGACTTACTCATAAGATAATTCATGATTATGCCATACAACTAGTTCTAGGGATCCAATCACCCAACATCAGACCTTACAAGTACCTACGTATACAAATTTAAGTGAGATAGAAAAGATTGTTGATGAGATATTAGAGGTAGGAATTATTAGGCATAGCCAAAGTGCTTACTCCTTGCTCGTGGTGATGGTGCGTTAGAAGGATGAAACTTGGAACATGTGACCAGAGTATAGAGAACTCAATATGTACAACATCAAAGATAAGTTTATTATTTTAGTCACTAATGATTTGCTAGATGAATTAAATGGAGCTATGTATTTTACAAAGTTAGATCTTAGATTAGGTTATCACCAAATTTGAATTAAGGAAGAAAATATTTGTAAGATAGGATTTAAGACTCATGAGGGTCATTATGAGTTTTTGGTGACTCAATTTGGTCTAACCAATGCACCATCTACATTTAAAATTTTGATGAATTCCATCTTTAAGAAATCCTTGAGGAATTTTACATTATTGTTCTTTGACAATATATTGATTTATAGGAAGACATGGGAAGAACACTTGCAACATGTAGATCAAGCATTACAAGTTCTTGAAAATCATCAACTCTATGCTAAGCCATCCAAGTGTGCTTTTGGTCTCAAGGAGGTGGAGTACTTGGGACACATAGTTTCACATGAAAGAGAAAAGGTGGATCCTAAAAAAATTAAGGCTATCATGGAATGGCCTATTCTGAAAACCTGTTGAACATCCAAAATATTGAGAGGGGGGTGAATTAATATTCTTTTAAAACATTCAAACATTTAAGCAACCAATCCACTTAGTATACTCAATTTCAATAAATGAAATAAATAATAAACATTCAAAAACATCACATAACACATGAACACCAATATTTTTATGTGGAAAACCAAAAATGGGAAAACCACGGTGAGGATTAGCTCACAATATATTATAACCGATTATAGTATAATTACAGAAGTGCTCACTACAGGTGGACTCACTATCCAAGTGGACACACTTCCCACTGAGAAAAGGATAGATAGAAGAAATCTTGTGGCTCATAGCCTAGATTGAACTGTTACAATTACATCTATCATATGAATGAAATACAGTTCCAATGGAGCTCAATAAAATGAATTTACACACTTCATCTATTTTTGATCTAACACTCTACTTTCCTCTACATGCACATAACTCTAATATTCTACTCAACATTCACAACTGAAATTCGCAATGCTCTAATAATGTTCACTCAATCAACATCCACATACATGTCTCTCATTCATCAAAACATAGAAAAGGATCTAGCTTATATATCCACTTCAAGCATAACATCAAATAGGTTGGCCTAATTAGATGTAACATAAAAAATAAACAATATAAGAATTTTCAGCTCAAATCCTTCCACACACACCTCATGCCAAGATTCAATCCTTTAAATTTTTTGAAATAGGTTGGAATGGACCTATAATTGCTCCCACATAACTCAACAATTCTTATTTAAACTTCACATATCTTCACACCTATTAGGTCGGCATCGTAGAAGACCTAATACAAGAATTCTTCAACTATATACCCATATTTACACATGTGTACCTCAAAATGCTATGCCATATGGAATTCACACTCTATTGAAAATTTTCAACATCTCCTTAAATCTATAAAACAAAAATCCTATCCATGAAGAAGAGAAGACTGTCCTATTCAAATGCACTATACAAGAAATGACTATAATTTTCTAGGCCAAACTTATGTCATTCATATCTTTCAAACCAAAACCCAAACAAGATGAAATTATGGAATTATATGCTTCTATCAACCAGAAAAAACATACTATAACTGTAGAGTGAAAAGTTAATTCATGGACCAGTGCAGACCCAAAAACTGGATGCTCTATACCCAAAAACATTGCTAAAAAAACTTAGTCATTGTTTTGTCACAATAGGCTCCACCACATAAAACTTTCTTGCAAAATTTTCTTCCACAAACATCAAAGTACAAGCCTTCTAACAATTTTTGGGATGTTAGATCCAACCAAAATGATCTGCATCACATTCTTCACACCAAGATGCAATGTTGACATCAATGACAACACTACAACACACAATAGTATGCCTTGTGCTTATCTCACATGCTCATGTTGCCAACAACATCAATAAATATCCTCATTCTTACAAAAATCTCCCCCTTTTTCATTGATGGAAACATTCCAAACATCTCCAAAATATTCTCCCCTTTGACATCAAGGGAAAAGGGTGCATACAACAACTTTTCTAACATATATCGGATCTCCCCCTAAGAAATATATGCATATATACAAATTGATAGATTAAATTATGACTTCCCCTAAGTCATCTACTAGAGAAAAAACCAAAAACTTGTACTTGAAACTACTCTATATACTTTGCATATGTACAAAGAATCCAAAACTAGAAACACATAAAGAATAATAAATATTGTCAACTAGAATAGGTTGAATCTTGTAGCTTCTGCACATGGGTCTGCCATACCTATTTACCTTCTTCTCATTTCTTCCTGGGAACCCTAATAAATATGAATTGTGTTTCTAACTCCATTAATATCTCTTCTCCTTCTTCTAAAGTGCTAGGTACCAAATTCATTTGTGTAGCTTTGGTAGCACTCCAAGGGGCACTTGAAACAAATATGAATTTGGAATTCACCAAGTCCCTTATCTCTACAAATTTAAAAATGATATGCTCCTTTTGGGCCTATAGCTAAAATAATTTCTTATGCAAATCCTCTATAATATTCCTTGTATCTCCAGCTAGGTCAAGTGGCAGATCATAGGCATTGGAGGCATTGTTGATTTGGGACTTAATAGAGTCCATTTCCTTCCTGATACTTTGTGTGGCTTCAGGCCACTTCATGCCATATTGTAACAAAGCCTTTGCCTCATCCACACAAATTTGTGCATCCTTTAGGTTTTCTTAAAAAAAATTGTGTACAAGAGTGCACTTCTCCGTAATTTCCATCATCTTCTTATCATTTATCTTCTTTTCAACTTCTTTCTCCACTTCACCTCGAAACCCAGAGGCATACTCTTTAAAAGAATCAATTAACATCTTTAAATTTTCCATACTAGAAAGTGATGTGTCAATGTTTTTGCACTAGGTATGGTCTCATGCAATGCCTTTACTACTTCTATCAACTCTCCACTCTTTTGATGTTTTTATATGATCTCCTTTTGGAAAGATGTATGGAATATATCTCCCAATTGTAGCTTTTGGAGGGGGAAATCTTGTCCAAATATACATCTCCCTATTGAATTGGTAGTTGTAGTAGTTTTGATGATATAATAGGCTAGAAGTTGAGCTACATACTTAGTAGATTTTTCAAGGAATCTTTAGAGGAGCTAGAGGATTCACTAGAAGTTTTTTGTAATCTCTGCATATTTCTCTTTCAATTCATTTTACTTATTCTTTCTAGAGTTTACTTGAGTGTCTTCTTCTATTTTTGTGTCTCTAGATGCATCCTCATTCTTATCTTCATCTTCCTTCTCATTATTTTCATGTTCTTCCTTCTCTACATCAAAATTCTCTTCATCACCATCCTTACTTACATTCTCTTCCTCTGCAGACTTATTTGTGTTATCCAAAGGAGGTGTCTCTAGTTTTCCTTGAGTATTTTCAACATTTTCTTCAGGTACTAGAGGAGGAGAAATATCCCCCTTTTTTGCATCTTCACCAACATTCTTCTCTACTTCTTTTGTCCATTCTTCCACACCTAGAACATTTTCATGTGTATACCCTTCATCTATTATATGGTCATATTGAGCATCAATTCTTGTGCTTCTTCACCTTTAGTTACTTCTGGAGTAGTGTTCTCTAAAATCATACCATATATTTTATGGAATGTCTACAATCTTGTCAACTATCTCCTTTTGTATCCTTTCAAACTCATTCTTATTTCTACCCATAAGGGTAGTTATCCTTTTCTTCACTCCAAATTATGTGCTATATAACTCAGCCAATGTGGCTCTATTTTCCTCAGACATAGGAGCACTAATATTCTCTAAAGCATATTATTTTATTTTTCCTTCTTCTTCAGTTGCTTCTTGTCTTCTCTTTTCCAAGACATTCCACAACTTTGTAGGAATTTTCTTTTTGATTTTTTCATATCAACTTCTAAAACAATGATATACTTAATTATTTCTTCAACAATGGTGGCCTTATCCACCTCATCTACTTCATTATACAAAGTTGTAGTTTTTGCAAGAATATCATGCTAAATCATTCCATTAACAATTGCACCTACCTTCAAGGGACTGTGAGCTCTTATTGGAGGTGTTTGATTTTTCTTTTTCATTTCATCCAAAGTCTTCTTTGTTTCTTCTTTTCTCCTCTTTTTCAGTGAACCTTTCTTGGAAGCTTCTCCCTTCTTTCTTCACATGTGGATCACAAATTCCTTCTTCTCTTTCTCAATTTCTTCTTCCTCAAATGTATCATATATATCCACTTTCTTCCTTTTAGAACCCACTTCACTAGCTGTGAAGCTCCTTCTTTCCTTTTCCCAACCAATCGGGGTTCTTCTTCCTCCACTTCTTCTTCTTCTTCTTCTTCTACATTTACACTTACATTCTTTTGTCTTACTTTTTTTTTCTTTGGTCTCTTCTTTATAGGGCTTGCAGGTGGTGTTACTGTAACTATATTTTTCTTTTCAGGTCTTGTAGTTTTCACAATTGGAGAGGGTTTATCCTTTAATAGAGGACTTTTGGTAGTTTTCCTCTTCTCACCAGCAGAGGGCTTAGTCCCAAAGGAATTTTCGATAGCAAGAGGGGTAGTATGTGTTCTACCAAATCTTCTTATGCTTTTGGATCCTTTTGTAGCACTTCATTCTCCCTTAGCCTTTGAACTTGCTTGCTCCACTTCCTCCTTTGTGAATCTCATATCCTCTACAAAATTGTCATCCATCTTTTCAACCTTCTTGATTTGTGGTTTTCTCTACTCCATATGCATCTCCATATATTTTTCTTCATATGTGACATACCTTGCTTTAGTGGTATATTTTTGGACTCTTCAACAAAATATCATCCAAACCAGTAATCTCTTGTTCTTTGATCTCATATCCTTGGTTCTACTACTTCCATGATGCACTCATCTATTGATACCAGGAGTTTGATATCATTTTGATACTTCTCTACCATTTTCCTACAAATTTTGTCTCTCTCATGCATCCTCTTTTGGAAAACTACAAAGAAAGAAACAAAAACATCATCTTGTTCCTTCACATCACCAATAATTCCCATAAAGTCTGCAATCTGATGAGCAATTGGTCTTCCTTGCAACCATACCAAGCTTTTGGTTTTGAGGATTTCCTTTATAAAATAGAAGAGTAAACACACAACCAAAGTTCCTTACTTAAATGCATATTCTTCTCCTTGGTTTATTTGAAGTTCATCAATTTTTGTCTTAACAGTTCACAAAGATCACAATCAATCCCTTTTACAACCATTTCATATGCCGCATTGATTGCGGTGGTAGATATAGATTTTTATCTATTAGTGAAGTAGATTTTATAACAAAATTAACAGTGTTGCATACCTCACAATTGGATTTCTAATATGATTTACCATTAAAGCTCTTGTCATAAGTTGCACTAGTGAGTTCCATAACAACCTCATTCTTGATCAATTTCAGTATAGGAATAGGTCTAGTGGAGAATAGACCTGTAACCTCTCTAATCACATATTTTCTAATCATTCTAAGTGATAGGAAAATTTGTGGATTGGGACTTGGGATCAAATTGTTATAAAAGTTTTACATTAACTTCCTCTATTTGTTCCTAAAATGTCAATTCAGGGATCATAGACTTGTGAAAGATATTGTGGCTATCTATCAAAGGGATGAAGATAGTGAGCTAAGTGGGGATGAAATACAGCTAGAAAAATCCTATGAACATAAATCTATTACAAATCAAAAAAACTTTGGCAGAAAAAAATGTCACTTCTTGGTGATAGGAACAACAACAACAATAGTAATAATGATAATAATAATAGCAATCTACAACATAAACAATGAAAGCAACAGTTTATTAGTAGAAATGAAATAACATCAAATTAATAATATTGAAATCAAACACTCTGAAATCTACTTCAAACACTCTAATTAGAAACATTAATCTAAAATGTAACATAAACACATTAATAGAAAAATAGAACAGAAATAAATAAATAAATATCACAGTGCTTCACCCAAGAGTGAGCCCTTGCTCCATGGTTCACGCGATGGAAAAAATAAACACTTTCTTATGTTGGGTTTATTAGAAGGAACACTATTTCATTTATCAGAGAAGTAGTACAAAATTTTGCATACAATAATCTACAAATAGTAATCTGTGTATATAATCATTTGCTTACCAAAATCTATATCTCTATTGTAGCTCATATTATGGTACTTATACATATGTAGCTTAACAACTACATACAGATATGGGGTCTTTGTTTTGGCTCGTGGCTAACAAACCAATAAGACAATGGCTCACATAAAATCATATGTATTGATCCCACAATAGAACAACTTCAGTTACAACTGTAGATAGAAGATGATAGATTTTGATTTCCTCCATACAACAAATCAATTACCACAAATTTGTTCAATGTCATAGTGTTGAGGTGGCGATTAAAAGATATTCATGCAATCAAAAGCTATTTTGTTATAACAGCAAACAAAGATAAACACTAGATAGAAATATCCATTCATGGGTTCTCATGATGATTCAAACCCGGTACATAGTTAGCAGGTAACTGATGCAGGAGCATCTAGTGGTGTAAGGGCAATCTTGCATCACCCAAAAATAGTTAAATTTCAAGTTTCTTAGTTTTTATATGTTTTTACATTTTTGGATACCCTTTTCATCATAATGAAATTCCCAATTTACGGTTTTTATTTTCTATTCCTAGGTTGACAGATATTGCAGTTTTAGTTTCCCAGATTTGCACCTGAAAAATCTTCTGAGTTAGATTTGAGGCACTTAGATTTCCCAGATCAGCCTTGAAACTTTCTAAAATTGGAATGGCATATTTCAAGCATGTTATTGACTTCGAGACCTTTCCAACGGTTCAAACGGTTTGTGAATCGGAGTCCTGGATCAAAAGTTATGGCCCCGGGAAGTTGGTGCACTTTCTAGAAGATACAATTGCAAATGTTCTTTTGAAATTTGAACTTCAAGTTGTAATTTTTCAGTGCCAAACTGCCTAAACTCAAATTTGAATGTTATTTTGGCTCCAAACTAAAGAGGAGCTCTATTTATGGGGGGTTTCTAATTTTTGGGTAACTTTTTGGGGACAAGCTCGCATATTGCGAAATGGTGATTTTGTAGCTTTCTGTAACTTGCATGTGTTGTAGAACTTGGAGATTTGAGATCCTCTACATGTAAGAAGCTCCATTTTCTAAATAATAAAATTATTCTCTTATTTTTTGGTTATTTTCTAAGTCTCGGGCTATGCCCTCATCAAGTGGTATTAGAGTGAGTTTTCTTGAGCATGTGGACAGGATGACGTGAGGGCCAGCGAAGGAGATGAAATAACCCAAACTGGAGAATAATTTTATTATTTAGAAAATGGAGCTTCTTACATCGATCAAATCCCAAAGTTCTACAACACATGCAAGCACAAAAGCTACAAATCACCCTTTCGCATATCTTGTCCCCAAAAAGACCCTGAAACCCGCCCATAAATAGGCTCCTCATTGTTGGAGCCCAAATTCAAATTTGAGTTTAAGGGATTTGTACTGAAGTACAAATTGGTTCAAATTTCAAGAACTTGGTTGTATCTTCGTGCACCAACTTTCTAGAGCTATAACTTTGGATTTGGGACTCAATTCATGAACCATTTGAACCCGAAACTCATAATCAACAATGCCATCAAAATCCTCTACATAATTTTGGAAGTTTTAGGGCTGTTCGAAATCTAAGTGCCTCAAATCTAACTCAGAAATTTTTCGGTGCAAATCTGGAAACTAAAACTGCAATATCTTTCACCCAGAATAGAAAATAAAAACCGTAAATTGGGAATTTCATTATGACAAAAAGGGTATCAAAAATGTAAAACATCTAAAAACTGAGAAACTTGAAATTTAACTATTTTTGGGTGATGCAAGATTGCCCTTACACCACTGGATGCTCCTGCATCAGCATAATACTAGGGTAATTTGGAGAAGTGACCACGCCATGTCTCGTGATGGTGGAGGTCCCCAAATAGTCAACCTTCTACCTTAGGCAAACCGTAATGAATCTTCAATAGGCCTTCCTTTCCATTTCACCGATATTCTTCATACCGCTTTTGTTCTTGGTAATTCTTCCCACATGACTATCCAGGATTTCTTCAATCTCCTCCTTTTCTAAAGTAGGTGCTGGAATCCCACACTATTCCATCGTTGGTACTTCCTCTGCGCCACCTTCATGATATTCTATCAAATCTGAAATGTTGAACATAGGGGAAATGTTGAATCCATCTAGCAACTCTACCTCATATGCATTCCCTAAATCATGCCTCTTCAAAATTTTACAAGGACCAAACTTCTTCATCTTCAATTTGTTATATGTTCCCACTGGAAATCTTTCTTTCCTCAAGTGGACCATCACTTCATCACCAATCTAAAACTCCTTATACCTCATTTTCTGATCTGCCTTAGCCTTATACTGAATATTCATCTTGTTAATATGTTCTCTTACCTTCTCATGTATATCCTTGATGTGTTTTGCAAAATCTTTGGCTTCAGCACTTATTTTCTTCTCTTGGTCCATCTTCTTCAATTCTGGAGTTGTTTTGGGGCTACCTCCATACACAATCTAGAATGGTGATCTACCAGTGCCTCTATTGATAGAATTGTTGTAAGAAAATTTTGCCTGGGGTAAGATTAAGTCCCATACCTTGGGTTTATCTCCTACCAAACATCTCAGTAGGTTACCCAGACTCCTGTTAACAACCTCTGTCTACCCATCTGTTTGTGGATGGTGTGCAGAACTGAACTTCAGCTTCTTCCATAAGGTCCTCCAAAATTACCCCACAAATTTGGTGTCACGATCTGAAACAATACTCTTTGGCAGACCATGTAGCCTCACCACCTCTTTGAAGAACAAGTCAGCAATGTGGACTGCATCATGGGTCTTCTGACATGGAATGAAATGTGTCATCTTTGAAAACCTATCAACCACCACAAAAATTGAATCATTCCCTTGTTGTGACCTTGGCAAACCAAGAACAAAGTCCATACTTATATCCTCCCACGGCCTCTCTGGTAGAGGTAAGGGCTGATATAAGCCTATATTCTGGCTCACTCCTTTAGCCATCTAACATACCCTACAGCTTTGTACAAAATTCTTCACATCCTGTGACAACTGAGGCCAATAATAATGCTCACTGATAATGGCAATGGTCTTATCCGACCAAAATGTCTTGTCATTCCTCCACTATGCTTCTCCTTTATCAAGTTCTCCCTCATGGAACTCCTCAGGATACACAATTGACTTCCCTTAAATAACATGCCATCCTGGATTGTGAAATCCAGCCACCTTGTCTTGTCCACTGTAATAGGTTCCTTGCAAGCCTTCCAAGCCTCTGTGAAATTAGGATCTTCTGTGTACAGTTTCTTAGTTCATTGAACCCAACCACTTCAATCTACATCTTTGTCATCAATGTATGCCTCCTACTTAAGGCATCTGCAACCCTATTTGACTTCCCACTCCTATGTTTCAAAACAAAGGTGTAACTCTGCAAAAACTCTACCCATTTTATATGCCTCTAATTTAATTTTTTCTGACTATTTAGGTATTATAAGGACTGATGATTAGTATATAGAACAAATTCATTCGGCAACAAATAATGTCTCCATTTATTTAAAGCTTGAACTATTGCATAAAATTTTTGATCATATGTAGAATACTTTCTCTTGGCATCATTTAACTTTTCACTGAAATAGGCAATGGGCTTACCTTCTTGGATCAACACTACTCCAATGGCACAACCACTGGCATCACAATCCACCTAACACACCTTGTTGAAATATAGGAGGGCTAGAACAGGTTGCTCTGTCACCTTCTGCTTCAATACTTCAATTTTTTTTTTGCTCCAGTACTCCACTTGAATTCTTTTATATTCCCTCTCATTGTTTCAGTCAAGTGTCCACAAATACTACTAAAGTTTCTAATGAACTTTCTATAAAAACTAGCCAAACCATGGAAAGATCTCACCTCGATAGCAGTTCTTGGGGTAGGCTATTCTAGAATAGCCTTCACCTTCTTTGGGTCCATCTTGAGACCTGGCTGAGAACAACAAACCCCAAGTACACTAACTCCCTCTTCACAAAACTGCACTTCTTTAGATTAATCAAAAGTTTCTCTTCTCTTAACTTCTCAAAGACTCTCCAAATATGCATTAGATGCTCATCCAACATCTTACTAAAAATCAAAATATCATCTAAATACACAATAACAAAACTTCCTATAAATTCTTTTAGTACCTGTTCATGAGCCGCATGAATGTGCTCGGTGCATTGGTTAGCCCAAAGGCATGACTAACCACTTGTACAGGCCCTCTTTATTCTTGAAGGCAATCTTCATTCATCTCCCTCTCGGTCGGATGCGGTGATATTATCCCTCTTCAAATCAATCTTTTTGAAATCTTGACTCCACTCCAAGCATCGGTCTCATCCATCCTTGGCGGGAATGCGTACTTGATTGTTATCTTGTTTATGGTTCGGGAATCTCATTGCACATCCTCCACTCCATCCTTCTTTGGTGCTAGTACCTAGGGTACTGCACATGGACTCAAACTCTCGGTATCAAACCCTTTCTCAACGCTCTTGAACCCCTTGTCTGTTCAACTCCTCATTTTTTTCTTGGAGTCATTCTATAATGCCTTATTTGGCCAGCCCGGCTCCTAGGAATCAAGTCAATGATGTTGATCTTCCTTATTGGTGTAGAAACCCTCAGGTACATTATCACAAAAAATATCCTAAAACTCATCCAACATCCCAGAAACTTCTTCTAGAACCTTCTCACTATCCTCTTTACTCCCTCTAGGAATCAATGCATAACACACATGCTCATACTTCATACCTTCTAATTTTTTTCTTCCATCTACATAACAAATTCTAGCACTACTGCATACCTTTTCTTTGGTCTCCTTCAAGGGTTTCAACTTGTGATGAACCCCATCCTTTGTCAAGGAATAAGTGTTTGCATGGCCATCATGTATAGCTTTCCTATTGAACTTCCATGACCTCCCCAACAACATGTGACATGCATCCATGGGGACGATATCACAGAGTACCTCATCATGGTAGCTCCTGATCTTGAACTTTACTAGGCACTGCTCATTGATCAAAACTTTGTGGTCTTTCTACAACTAGGCAATCCGATACGGATGCAGGTGTCTTTCCCTCTTCAGCTTCAACTTTGTGACCATCTCTTTTGACACTAGATTATTAGTACTCCCACCGTCAATAATAACATCACAACATTTTCTTTCACACTTGCACCTTGTGTGAAACAAATTCTTCCTCTATTCTAGTTCTGTTTCCTCAGTCACCAGGGCTCTCCTAATCACTAGGGCTTCTCCCCTTTCATCATCATCTGAATGTTCAAATTGGGCCTCCTCATTTGCATGTACAACCCTTCCATGACCTTTTTGCCTTTTGTCTGCCTTTCCTTGGTGTTATGGACATTCATAGCCTTGATGTCCTTCTTCACCACACTAGAAACACATTCGTTTGAAACCATCTCTTCCAGATCCTTGTCCATATCTCCCTCATCTTCTACCTCTTTGATCACCACTGTTTTGATTACGTGGGTGGTAGAAATTGTCATTCCTTTGGCTTCGACTAGTACCACATCTTCACTTTTCTTTTCATCATCATTTCGGCTTCCTGAAGGTCTTTCACTGTCCCTTCCACTTTGACCTCCTCATCTTTTTTGCTTGCCATCAAATCTTTTGTTCAGCTTCTCTTCCATCTTTAGAGCAAATTGATACACATCCTCAATGGTAGTCATTCTGACTAGGCTTAACTCTTCCTAAATACTCGGTCATAACCCATTAAGATATTGGGATACCTTCTCCTTATTGGCCTCTGTGTGGCCCGTCTTGATGATTATCTTGTGAAAATATTCAGTATATTCTTTCACAGATCTGCTTCCTTGCTTCAACCCTTACAATTTCCTTAACATGTCTAACTCGTAGTCCACTGGTATGAATTGCTTCTTCAGTTTCTCTAACATGTGATCCCATCTAGTGATATTTCCTTTTCCTCTTTGATTTCTTTCCAACTGGACCTCTTTCCACCAAATACTGGCATGGCCCTTTAGCTTCATTTTTGCAAACTTAACCCGATCTGTTTTCCTCATACTCAAAATATTCTTCTATCTTGTTGATCCAGTCGATCAACTCTTTCGGGTTCAGAGTTCCAGAATAACTGGGGACTTCTGCTTTGGGTCTTTTCCTGGTATTTGAAATGGCCCTTATTAGCCACATTTGGTCTTGATCTATTGCTCTTCCTTCCTCTTCTACATTTGAACCTTCTTCCTCTCCTTCATCCTCACTTTCCTCCCTCAGGTTTAACCCTCTTCTCAATTGCTCTTCAAACACGTCAATCTGTCTCTGGAGGGTTGCCAGTGCATCTCTTCCACCAATATTTCTGCCACCTTGACCACCTCTGGCACCACAATGCCTACCAGGAATCACTCTTGGAGGCATCGTTCTTGACCTCAACCCACAACCACGGTCCTAGTGTGAATTGCCTCACAATTGGTGATCTATCCACACACTCAAGAAAACCTGCTCTGATACCACTTGATGAGGGTGCAACCTGAGACTTAGAAAATAACCCACAAATAAGAGAATAATTTTATTATTCAGAAAATGGGGCTTCTTACATGTAGAGGATCTCAAATCCCCAAGTTCTACAACACATGCAAGTTACAGAAAGCTACAGAATCAAACTTTCACCATATGCGAGCTTGTCCCCAAAAAGTTAACCAAATATTAGAAATCTGCCCATAAATGAGGCTCCTCTTTTTGTTTGGAGCTAAAACAACATTAAATTTGAGTTTGGGCAGTTTTGGCACGAAAATTACAACTTGAGTTCAAATTTCAAAGAACATTTACGGTGTATCTTCTGATTGCAACTTTTAGGGCCATGTTTGATCCGGGACTCGATTCACTAACACGTTTGAACCATTGGAAAGTTTGATCAATAACATGCTTGAAATTTGCTACGCCAATTTTGGCAAGTTTTGGGGCCGATTCGGGAGCTCTAAGTGCCTCAAATCTAACTCAGAAGATTTTTAGGTGCAAATCTGGGAAACTAAAACTACAATATCTTTCAACCCGAGAACCAAAAATAAAAACCGTAAATTGGGAATTATATTATGACAAAAAGGGTATCCAAAAATGTAAAACTGTCTAAAACCAAAAGAATTTAAATTCGTTATTTTTGAACGATGCAAGATTACCCCTTTTACTTTGGATATGCTCTTGAAAAAGCCGGTCGTGAAGGCGATTAGCACCAAGACCATGGTTGTGGGTCGGTAAAAAATATGCCTCAAGAGTGATGCCTAGTAGGCGTGGTGGTGCTCAAGGTGGTGAGGTGGCGAGAAATGCTGGTGGAAGAGATGCACTAGTAGCCCTCCAAAGATAGATTGATGCGTTACAAGAGCAGTTGAGAAGAGGGTTAAACCTGAGGGTGGAAAGTGAGGATGAAGGAGAGGAAGAAGGTTCAAATGTAGAAGAGAAGAAGAAGCAATTGATCAAGACCAAATGTGGCTAATAAGGGCCATTTCGAAGATTGAGAAAAGACCTAGAGTAGAAGTCCCTAGTTATTCTAGAAGTCTAAACCCAGAAGAGTTGATCGAATGGATCAACAAGCTAGAAGAATATTTTGAGTATGAGGAAATAGAGGACCCAGAATGGGTTAAGTTTGTGAAAATGAAGCTGAAGGGCCATACTAGTATTTGGTGGAAAGAGGTCTACTTGGAAAGAAATCGAAGAGGAAAAGAAAATATCACCAGATGGGATCACATGGTAGAGAAACTGAAGAAGCAATTCATACCAATGGACTATGAGTTAGATCTGTTGAAGAAATTACAAGGGTTGAAGTAAGGAAGTAGATATGTTAAAGAATATACTGAAGATTTTCACAAGATAATCATCATAACGGGCCACACAGAGGCCAATAAGGAGAAGGTAGCTCGATATCTTAATGGGTTACAACCAAGCATTTAGGAGGAGTTAAGCCTAGTCAGAATGACCACCATTGAGGATGTGTATCAATTTTCTTTGAAGGTGGAAGAGAAGCTGAACAAAAAATTTGATGGCAAGCAAAAAGGATGAGGAGGTTAAAGTGGAAGGGGAAGTGGAAGACCTTCAGGAAGCCAAAATGATGATGAAAAGAAAAGTGAAGATGTGGGTACCAGTCGAAGCCAAAGGAATGACAACTTCTACTGCCCTCATGATCAAAATAGTGGTGATCAAAGAGGTAGAAGATGAGGGAGATATGGACAAGGATCTGGAAGAGGTGGTTTCAAGGAATGTGTTTCCAATGTGGTGAAGAAGGGCATTGGGCCTATGAATTTCCACAACACCAAGAGGAAGACAAAAATCTAAAGGTCTGGAGGTTGCACATGTGAATGGGGGCCCAATCTGAACATTCGGATGATGTGAAGGAGAAGCCCTAGTATGAGACACGGTGGGTGAGAAAGAGACGAGAGCAGGAGGAAGATTTGTTTTGCTGAGGGTGCAGTGTGAAGAAAATGTTGTGATGTCATTATGGCCAGTTAGAACAGTAATATGGTATCGAGAGATGGTCACAAAGTTGAGTTGAAGAGGAAGACACCCATCATGTTGGATTGCCTGGTTGCAAAAGACCACAAGTTTTGGTCTGATAGGGGAAGTGCCTAGTAATTTTAGATGGGAGCCTGGTACTCATGATATGAAGCATGAGCATGTTTTGCCATTGATTCCTAGAGTGAGTAAGAGGATAATTGAGAAGGTTCAGGGAAAGTTTTGAGATGTTGGATGAGTTCACGATATTGTTTTACGATAATGTACCTGAGGGATTACCACCAATAAGGAAGATCAGTCATCAGATTGACTTGATTCCTAAAGCCAGTTTGCCAAATAAGGTAGCTCATAGAATGACTCTAGTAGAAAATGAGGAGTTGAACAGACAAGTTCAAGAGTTGTTGAGAAAGGGTTTGATGTGGGAGAGTTTGAGTCCATGTGCAGTACCTACAGTACATAACACCAAAGAAGGATGGGGAGTGGAGGATGTGTATAGATTCCTGAGCCATAAACAAGATAACAATCAAGTACACATTTCCCTTGCCAATGATGGATGACCTGATAGACTGTTTGAGTGGAGCTCAGTACTTCACAAAGATTGATCTAAAGAGTGGATATCACCAGATCCTAATTCAAGAGTGAGAAGAATGGAATATTTCCTTCAACACCAAAGAGGACCTGTACGTGTGGTTAGTCATACCTTTTGGGCTAACCAATGCACTAAGCACATTCATGCGGCTCATGAACGAGGTACTAAAAGAATTTCTAGGAAGTTTTTTTATTGTGTATTTAGATGATATTTTGATTTTCAGTAAGATGTTGGATGAGCATCTGATGCATATTCGAAGAGCCTTTGAGAAGTTAAGAGAAGAGAAACTTTTGATTAATCTGAAGAAGTGCAGTTTTGTGAAGAGGGAGTTAGTGTACTTGGGGTTTGTTGTCTCAGCAGAAGGTCTCAAGATGGACCCAGAGAAGGTGAAGGCTATTCTGGAATGGCCTACCCCAAGAACTGCTACCAAGGTGAGATATTTCCATAGTTTGGCTAGTTTTTATAGAAAGTTCATTAGAAACTTCAGTAGTATTTGTGGACCCCTAACTAAAATAATGAGAGGGAATAGAAAAGAATTCAAGTGGAGCACTGGAGTAGCAAAGAGTTTTGAACCGTTGAAGAAGAAAGGTAACAGAGCAACCTATTCTAGCCCTCCTAGATTTCAACAAGGTGTTTAAGGTGGATTGTGATGCCAGTGTTTGTGCCATCGAGAGCAGTGTTGAGCCAAGAAGGTAAGCCCATTGCCTATTTCAGTGAAAAGTTAAATGATTCCAAGAGAAAGTATTCTGTATATGATTAGGAATTTTATGCAATAGTTCAAGCATTAAAGAAATGGAGACATTATTTGTTTGAAGGAATTTGTTCTATATATTGATCATCAAGTCTTGTAGTACCTAAATAGTCAGGGAAAATTAAATCAGAGGCATATGAAATGGGTAGAGTTTTTGCAGAGTTATACCTTTGTTTTGAAACATAGGAGTGGGAAGTCAAATAGGGTTGTAGATGCCTTAAGTAGGAGGCATACATTGATGACAAAGATGTAGATTGAAGTGGTTGGGTTCAATGAACTTAAGACACTGTACGCAGAAGATCCTGATTTTGCAGAGGCTTGGAAAGCTTGCAAGGAACCTGTTACAGTGGACAGGACAAGGTGGCTGGATTTCATAATCCAGGATGGCATGTTATTTAAGGGAAGTCAATTGTGTATCCCGAGGAGTTCCATGAGGGAGAACCTGATAAAGGAGAAGCATAGTGGAGGAATGGCAGGACATTTTGGTCGGGATAAGACCATTGCCATTATCAGTGAGCATTATTATTGGCCTCTCATTGTCACAGGATGTGAAAAATTTTGTACAAAGTTGCAAGGTATGTTAGATGGCTAAAGGAGTGAGCCAGAATATAGGCTTATATCAGCCCTTACCTATACCAGAGAGGCCATGGGAGGATATAAGTATGGAATTTGTTCTTGGTTCACCAAGGACACAATGAGGGAATGATTCAGTCTTTGTGGTGGTTGATAGGTTTTCGAAGATGGCACATTTCATTCCATGTCAAAAGACCCATAATGCAGTCCATATTGCTAACATGTTCTTCAAAGAGGTGGTGAGGCTACATGGTCTGCCAAAGAGTATTGTTTCAGATTGTGACACCAAATTTGTGGGGTACTTTTGGAGGACCTTGTGGAAGAAGCTGAGAACAAAGTTGAAGTTCAGTTCTACACACCATCCACAAATAGATGGGCAAATAGAGGTTGTTAACAGGAGTCTGAGTAACCTACTAAGATGTTTGGTAGGAGATAAACCCAAGGGATGGGACTTGATCTTACCCCATGCAGAATTTTCTTACAACAATTCTATCAATAGAAGCACTGGTAGATCACCGTTCCAAATTGTGTATGGAGGTAGCCCCAAAATAGCTCCAGAATTGAGGAAGATGAAGCACGAGAAGAAAATAAGTGTTGAAGCCAAAGATTTCACAGAGCACATCAAGAATATACATGAGAAGGTACGAGAACACATTAATAAGATGAATATGCAATATAAGGCTAAGGCAGATCAGAAAAGGAGGAATAAGGAGTTTCAGACTAGCGATGAAGTAATGGTCCACTTGAGGAAAGAAAGGTTTCCCATGGGAACCTTTAACAAATTGAAGATGAAGAAATTTGGTCCCTGTAATATTTTGAAGAAGCATGATTCAGGGAATGCATATGAGGTAGAGTTGTTTGATGGAATCAACATTTCTCCTGTGTTCAACATTTCAGATTTGGCAAAGTATCATGAAGGTGGAACAGAGGAACCACCAGCAATAGGGAAGTATGGCATTCCAACATCTACTTTAGAAAGGGAGGAGATTGAAGCAATCTTGGGTAATCATGTGGGAAGGAGTACCAGAAATAGGTAGTATGAAGAATATAATATATGTTGAAATGAAGAGGAAGGCCTATGGAAGATTCATCCTAGCTATCTAAGGTAGCGGTTGACCAGTTGGGTTTTCCTCAACCATTTAAGATGTGATGGGCCACTTCTTAAAGTACTCTAGGTGTCTGATGCAGGAGCATCTAGTGGTGTAAGGGCAATCCTGCATCACCCAAAAATAGTTAAATTTCAAGTTTCTTGGTTTTAGATGTTTTTAAATTTTTGGATACCATTTTTGTCATAATGAAATTTCCAATTTATGGTTTTTATTTTCTATTCTGGGTTGAAAGATATTGCAGTTTTAGTTTCCTAGATTTGCACCTAAAAATATTTTGAGTTAGATTTGAGGCACTTAGAGTTCCTAGATCGGCCTGAAACTTACTAAAATTAGCGTGAAAATTTCAATCACATTATTGACTTTGAGACCTTTCCAACAGTTCAAACGGTTCACGAATCAATCACGGATCAAAAGTTATGGCCAGGAAGTTGGCGCACTTTCTAGAAGATACAATTACAAATGTTCTTTTGAAATTTGAACTTCAAGTTGTAATTTTTCGGTGCCAAACTGCCTAAACTCAAATTTGAATGTTGTTTTGGCTCCAAACTAAAGAGGAGCTCTATTTATGGGTGGGTTTCTAATTTTTGGGTAACTTTTTGGGGACAAGCTTGCATATTGCGAAAGGGTGATTCTGTAGCTTTATGTTACTTGCATGTGTTGTAGAACTTCAGGATTTGAGATCCTCTACATGTAAGAAGCTCCATTTTCTAAATAATAAAATTATTCTCTTGTTTGTGGGTTATTTTCTAAGTCTTGGGTTGCGCCCTCATCAGTAATCAACACCACCATGGAAGTTGATGTCATTATTCGAAAAGATGGTAGAAATAAATTGATGGCCATAAAGTAATATACAAAAGTTCACGGAAAGAATGTGATAGGAAGGTTTTATGCATTTCATAATTATCATGTTACATAAATACAATCATATTTATTTATTCAAATATCTTGTCTATTAACTAAATTAAATATTACCTATATATTCAACCATATTTAGCATAGAATGGGAAAATGGTATGGAAGTGAATACAAAGGCATGTGTAAGGGCTAAAATATGGTATAAAATGAGACAAATAACTCTCATAATTAAGCATTTCGATCCAAATAAAATTATCATGAATTCTGTTTAATGTAATCCTAACCCATTTGTGATCAAAGCAAAAGTTTAGAAACCATTTTCATACAACAATTTTCTTCATGGATAGGTTTTGGTATTCTCATTTTAGGGAAAAGTTGTCTCCAGTAAGTTATTTCATCCATACATCTCCTAGCTTACTGTGATCATATTTCTCCATCTTGCCATTAATGTAAATCATTATTTCTATAGGTAAAACTCCATATGGAACATACGAAAATGCACCTAATGGGTCGTCTTCCATGGATTTAGCAGGGTATTTCTTAAATTTGGGTTGTGGCTTCTTAATAACCTTAATAACCCTTAGTGTAGCCACTACAAAATTAATTTGGGTTGTGGCTTCTTAGTAACCTCAATAATCCCCAATAATCTCATTCAAAAAATATAGAGTGATCCCAGTAGTTCAAATAAGTTTTTCTATAAGGGAGATACTTTGTGGTATAAAGAGAGATTATATCTTTGCTACAAGAATTAATCTCTCAAATAAATATTTTCACAGAGCTTTAATAGTCTCAGGTTGGTGTTCATTCAATATTTTTGAAGACATATCATTAGGTCAAGAAAGACTTCTTTTGGGAAGGGCTAAAAGGGGATGTTCATAATTTTGTGGTAGAATGTTTAGTTTGTCAAAGAAATAAAGGGGAGACAATTAAGAAACTTGGTCTCTTGCAACCCTTAGTTATTCCCAGTCAACATTGGGAAGAGGTCTCCATGGACTTCATCCTAAGGCTTCCAAGATCTAATGGTAAGAATTGCATCACGACAGTAGTGAATTTCCTCACTAAAATATGCATATTTTACTATATTCTCACATCCTTTTACAACAAGTACAATGGAAAAATAATTTTTGGAAAATATTCAATAGCTAAATGGTATACCTAAGGTTATTGTTAGTGACCATGATCCTATCTTTACTAGTAACTTTTAGATAGATTTATTCTCATGTTTGGGTACTCAATTGGCTCATAGTTCTTCATACCATCCTCAATTTGATGGAAAAACTAAGGTTGTTAATAAGTGTTTGGAAGGATATCTACGTTGTTTCACTTCAAGTTAATAATATCAATGGGTAGATTGGCTACCACTAGCAGAATGGTGGTATACCACTTCCTTCCATAGTTAATAAAAAATGTCTCCATTTCTGGAATTGTATGGATATCATCATCCTTCTATCACAGCATCATTGAGGGTGTCACCAAGAGTTCACGTTATGGAGGACCACATGATTCATCAACAAAAGTACTTTTAGTACTTAAAGAGAATCTAGTCATGACAAAAAATTAAATGAAGCAATAGGTAGACCAATACCATAGTGAAAGAAATTTCAAAGTTGGGGATTGGGTCTTCTTGATATTGCAACCTTACAAGAAAATGTCATTGAAGTAACAAATAAAGAATAACAAGTTTTCTCCAAAATATTATGGCGCATACCAAATCATGTAAAAAATAGGTAGTGTTTCCTACATGCTTGAATTTCCATCAACAACAAAGATACAAATCCAATTTTTCATGTTTCTTGTTTCAAGAAGGTAATTGGGAGTAATATCCACGTACTCAAAAAATATTACCCGAGCTCGATGAAGAAGGAAGAATCATATTGGGAACAAAAATTGTTCTTTAAAATGCACAAGGAGGCTAAGGACAAAAACACTCACTCAATATATCATCCAATGTAAGAATTTACCAATTAAAGGTGCATATGGGAGGACAAGTAGTTCACTCAAAAGCATCCAAAATTGATTAGCATTGAGGACAATGCTTCTTTGAAGAGGGGGGCATGCTACACCCTTAATATTATAGTACATTAGGTTATGAATAGTCATATTGTGGCTATCTTAAACCTTAATTAATTCATATTATTATTATTGTATTATTATTTAGTTTATTAGGTCAAACTAGGGCTTATATAGGGTTATCTAAGTCATCCTGGGTGATATCCTAGGCATAAATAAGGTATATATAGAGGTAGTGAGTCTTATTTCATCACCATATTGTGAATTTTGTTCTCATTGGAGATATTTGGAGTATTTCCCCCTCAAAGTGGCTTGTTATTCTCAATTAATATCAAGTGGTTACAACATATTTTCTATCATATTCTTCTATTGTGGAAGTTATTTCATTACAACTTACATGATCTGTCACATCACCATCATTTCCTCATGTTGGGGATAAAATCATTATTCCTTGATATAATCTCCAAACCTTCTATTAATCATTCTTACCTATCAAAGAATTTGCATGATTATTACATGATGGATTATCTTATAGCTATTACTATATATTATTACATGATTATATCCTTACATTCCTATATTACACTTAAATTTTATGTATTTTTTCCCTCTTCCTACAATTCCTTGTACCACATGGATTCATCCAATTGTTAGGGATCAATTCCATCATTAGCTTTTTCCTATTTAAATCTACATATAGTGAACTATTATTAAAAAGGCCGATATTTTAAAGAATGTATAAGTAGAAGAAAAATATACATGATCAAATCGTTGTAGGTACCATTACTTTATATGGATTCCATGATACCATTTTATGCTTATTTATTTATTTTACATGCATGTGTGTGAGTTTTACACACTTTTAGATGCACAATAACTGTAAGATTTATATGCACCTCAAAGTAGGGTAAAATACAATGGTTCAATTTGCATACCCATGCTAGTTACCATTTAGTTTTGTACCTATTTTGAGAGTAACTCAATCTATTAAAAGTATTAACAAATGGATAAATTTTGTGCAAAGTTGGGTCTATAACCTATGTTATATACATATCCATTACTACACATATTCCTATACATTTACTTGTCATGCCTTAAAAATATTAAACCTTCTCATATTTTCATCCTATTTATTTATTCACCATACATATTCATGCACATATTTCTATCAACATGTGATCCACTATGATCTATCCCCCCTCATATATCAAGATAATTTTTCAATCATGAGGAAATCCTCATAGTTGCAAAATCATCTTGTTAAATTTTAAAAATTTAGATTCAAATTTACTTTGCTCTCCCTCTTGAGGGTTGACAAAACACAAATTTCTGATATGTATTACCATGTCCTTGCATTCAAAGGAATTCAACACATTAATTTTAGAGATCTGTGATTTAAAAGTAATATTTGTACATCATTTGTATTGCATGCTTCTATTAGAGTTATAATAAGAATCTAAATGTATAAAAAATATTACTAGGAGCATATTCATAATTTAAGAGTATTGTCTTTGATTATTTTGTACACCTTTCCATAGGTCTAGTTAGGACAATATTTATCCTTGTGATATAATGATAGTTCTATCAAAGAATATATAAATACCACCAACCTAGAGATATCAAAAGATGTTAAAGATGTTAAGAAGAATCAAGTAAAGTGATGAATAAAAGTTTGTATATCATAAACCATAAGTCTGTGAACTTATATTACAAATCTATGATAACAAAATCATCCTTGAATTTTGTATTCAGTTTTACTCGTTTATTATCAAATTAATACTTACCACTCTTGATCCCAATACACATCATATTTAGATGCATGCCAAATTAGTGTACACATTGACTATAGCTAAGTACCTTTATTTCTATTTGTACTTGTCTTAGTTAATCACTATTAAGAACTATCAATTTATTAGTACTATCAACTAGCACCATTCATTAATCTAGATCAATTGTAATTGTATATATTTCACTAGATTAACCTACACTAAAACATAATTAAAATTATAATTTTATCATTAAAATAAAATAAGCCCGAATAGGTAGTAGAGTTGGCTTGGGTAGTGGGTTTGCTCTCCATTAGTCTCGGGTTCGACTTTGCTCCTAGATTTAAGAGGTGGGACTTCTTGCATGTAGGGGAGCTCACCCATAGGGGACTAGTCTCGTCCTAGCTCGCCTCAAGTACCCAAGGTGCAAGCTGATGGGCTAGGTCGCGGGGATACCCCTGTAATATATATATATATATATATATATATATATATATAAAATAATTATATTCGATAAATGATTCAAATTTATGTGTTTATATATATAATAAATAAAATAACTTTATTAATTAAATAGAATAATTTTTAAATAAATCAGAATAAGCCCACATTCTATATAGATATTATTGCTTCCATGTGTATATATAGTAATTTACAATCAATTCATTTCGTATTCATCAAGTCAAGTTCTTTGTTTTACAAGGAAAAATCAATTTCATTAGGTAAAAGCAAACTATTTTAAGGAGAAGAACTTTACTCAAATATTTAATAGGAAAAGGATGGGTAGATTTAATTTAATAAAGTTGTTGACAAAGGCTTGATTTGTAAAAAGTTTAAAGGAGGGCGATGGAAATTATTAAAGTATCCTTTTGATATTTGCATATTTGTAAAAAGTTTAAAGGAGGGCGATGGAAATTATTAAAGTATCCTTTTGATATTTGCATAAATTGACATACACACCTTTTAGAATTCGCATGAGTTAGACACATTATAAAGGTGATCCTTTTTTAATTAAAATAGGAGAGGAGATTTTTTTTTTGGGATTATATGGTGAAGAATGGGTAAAAGAATTTTTTTATAACTAATGTGCATTTTATGTATTTAGTTTATTTTATTTAGATGAAATATATTTTAGGTTGAATAAATGTAATTAGGTTGTATTTTATTTTTATTTTTTTTATATTTATAATAGATAGATTGTTGATATAGGGTTCAAGAGTGATTTTGGTTCAATTGAGTTATTGTACAAATAGAAATAATAAAGTAAAATAAAATAGTTTAGAGATAGAAGGATAAATAATTAAACAATTTTTTTTTTTTTATATGTTTCATACATCATAAACGATTGAGAAAGGTATATGGTTATTTTTCTTCTACTTAAAGGTTTTTTTTCAATGTCTAAACTATGTTACATACAAATGTATATATAATTTACATGTGTTAACTATGTGGAGACCAAAATTCATTAGGAATTTGAATCAATTCAGTAAGAAGTAGAATAGTTCACTTGATTAGTTTCTCATTCCTTGACGGATGAGAGTAACCAATTATTAATGTTTCCATAATCATTGGGAAAATGACTTGGCATGTCACAAGGCTTGTAAGTCCAGCTTTGTTGCCTCATTAAAAATTATATCTAAGACTATAGGATCATGTAATATGATGTGTTTAGTTTGATAATGAGCTAGATATTTTTGTTTCTCTAGTAGGTCTATTGGATCATATTGAATCCATGGTATGAATTACATAGTAATTGGTTTAGGTATTACTTCAATAGAATTATTTTTCTCTATGAAGTCCACTACATTTTTATTGAGCTATTTTTTGTATTTGATAGATATAAAATAGTGCTCTTTGTGTTCCCTAGAAAATATAGGAGATTCTCTATTGTATCATATACCATAGAGGTATCCCCACCATTTTCGTAAGTTATGATGATGGTCTAGGTCTTACCACATGAACTTGGTTGGGTGAATCCTCCTAGATCAATTATAAATCTCTCATTATTTGGTAGAGTATCATATAAATGGTACTTGCAAACTCTTATTTGAGTATTCATTACTTTTGTATCATGTTTTACATTATATTTAGATCCTTATTATATTTTAATATTTATTATATTGCATTTATAATCTTTCCTTATCTTGTGTAACTTGTTATTGTGTACTACTCTTTTCATCAAGATTTTTTGTGATTGCATATGTCCTTATGTAATTTGTACATGGTATCAAATTATTTTTGTGATCAAAGGATTATATCCATTGAGAATTCAAGGTTTCTTGAGTATCCAATTATTTTTAAGGTTCATATGGATGAATGGTAAATAAAATACCATTCACCATTATTTATAAGGTATTCAAGATAGTTATTTTTTCCTTTCACTTCATTTAAATTGGACACCAAGGGTAGAATATATGTTGATCTATACCTATGAATTTATTGTGGTTTTTTATAGATTATATTATTTATGGAGAATTTGGGTCAAATATAACCTTGCCATTATATTTAGAGCATCCCAAATATAAGGATTGCCTATCAATTTTCTATTATAAATAAATTTACTTAGATCCCTTAGAATTTTTTCTACCTTCCCGTCTTGTATGGATCACACAATCACATGTACAAGTATCTTTACAAAATATACTCCACATCATCTTTCCTCATTAGACCTTCATGGCATATAGATTTTGAATAAATTTTTAATTACCTTTAGGATACTATTCTATATTTTTGTGATTATTTTAAGGATTTTTTAATATTACATGGAGGGTTATACATGTATCTACAATGATAGAACTATACTACATTCCAATCATTGGTTTACCACTAGATGGGGCTTTTATACCTTAATGATAGATCATAGCTAATGATCATGTCTATACACATTGGTAGTGACCAATTTCACTAGAAATTATGGTGTAAATCTACCCACAACAACTCAAAACAATCCAAAACTACTCCCAAGTGGTTTAAACCTTCTACATGGTGGTTTTGTACAATACCAACTAGGTTTTAAAACTTTTTTGGCAATTTTATAATTTCCAATAGTATCTTTGGGAATTCATTGTATTTTTCTCAAAAATAGTTTTGTGGTCATTAGGAAGTGTCTTGGTAGAAATATCAATTATTTTCAATATATTTTGGTAGTTTTTGACATGTTAGAATCATCACCAATATTACATACGTCACCCCTAATAGTTCCCAACACCATAAGTATTTTGGTTTTAGCCCTTCAACTTAATGGACTATATTTTCAATCATGTAGACTCCTTTTCTAGTATAATTTTTATCTTAGATTTTAATTTCTTATTATAATTTTATATTTTTTTGTATGAATTTCTATGATTTGCATCTTTTCAAAGGATTTTCTAACCAATTCTTATTATGAGAAATTCTAGGGTTTGGGTCTTACATAAACTATATTTTAAGTGACTTTTTTTGAAATATATTCTTTTCTTAATATATAGTGGTAATAATATTTGTTCACATATTTATTTAATATATACTTTAAAAATTTTGATTTTTTTTTTAATATTAATACATCATAGCAAATTCCTATAGGATCCTATTGTTCATTGTCTCATTCCTATTGTACATGTAGATTGTATACCCTTTGATGATGATACTTTTGAGGAGATTGAGTATATCACATGTCTTGCATGTTTTGATGGTTCAAAGACTTGTCTTTATGTTCCCACTCTTTAGATCGAGACCCAATCTCCATATTCTCTTGTTCCTTATCAAATTGGAATCATCACATCCTTGGCCCCTATTGGTTCAGTGTAAAATGGCATTCGTCTTCTTTTATACATAACTAAGTACTTCTAGGATATATATCTTGTAGACATATCATCCTTGTTTGTGGAGTCTCAAATTTTAGATTTGAAGAATTATTTTGATGAAATTAATCTCCTCTTTCATTACAACCACATCATCACTATTATCCCATGATTTTCATTGTCTTTGGAGCGTGTTCTACATAAGTCTTGATAATATTTTGGATTGACATAATTTCATTCTGACATGTGGACATTTGAGCAATTTTCAGAGGAACATATCATTTGGATTTGGATTCCCTATTCTTCTAGCTTGTGGGAATGGCTTCTCTAATCACATATGGATCTACTTCTCCCTAAGGGGAGAAATGTTGTTTGTAGGTAGTGAATTGTGTTCTATCTTTAAAAGTTCATCATTGGTACAAGAGCTACTTCTTTATGGGGGGTTCATATCTTAGTTTCTCTCTCCTATTGGGGGGGCATCTATTTTACTTGTGTAATAGAAGAAATCCTTGGGGGTTCACATCAAGTCCTCCTTCTATCCTTCTTTCACTAGTACATTTATTTTATTTTCTCTCTTTTGGAGAGGAGCTTTTCCCATGTGATTTTCTTTGTTTCTCTATTTATGAGAGATTCATTAGTTTGTACATGAGTGCCTCATTAGGATTTTTAGTTGAGATCCATCCATGCATCCATAATTGAATTCAACATTAGGTTTTTAACTTCTCCCTAAGTTGATCTTAAGGGGGTGTTGGATTAATTAGGAAAATTTCTTAATAATTAATTAGTCATTAATTAATTATTAGGCTCCTTTTACTTTATTACACTTAAAGTAAACTTAGGAGTTTTTATTATTATATTAGGATAATTATATGTCTTATTGTCACATTGAATATGATAAGAACACTTGTCACAATCTAATAAAATCCTCATCTAGAGTTTTCCTTTTTCCTTTTCATAAGGATTCAACTTTCATTGTAATCATTAATCTAGCTATTCATCAATACAATATAAAAGGCATATCAAATGATTCATTGGATTAGATATTCTCTCATGGTTGCATAGAAAATTAGTTTCTTCGATCTCTCTTGGTGATAAGTTTTTTGTTTGGAGATGATTTTTGGGAGTTGTGGGGTTCACTATCAACTCCAACATGTAACATCTATGAAGTTTCATGAATGACATCTCCATGTTGCTAACATTATAAATAATTGTCACATATTAATATGTATATTATTCAATTTTAGGCTAGTAGTAACTCATTACTAGTACCCCTTTGGCTAGAATAATGCTACTAGTGTGTGCGCTATAGATACCATCATGTACCTCATTTAAAGTTAATGAATCATCTTAAGTGTTGAGGAATCTAAGGAAGGTTCCATTGAAGCTCATTCAATATAAATTATCACTAAATATGTTTTAATTGGATGATCATTAGATAAAGGACTAACATTGTGTGTTAGAGAGGTTGGGTTGTAATATGTGTTCATGGAGGTATGTATAAAAATTATGGTACAATGGTGAATTAAGACTAAAAATTTCATATACAAGCTCAAAATTTGTGACTTCATATGTGGGAACCAAGGTATTCTCAAACAAAACTCATATTGATAGCTATCATGTGGCATCTCAAGTAGAGATCCAATGGTAGCCATGAAATTAGATACTCTATTTTTTAAATTAAGTACTTGTTCAAACTAAATGGTAGTGAAATTTTCTCCAAATTCATTGAACATCTATTTGTAGGGGATAAATTTTTCATCCTTTGTTTTATATTCATTATTAACCTATTTAATTATATTATGTGAATCCCCATAAACTAGTAGATGATATATATTTCATCAGATAGCTATTTTGAGACCCTTGATACAAGCCTCATATTCCATGATGTCATTGATACAAGAAAAAATTAGGTTGAAAGATTTGGGATGAGGTTTCCCTATGGAGTGAAAATAATATTCTAGCCCCTAACCCTATATTTATGTATGAACAGTCTAAATATAGCTTCCAAGGTGCAACCTAATCCATTCTAAAGATAGAATCATCTAGAAACTTTAAAAACAATGGGTGGTGATAATTGGATCTTTTGCTAACTTTTGTATGATGACATATCCTTTTATAGCCTTTACTTCCACACTAAATATCAAAATTTTCAAGTAACATGACCCATTCAGTAATGCAACCTATGAGAGTTGAATTAGAAAGTAGATAATTCAAAATATCAATTTTATATATGAGTATGGTCTTAGGACTAATCATATAGTGGCATAGATTTTGGGAGCTAAAAGATAGCTAAACATGTATGTTCCATATAAGTTAATTTAGCTCATAACCTAGACTAATGCTCTACTAATACAATATATGGCCCACTCATGACCTTCTAAATCATGTTGTATCAATAATGAAAGGAAAGCTAGGTGCAGAAACAAATTCCAAACATTGATCTAAGCAAGAGAGGATTGCAAAAAGTTTGTTACAAATCTTTAAAATATTACTGTTTCGATGCACATTCAGTTATTAAATTATAGATTTAAACACATAAACCATAACATATAGATTTACATGGGAAAAACCTATTGCAAGTATGTGTATATTAGTGTTGTCATTGATTTCAACAAGCTTTTATTTTCATTAATGTCAACTATATTTGTTGAGGGAGATTGGGGTTGAAGATGAACAGTTGGTGTTGTCTATGCTTTGATTTGTTGCATTATGTTGTCATTACTTAAGTTACAGGTGTTAACCTATGTTGTTACTTTGACAAGCTTCTATATATGGATGTATTAGTGCTAAAGATGATATGGATGTGTCTCTGGTGCTTGATTTCCAAGTGCTTTTGATAAAATTTGATAAAAAGAGGTAGCAGTGTGTTACAGTGTTATTTTGGGTTACAGAGAGATGTTTTTTTTTTTCTTTTCATTTCTTCTAAGTTGAAGATCTTCCTATGTGATTCAAATATATTGGTGAGAGATGTTTAGAGATGTTATATTCAAGAGATGGTATGTTGGATCATCGTACAGTAGAAGTTGTGTTCACCAGTGTGTGACTGTGCATTGTAGACGTGTTTGGGAGAAATTTTTTTGCTCTGTGCTTCTCCGCAATTGTGCTTTAGGTCTTGTGATTCTGAATGAGTGTTGATGGTGTTGGTAGTTTACCTTATTCAATATGAATTGAGGTTTGGTGCTTCATAAGATAGTTTTTCAAGTAATAGTGTATACCAGAGTAGTCTGAGTGTACTAGGTTTGTACATTCTTCAGGTGGAAGTTGTTGCAAAGGAGTTTGTTGGATTTAAAGGTGTTTGAGGAATGTTCTAGATCATGTTCAAGTGTGGCGTGTGGTTCACAAGTCATTCTTGAGTTTGAGGAAGCATGTAATTAAAAGTGTAATGGTGTTTGCATGGCTAACAACCGACTTGGTGTTTACACTACATGTGAACGATAAATAATGTTTACGAAAGTGTGTGGTTAAGTGGTGATATTGATTTGGGTCCCAATTAAGTTTTTATGTGGTCCACATTCACTTCTATCCACAATGGAAGTGTTTTGGCACTAACCTAATTTGAATTTGCATGTTTGAGGTGCATTGCTGACCTTGGAGAGGTTTTCAAGGTTGAGGAAGGTATAAATATGAGTTGAATTATTGAAGGAGGTTAAGATGGATGAAAGTAAAAAATGTGTGATGCAAATGATGTGAATTTCAGAATTATAGAGTGTGAAATTGAGGAGAGAAGTGTGAACTTTCAAGTGTTAGATTATCATATGTAGTGAGTAGAAGGTGTCTACAATCATTCAAACATACTATGAAGGTGTTCGAGTTATTTTGGTTGATTTTTTCTTGCATTGAGATCATGTTCTTTGTGTAACATTTCTTCTCTATCTTCTTTTTCATTCCAACAGTGAGCCTTGGTTGTGAGCCTTTCAGGGCAGTGTGCCCCTTCTAGAAGTAAGCTTTTGTATTTAGTTTTTTAATTACATATATTGTGATCTAATCTTCACTATGGGTTTTCCCTCCTTGATTTTTCCACGTGTTGTATACTTTTTGGACCCCCTCCAAAAACTAGGATTATCCTTTCAAATTTTGGCTAAGTTAGGCACTGGCATAGTTTTGACTATCTGTTATAACCCAAGCAATGATTTTCTAAGTTAATATAACTCTCCTTCCGCATGCCTCTTAAAACTTTGCCTGTTTAAAGATATGGGCAGTGTTTTATTCAACCACTTGAACTATTCACCCGATTCACTTTCAAGTTTATCTGTCTTGATGGTGTTTTGTAAAGTTCAAGTCTAACTTCCCACTTATTGGTTGAGAGAAAATGTAAACTCATAAAGATACTAGTAGTGCTTTTTGACTCAAATCAAACTTAGGAGGTGATTTATAAGGTTACATGAACTTCCCATTTTCCCACTCGTATGACCATTCCTTTTTAATTTTTTGAAAAGTGGTTATATTAGATATTGATATGAGAGTTGAAACATGCTAATATGAAGAAAGGTATGCATTAAATGTCTATCTATTGGCACACTTCTCATAGGAATTAAAGGAGGAAAGTCATGCCAAATACAATCATTCTTCAACCATGACATTCACTCTGGGAAACGTGAAGAAACAAGACCATACCAATGCAGACCTCCATCCTCAAAACCTGAGCTCATTCTGAGGTATTTTTATTCTTATCTTCTCCTTATAAACACATAGTTTCCAATTTTATTATTTGCTAGAAATCTGTTCAAACCCTAGTGGTTCAAAGATGGCTAGAATTAAGTATCAAGCCTATGAATATATAGTGGGATTAACATGTGAAATGCTAGAAAATTGGACATACTAAGCTAGGGTCGATAAATTTAATTGAGTTCAAAGAAAAGTTCAATGCTCCCAACCCACCGCCTATCAATCAGAGAGTAATTGAGAGTGGATTTGTGGAAGCAGCCATTTTTCTTGTAGTTGTTCAGTGTTAAGAACTGGTCCTAGAATGCATAAGGCATTACGATTTCTAGGCTCAAGAAGTAAGAATGGAGGATAACAGGTTAGTGGTTAAAATCCAAAGAGCCACCTTTACATCATGTTTAAAAATTCTTGAAAATGAACCCTACTTACACATGGATTTTACCAATTCTCAAGCTGACTTTCTCTCAAGAAAGGGCATTATCAAAACATTATGGCAAGAAATTGGCTGGCGAAACTGATGGGGGAAAATCCCAATTAACCAAGAATTTGCATAGGAATCATTTTGAAGATGTGATATCTAATATTGTTTTGTTTCTTCACAAAATTCAGGGAAACGAAGATGCTTTTGGATTCCAAGAGGGGATGTATTTCTTCATACAAATTATATTGGAGGGAACACAATATTTAGAATGGGAAACACTTATCAATAAGAGGCTACATAGTCAGCTCGCTCATTTCCAAGTCAATAGGGCATTCTTCATGTCTTCCTATTTGATCTATACTATTGCAAGTACGATACCGTGGCATGGCTTGAGGCCAAGTAATCTTCCTTGCAACCAGGTACCTATTTATGAGTATCTCGATAAATTACAACTGCATAAAAATTGTATTCATCATAGAAGAATATCTGATACATTCACAATGAGGACAACAAGAGACCTTCAAGGAAAATGGAAATGTAGCTTTCACCTAAAGCCATGTTGTGGTGTAGGAGCACCTAGATCTTGTAATGCCTTCAAAAGGCTAGGTTGTCAAATTTGTGTGTCTAAGTTCAAAATTATGTGTCAATGCTTTGTAAAGGCTAATTTGAATGTAGTAAAGTCATAAAATAAGTCACTAGGTGGTCGCATTTTCAAAATATTGCCAAAAAGGTGGGGAGAGTTGTTAAAATATAATTATGTAAGAAAAAGTGCATAAATCAGCATATTAAGAGATAAAAGGGTAGTTTCAACCAATGAAGGAAGTTGGGGGGATAGTTACTAGGAGGGAAAAACTATAAAAAGGCATTGTAAGGCATGAGAAAGGGGAACTTTTGTATTCTTGAGCCAAGTTTGATAATATAGCTCCCTATTTTTTCACGTTCTTGTTTTTATCTCTTTTTACCAGTCCTACATAGACTGTACCATAGATTTTAGGATTTAGATCTTGTGTTGAACTCATAGGAGAATGAATTTACCTTCAAGTTAAATTGGTTTGAGAGGTTTTATTTAAATTTAGGCCATGTTCTAACCTATTTTTACAATGCTGGTCTGAAAATCCAAACAAGGGTTTGAGAGTCCTATAAAGAATAGTTTCACCATCCCACCAATGTAGCTAGGAGATTCATGGGATGGATTTTTAAGGGTTCCTTAAGGTTGATTTAAGAGTTTGAGTGTTGACAGGGACTGTAGAAGATAAAGGTGCAAGAATATGTTGGTGATTTAAGACAAATTTTGAGTTTTCCTCTTGAAGAATGAAGAATACAAGTAAGGTTTTGAAGAAATACCCTATGCAAGGGCTTGGAGATGGTTCTAAGAGAATAATCAGGAATATTTAATCATGTTCTAGATGGTGGCTAGTGATTTGGAGGTCTGTAAGTGTTTCTTTTATGAAACCCTCACTATTTTGGGTGTTTTAAGCCTATAGATAAGGGTTTGTTAGTATGCAATCAAAAAGGGCTTTCCAATCCTTGAAAGTAGAATAATCTAGAGTTTTGTATTTTTTCCTAAGAATTTTTTGAGGTTTTGAGTGATTTGGAAATGATTAAAAGGGGTCTCCTTTGTAAATTAGACCTATTCTAGTAGCCATGGACAGCGGACAGTCTGAGTTTTGTTGAATTCTTCAAAGAAAATCATTGCTAGTTTTTGTCATGTTGATGTGGATAGTAGAAGGGATCTCTAAACATGTATTTGGTCCTTAGTATATGAATATGACTTGTGGGATTTACCCGATCAAGGGTTTGTAAACTTATAAAATAACTTGTTGAATTGACTGCTAAACAAAGATAATTATGATTAGTTTTGTGATGAAATAGTTGCACAATGGTACTGGAATGCTTGGATAGGTTTTAAGAAGGAAAAGTTTGGAAGTATTGATGTTTGGACTTGTGTATTCAATGTGCTTTGGTGGTGCTTGTATGCTTGAACTTGGTAATCTATCAGAACAGTGATATAAGGGTTTGTTCTTGGCTTGTTGATGGAGTTCACAGTGATTATGATTTCTGAGAAACAGAGGTATGGCTACTTTCACAATAACGACAATGGAGATACATGGAGGTTTGGTAAGCATATTGTGTTGCCTTTGGGAATGAGTATTCTATGATGTGATTTGTTGAGTTTGTTGAACTTGATAATTATGTAAAGATGCTAATGGTAAATGAGAGGACTGCTACAAAGGTCTTGATTTGAGTTTTTTTTATTTAGATCAACTTGGTGGTATGGAAAATGATTTTTTTGAAATTGGAATGCTCACTTGATGCCTTGAAGTTGTGTATATTGGAAGACTGAAAGTGTTTTTGATGAAGTTGTGTATATTGGAAGACTGAAAGTGTTATTGAAAAAGATATTTCTAGGTATGATCTATAGACCTATGATGAACGCTTTATTTTTTACCTCAAGGGCTTTGTCAGGGATAATTTAAAGTTAGGACCAAGTTTCCTTCATTTACCTACTCTAGAGGATTATTGGATGGATTGCTTTGATGAATTTGAGGTAAGGAAAAGGAATTGGATGAGATTATCTTTAAGGTAAATCATTACCTTTAATTTGAGCCTTGATGTGTAAGGAATTGAGGGTGACAGGTCAGATTTAGTAGACCATGTCTACATAGAATTAATAGCTAGCCGCCCTATTCCTGCCATGGACTAGAGTAGTAAAGAAAAGGATACCATTGAGGCTAGAACTACTGATGTCTTGGAAAGAACTCAAGAATGGGTCACCAAGAAAAATTCAAAGGAATCTCATCCCAATACAATATCACAAAACACACAATTGGAAGGGGAAGCAATAGTCAATCTTTTGTAATTGTAGGAACTTTTGGAGTTGCTCAACAACTGTTACAATCTTTGGCTCAAGGCGATGGTGATGAAGAACCTCCTAAAAAATATGTACTTCATTCAACTTGTGGGGAAGATCTTCCCAATTTATCTATTCTAGAACATGAAAAATGGGATGATGAAGGGGCATATATCTTGAAGAATATTGACATTATCTCTACTTCCCCATTGCCTTGGTCGTCACCTGATAGGGGATTTGATGAAACTTCAAAACAAAGACCTTCACCAAGCCCATCTCAATTCAAACTGATACTCCTCCCATCAATAGAGTCCTTTTTGGCTCTTCCAGCTCCAAAGCAACCAACGTTTCCAACACTTCTATGTGGTTGAAAGACACTCTTTCTAGGAAAAGAAAAATAACGCAGCTGGATCTCCCAAAGTAGGAAATGGTAGGGAAAATAATCCAAAGAACCCAAAAGCCAAAGAAGTTGAAAATTACTACTCAATTGATCGATGAATCTGGATCAGGGAACCTCTGCCTAGAAGTAGCATGTCCTATCACACATAAAGAGGTCAATCAAGCCACGACTAGTGATTTTGATATTAATAGGATTGATCTAGGACCACCTACTAGAGATGGTGATGTACAAATTTTCCAAGTCTCTATAACAAGGATGTTGGAAAGATCGAAGAAATACAAGGAAAGTAAAGATGAATTGAAGAGACAATTTTAAGTCTTGGCTGACTGCCTGAGATCGGTCTTTGACATTCCTCCTCAATCAATATCTCAAACAGAATCATCCTCTAACCCTTTGGCTTTAATGGGTAAAGAGGCAGTGAGTAGAATGCAAAGCTACAAGAATTTTAGCAAGATTGTGGAAGAATGGAGCACTAGATTAGTTGAGAGAGGTGGCTACATCATCTTTGAATCTCTCAAGTTCTTACGAAGGGTAAATGCTTCAAGGTTATAGATTCAAAAAGAGATCATTGCTATTAGGAAGGAAGAAAGAACATGGAATTAGTATGTGAATGAATTCAAGGCTATGATAAACTTTGGGATGGATAAGTTAGCCACTAAGCAAATTATACCCAGTGTTGCTGATGGTCATTGCTTGATTTAGAGAAAAAGTGTGGATTGGAAACTATAGGTAGTGAAACAAGGTCTACAAAAGCTTCAGGAAGTATAAGTTGAATGTGATGCAATTTTAGAATAAATTCATGCGAACCTTGTTTCTCTCAGATTGCAGTCTAATAAACAAGGAGAGGGAAGTACTAAGAGTGTTACAAACTTGAAAGATTGTTTCCAGAAATTGATTGATGGAATTTTGAATTCACAATCTTTCAACGCAGAACATTTAAGAAGATTCAATAAGTGAGACCTCATCTTGACATAGGCTACAGGTCTCATGAAGTCCTATGATCAAAGAATCAAGCTCATTAAATATTTCCAGTTGTCATGGAAGTTACGAATGGGAAATGCCACCATTCCACACCACAAGGAACTCCCACACATCATCAAAGCCTTCCAAGCCTTACAAGAATGGTTGGCCATGACCCCAAAACTAGGAAATGAAGTGCCATCAGTTTAGTTTATTTATTTGATTTTCTCAAAAGACCTTTTATTTTAAAAAATAGTTTTTCGGCAAGAGGCGGTTACTCTACCCACCTTATATATGTAATTATTTTCAACTGTCTCTCTCTCTAGATATCTTGGAAAGACTTGGTATTACAACATTAGAATACAATTTTGTTGTGAATTGAAATCTCTATCTATCTAGGTGCACTTAGTTTACAAAGATAACATATAATCTTAAATCTATGTGTTTGAGGTGATTTTGGATGTTTGTGCTTTCCTTTGAGTTGGTATATACATTGTCTTTGTATTAGATTTTAGTTTATTAGTAATATTGGGTTTGTGTTTCTGCCATTACATTTTATATGACTGGTATTTGTGCCAGTATTTATATGCAATTTGTTCTATTTGCACTAGTCTTTGTACTGATATTTTCATGATTTGTTGAGCATATGGTGGTCATTGAGCTACCCTCATTAGTGTTCTTTATTTTACAATTAATATTAGGAATTTTCCTTTATTAGGTTTACCTTTTTGCTTTTGGGTTAAAATCATATACATGTTTACTTAAGACATATGAATTTATTGCATATCATACTAGGGAGATGTACCTCTAAAATTTAGAGGAAATTCACAAATTAAATTGTGAAATTTCTAGAGCTGTTAGGAGACAATCACACCTCTCAAAGTCAAGAAATTTTCCAATTTTCAAGGTGTCCAATCTGTTAACCAACATATTTTGGTGACTCTGTTGGGGATGAATGAATTGTAATAGTTCTAGGTTCCCTTGTCAGGTATATTGTACAAGCAGTTTGAATCAACCCTGAATTCTCATAGATTTACTAGGGGGAAAGAAGTAGGGGTATTTCTAATCCTATCTTTGAAGCCCATCAAAGAAGTAACTTTTCTTATATTATTCCCTCTAGACAAAGGGTTGGAGCTAGAAGTAGACCTGCCTCACCAACCAGGACACCTTCAAATCATTCTACTTCCCAGGCCTTAGTTTTACATAGGACAATTCTTCTAATAGTGGTTAATTTTTCTTCAAATATGGCTTACCAACAACCACAATAGCCTATTCCCTAGGGTGTTGCTACTGGTCCTTTACAATTGGGGAATAATTTTAATGACTTTCCTAAAGGTTCTTGTAAAAAATTTCCCAAGTTTTGAGGTGATGGAAATATTTCACCTGAGGAACACATTGATGCTTTCTTTGTTGCATGCAGCGTGCTTGCAGTACAAGATGAGGATGCTTTGGTTAGACTCTTCATAGAATCTTTAGCCAATGTAGTAGCTTAGTGGTTTTATCAATTACCTCACGAGTGTATTACCAATTGGGCCACGATGCGTAGCAAATTCAAAGCAAGATTTAAGAGTGCAGATGATGACTTGACTTTAATAGCACAAGTTACTCAAATGAAGGAGGTGAATGAATCATGAGGTATTTTGTGGATAAATTCAATAGAGTGATGACTCAAATTGATGCCAACAAAAGATCATTCAAAGAAATGCATAAGTGTTTTTTCATCGATGTGCAACATCCAGATATTTGGATCCTCCTGAAAAGACAACTAGCTAATACTCTTGAAGCCACACATGCATTGGCCATCGAGTTAGAAGATGATTTTATATCAGTAAGAAAGTGGAAAAGAGAACAACATACAAACAAAGTTCTCCTGACCACCTCTTCAGATCCTATGATTCAAATATTGGCTAATGATATCATCGCTCTCAAAAGGAAACTACCAAATGGAAATCAACCTTATCAAGACATTTCAAGGAAGGTGAATTTTCAACCAGGAAATAAAGCACTCCCCTTGCCTTTGACTCAATAGAGGTCGACGATTGAAACCTCTCTAGGAGATAATAAAAAGAGTATGTGTGTTTTCCACCTCACATCTGACCATGATGGTGCCAAATGTCCTTAAATGAATAGGTTTATGCAGTTGACCACCACTAAAGAAGTTATCTAAGATATCACAGAGGAAAGCACTTCATCAAATCAATTTGGTGACTCTACAAATGGATACCTAGAATTTGAGCCTGATGATGATAGAGGGGACATTTATATAACTCTGGATGAACCTACCTATGATTCTATCACCAGAACCAACATGTCAACCAAAAAGGTACCCAAAATTCTCCCAAGGTGTTACTTACTAGAGCTAGTGCAATCTCAAAAGGGGAAAATGTATCACAAAATGCAACTGATGATTCTTCTAAAACACCAAGTGTGTTATCCATTAAAAAATAAATTGGAACTTTTGACATAGTAGAATTCTGTAGAAACTCCAAAGTGTAGATCTCCCGAACGGAATATTGAAGGATGAATCCTAAAGAGTTAGACAGGTTGATTGAATATGCTAGACTAGGACATTCTGAGTTACATGTAGGTTTGGATGAAAGAATGGTGAGAACTCAAAATGCAATGGTCAAGGTGACATCCAATGGTAAGCCCCTTACATCACATGCTTTTGATGAGAATCCCAATCCCTTTTAAGTATCATTTTTTGTAAATGGGTATAGAGTACAAAATTTCATTATTGACTCTAGTGCTTTTGATAATGTTATGCTTGCAAAAATCACATGATCCTTGGGGTTGGAGATGACTAAGAAATTCAAAAACTGCTATTCTATGGACTCTAAACAATTTCCCTTAATCAAATAGAATAAGGATGCTTAAGTAGCACTTGCAGCCTATCCTAACAAACAAATCAAGCTAACCATTCTGGTCGTAGACATACCGGCTAGTTATGGTATGCTTTTAAGTAGAAACATTTGTAAGGATCTAGGGGGAGAAATACAATTGGATTGGTCATATGCTACTATACCCATTTGTAGTAAGAAAGTACACCTAGAGCCCGAACCCAGAGCAAAAATAACAATGCTTAAGTCAAAGGATCAAAAGCCCAAATCCTATTTGAAGAAACTGAAGTTGGGAATTACATATTTTCGGATGAAGATAAATAAGTCAATGCATCCAATTTGGTTCTAAAACTAAAACTTTGGACAATGGAATTTGATAGAAGTTGCTTCAATTCTTGATCAGGAGCAGGTGTGGTCCTCATTTCCCCTTCAAGGAAACAATACCCTTTCTCCTATAAGCTAGAATTTTCCAACACTAATAATACCACTAAGTACGAAGCCCTATTGCTAGGGTTAGCTGAGGCAAGGAACATTGGAATCAAGATGCTTAGAGTCCTAGGAGATGTGGAATTGATTGTTAAGCAGGTACCAAAAAAAATCACTATCAAAAATGAAAGGTTGAGGCATTAGAGAAACCAATTATGGGATGCCATTGAGTATTTTGATGCATTTTCAATAGAGGTTCCTAGGGAAAGAAACTCTAGTGTTGATTCCCTGGTTTTCTCTACCTCCCTCTTGCTACCTCATCTAGATTTTAAAAATAAGTCTTACAGAATTGATTTAATCTATCGACCCAGTGTTCTAGACAATGTTAACCACTGGTAGGTGTTTGAAAATGATAAGTAGATTCAGTCCTTCTTAGAGAATGCCAAAATGTTTCCTCAAACCTTCTTTGAATGAAGTTCCAATGATTGCAAATATTTTTTTCCTGATGATGCCGGTGAACTGAAAGAAGGAATCATGTAACTTAAAGGTAACAAAATCCCTAAAGAGTTAGTCTCCTTGGAATATTTATTTGATCTTCATAATTAGTCTATTAAAAGGAAGATGAATGAATCTCTTAATAGCTCTGGAGATTTTGAAGTAGCAAACATTGGGACACATGATTCTCCTAAGATGGTCTACATCGGGAAGTGTTGCTCTCCAGAAGAAGAGAGAAGTTGATAATCTTGCTCATAAAATACAAGGAGGATTTCACTTGGTGCTATGATGACCTAAAGAATTTTATGGATGGGAAATTTCAACATCATATTCCACTAAAAGGTGGGATTTCAGCTTTCAGATAGAAGCAAAGAAATTATAACCCTAAAGTGACCGATGTCATTTTTAGGGAAATCAATAAGATGTTAAAGAAAAGAATAATCTACCCAATCCATCATTCAACATGGGTGGCTAACATTGTACCAATCCGTATAAAGAATAGAGAGATAACGATTTATGTGGACTTTATAAATCTCAACCAAGCATCCCTGAAAGATAATTATCCACTTCCTAACATGGACCATATCCTACAGATGGTCACTGGTTTTGAAATGATGTCTATGTTAGATGGTTTCTTTGGTTATAACCAAATTATTGTGGTAGGAGAATGTTGGACTTGTTGTCGCACCAAAAGATTGACCTGTCAATGCTCGATACAAGCTTTGGTTAAGAACCACAGGAGGTGGTTAGACCATGTCATAAACCCAAGTGCTAGTGCTACAAGGAAGACCAAGGGTCACACCTTGCAACAATCCCCCCAAGCACAAGCATGGGGTTTGAACCTGTGACCAACTCTAATACCAATTGTTGGACTTGTTGCACCAAAAGATTGATCTACCAATGCCCAATACAAGCTTCAGTTAAGAACCACATGAGGCGGTTAGACCATGTCACAAACCTAAGCACTAGTGCTACAAGGAAGACCAAGGGTCACACCTTGCAACAAAAAAGACCAACACAAAATGACATTAACCACACCTTGGGGAACCTTCACCTACAATTGAATTCCTTTCAAACTCATTAACACTAGCGCAACATTTTAGAGAGCTATGGACCTCTCTTTTAGAGATCTCGAGAATAAAATGATAGTAATTTACTTGGATGACTTAACAGTCTTCTCCAAGAAGAGGGAAAACCACCTACGAGATTTAAAACAAGTGCTCTAGAGATGTAAAGAACATGGCATATCCCTCAATCCCAAGAAGACTATGTTTGGGGTAATTGAAGGTAAGCTTCTTAGTCATATTATGTCTAAAGAAGGGATTAGAATAGATCCTGAGTGAGTCAAGGCTATCCTTCTAGTAAAATTGGAGTGAAGTCTTTCTTTGGACAAGTTAATTTCCTAAGAAAATTTGTTCCATATTTTTTTGAGATAGCAAAACATATAGTGGAAACGATGAAGGAACAACTGGTTTTTAGATGGAATGAAGCTAGAAAACATGCTTTTAGTGATATCAAAGAAGCTATTTCCCAAGTCCCTATTCTGGTATGTCCTAATTTCAAAAAGAAATTCATTATATATTGTACCACTTCAAAGCATACCGTATCTACCATTTTACTACAAATAGATGAGAAGAATGTGCAAGCTCCCATAGCATTCATGAGTGTCCCTTTGAAAAAGCATGAGCTTAGTTACCCTCATATGGAAAAGCATGCATTTATATTTGTAAAGGTAGTAAAAAGGTTCCATTTTAAATATTACATTTGCATTCAGTCGTATATGTACCAGACCCTGCAGTTACAAGTATCCTTACTTAGAAAGATGTCAGATGCAATTGAAGGGGCAACTGGATTGCTAAGGTACAAGAGTATCACCTAGAACTTAAGCCTACCAAGTTAGTCTAGGGGAGATGACTCTGCAAACTCATGGTGGAGGATTGTGACAAGTAGAAAGGTGAGGAAGATATCCCTCTAACTTTAACTATTAGTCTCCAAGATGAGTGGTTTTCGGATATTTCCTACTTCCTTACATATGGAGAGTTTCCAAAAAATCTCTCAAAGAAACATAAAAGAAACCTAAAACTTAAAGTAGCTAAGTATTTCATTTGGGAGAATACTTTGTATAAAATAGGATTGGATGGTGCATTCTTGAAGTGCATAGACAAAGCTCAGCAAGAAAGGTTGTTGCAGGATTTCCACAATGAAGCTTTTGGAGGTCATTTCTCTTCAACCGTGACTAATTTCAAGATCTTGAGGCATGATTACTATTGGTCGGGCATGTTCAAGGATGCCTATTATTGGGTGGCAAGATGTGAAAAATGCAAGTTGTTACCTAACTTGATTGCTCTTTCCTAAGACCCGTCATAATTGATGGACATTTCCAATAGTGGGGCTTAGATTTCATAGGGCCCATTAGCCCTCAATCAAGCAGAGGTCATAATCACATTATTACAACAACATACTACTTCACCAAATAAGTGGAGGTGATTCCTATAAAAATGAATACATCTTAGTCAAGTAGGAGGTTCCTCACAAGTTGGTAACCGATAATGCGACGAGATTTTCTTCCAATGAGATATCACTATTTTTATATGATTATGGAATATCTTTATCACACTCTACATATTACTATCCTCAAGGGAATGGCCAAGCTGAGTCCAACAATAAAAATTCGGTGAGCATTATAAAGAAACTGGTGAAAGAGAATCAGAAGGATTGGCACAAGAAGTTATATGAAGCCTTATGGGCAGACATGACCAACCCTAAGAGGGTAATTGGGATGACCCATTTAGAATTGGTGTATGGAGTAGGGAGCACACTACCTCTTCCATTAGAGTTATTTGTTGCAAATTATAGACTGTTATCGAGGACAAATAATTTTGTGACGCTTTGGAGAAGAGAATCCTATACTTGACAAAAATTGAAGAGCAACACAATGAGATGGTAGATAAGATAACCCTACATCAAGTGAAGGTTAACAAGCTTTTGGATAAGAAATTTAGACATAGGAAGTTTATGATTAGATACTTGCTATTATTATGGGACAAATGCAGAGAATCTAAGGACATGCACAAGAAATTTGATGAACTTTGGACTAGCCCATTCAAAATTACTCAAGAAAGCAGGCCTAATAAATTTTTTATAGCATATCCCAATGATGATACCCCCATGCCTATTCCTTATAATGGGAAAGACCTCAAGCTTTACCAAATTTTAGTTCCTTCAGGAACTTCTTTCTTGTAAATAGTTAGTTTAGGTTTTTATTTTTTGTTCTGGTTGTGCTTTCTTTGTGTTTGAGAGTTTCAGCTTGGATAATTACTAGACTCCATTACCCAATGGATAATAAAATGATCATATAAACCTAATTTTAGGTTCATTGCTTCATCCTTGTCAATTTTCATCCCCAGTTAGAGCCATTTGTTGTATACTTTTTGGACCCCCTTCAAAAAGTGGGCTTATCCCTTTCAAATTTTGGCTAAGTAAGGCACTCGTGGAGTTTTGACTATCTGTTATAACCTAGGCAGTGATTTAAAAAGTTAATCTAAATCACCTTCCACCCACCTCTTAAATTTTTTTGTGTGTTTCAAGCTATTGACGGTGTTTTATTTGGCCACTTGCACTATTCGCCCAATTCACTTTCAAGTTTATCTGTACTGGCAGTGTTTTGTAAAATTTGTTTAACTTCCCACTTATCAACTAGGAGAAAATGTAAACTCATAAAGATACTGGTGGTTTTTTGTGACTCAAATCGAACTCAAGTGGTGATTTATAAGGTTGCATGAACTTCCCATTTTCCCACTCATATGACTATTCCTTTTTAATTTTTTGAAAAAGTGATTATATTAAACAGTGATATGAGAGTTGACATGTGCTAATACGAAGAAATGTATGCATTAAATGTCTATCTACTAGCACACTTCTTGTGGGAATTAGAGGAAATTCATGCCAAAGACAATCATTCATCAAAGGTGACATTCACTATGAGAAACATGAAGAAACAAGCCCATACCAATGCAAACCTCCATCCTTAGAACCTGAGCTCATTCTGAGGTGTTTTTATTCGTATCTTCTCCTTATGAATGCATTGTTTCCAAGTTTATCCTTCCTTGTATTGTGAATTATTTTCTAGAAATTCGTTCAAACCCTAGTGGCTTGAAGATGGCTAGAATTAAGTATCAAGGGTATGAATATGTCACAATATATTAACATGTGAAATGCCAAAAATTGGAGATACTAAGCTAGGGTTAGTAAATTTAATTGAGTTCAAAGAAAATTTCAATGCTCTCAACCCACTGCCTATCACTCAGAGGGTAATTGAGAGCGGGTTAGTGGAAGCATCCATTTTTCCTGTAGCTACCTAGTGTCCAGAACTAGTCTTGGAATGCATAAGGCATTACAATGTCTAGGCTCAAGAAGTAAGAATGGAGGATAACATGTTAGTGGTTAAAATCCAAAGAGCCACCTTTACATCATGTTTAAAAATTCCTGAAAAGGAACCCTACTCGCACATGGATTTTACCAATTCTCAGGTTGAGTTTTCTTTCAAGAAAGGGCATTATCAAAAAATTATAGCAAGAAACTGGCTAGCAAAATCGAGGGGGGGGGAATCCCAATTGCATAGGAATTAGCATAGGAATCATTTTGCATATGAGATATTTGATATTGTTTTGTTGCTTCATAGAATTCAAGGAAACGAAGATACTTTTGGTTTCCAAGAGTGGATGTATTTCTTCATACAAATTATATTTTGATTATCAAGGTAAGAAAATCTTGTAATATGAACTTAAATAAGTGAATGAAAATCTAAAATATGTAGATTAACCTTTAGCCTTAGTGTGAAGAAAGAATGAGAGAGAGATAGAAGAATAATAACACATGCAACAACAAATTTACATGGAGAAACCCCCAAGGGAAAAAAATCCACCACAGAAAGTGAGACAAGTATATTACTAATAATCTAAAATATTAGATGCAATAATAGACTTCTCTTATCAAACTTTGTAAAATCCAACAGCACCCTATTACCCTGCAAACCTACAAAACTGAATTGAATAACTCTAGCTCAAGGCCCCAATTTATAGAGATTTGTGAGGATGAAAACCACCATGGTTTCACCAAACAATAGGAAGCAATACCACCTAGAAAAACCCATTCCTCCCTCCTTGAAATGGTCAATTATACCAAAAATAACCTCTTACGGATGCTCTTACAACTGTCATAAGGAATCTCTTAGGCAGGGGTGCCTGGGGTCCAAGAATAACATATTTTGTCATAGGGAATTTATCATACTAGCATAGCATCTTATGACAATTGTCATACATGTCATAGATGCTCTTAAAACACCCTATTTTGACCCAAAAACCTCATTCTAGAAGATTCCAAAGTGGGATGCCTAGATATTTTGTCCTTTTTCAAAAGGACAAACGGTAATGGTAACACTACATTTACATTGTCTCTTTCACCACCGTTGGTCAAATGGTTTCACCTCTTATGGGTAAATGTACAAAACACTTCAGGAGAATAATTAATTAAAGGATTTACAAGGTTGATGGCACCTAAATCCTAACATTCTCCCACTTGACATCATACATTGTAAATTACACCCATAGAGATACAATTACATAGAATCAAGTATAGTGATCAAGGCCCATGGCCTTCCTACACAAGGAGAACTTATCTGTGGTGAATGGCTTCATGAGAGAATCTGCAACATTATCCAAATTGTCAAATTTTTCAATCAAGACCTATCCATTCTCAACTATTTCTCGCACAAAGTGATACTAAGCATCTACATGCTTAGTATGAGCATGATTCATAGGATTTTTAGCCAAACATATGGCACTCTGACTATCACATATGATCCTCACTATTATGCAATCAAAACCAATACCATTACCAAGTCTTTGTAACTAAACTTCCTCCTTAGAGGCATGTGTAGCAGCCATATACTTTGCTTTAGTGGTAGATAAAGCAATTGTCATTTGTCTTTTACTCATCCAACTTAGTGCACCTCCAAACAAAGTAAACACATAGCCACTAGTGTACCTTCGATTGTCCAAGTCACCTACCCAATTTGTATCAAAAAAACCATATATGTCCAATGACTTATTAACATTGTCAGTACCTTGATAAACCAAACAATAATCAAAAGTGCCTTGAAAATATCTAAATACCCTTTTAACAAAAGTTCAATGTTCTTTACCAAGGTTAGACATAAACCTACTTAGAACTCCCATTGCTTGGGCTATATTTGGTCTAGTACAAATCATTGCATACATTAAACTACCGAAAGTACTAGAATAAGGAACATTAGACATTTCATCAATATCATCATCTAATTTAGGAAACATGTCTAAACTTAACTTAGTACCAATAGGAAATGGAATATTTACTGGTTTATAGTCTTGCATATTAAACCTCTATAAAATAGCATTAACACACTTAATCTGACTTAACCAAAGCTTTATGTGAACCTGATCCCTAATGATTTCCATCCCGAGAATATATTTAGCAGCCCCTAAATCTTTCATATCAAATGTGCCAGAAAGCTGAGTTTTAAGTTCCCTAATCATTGCCTTATTATTACCAATGAACAACATATCATCCACATATAAGGAAATAATCAATATTTGATCATCAATAACTTTAAAATAAACACAGTGATCCTCTTCACTTCTAACAAAACCCAACTTTAATGCAAAAGCATCAAACTTCTGGTACCACATCCTAGATGACTGTTTTAAACCATATAGAGATCGTTTTAACCTACAAACCAAGTGTTTTTTCCCTTTCACAACAAAACTATCAGGCTGTTGCATATAAATTTCTTCCTCAAGATCCCCATGCAAGAAAGAAGTTTTAACATCCATTTGTTCTATTTCTAAATCATAAGCAATAACAATGGATAAAAGGAATCTAATAGAAGTTAACTTAGCAACAAGAGAGAATATTTCACCAAAATCAACTCCCTCTCTCTGGGAGTAGCCCTTGGCCACTAATCTGGCCTTGTACCGTTCCAACTTACCATTTAGACAAAACTTATTTTTATATACCCACTTACAACCAATAGCCTTTCTTCCTTTGGGAAAACTAACAAGGTCCCAGGTGTCATAGTTTTTCAAAGACATCATCTCATCCTGCATGGCCTGCATCCAAGACTCACATTATTCTAAAGAGAGAGCCTCCCTGAAATATCTAGGTTCATCATTAGTACTTAAAAAAGAGAATTTACAATGAAAATAAGGTGGGCTATACCTGTCAACTGGTTTTTGTTGTCTTGTGGACCTTCTGAAAGGTGGAGTAAGAGGTTCCTCCTCATGTTCATCCTCATTGTTTTCAACTTCTTTGGTTACAATAGATTCTTCAAAACTTTCACTTGAACTCTCTTCTTCTCCATCTTCTTGTCCATCTCTCTATTCTTCCACATGTGCATCTTCCTGCTTAGTTTCAAAATGCACTATCTTTGACTTTTCCTTTGGTTGCTCATCTTCAAAGTTAGCTCTAAATTCCCTGAAAATTACATCTCTAGAAAATATCATCTTTCATGTTATCGGATTCCAAAGTTTATAACCTTTAACATTTTCACCATAACCTACAAAGATGCATTTTTGAGATTTGGGATCCAATTTAAACCACTTCTCTTGAGGCACATGAATAATAGCAGCACAACCAAAGACCCTTAAATGTGAAATTGAAGGATTTTTACCCAACCGCATTTCATAAGGTGTTTATCAATAAGAGCTTTACAAGGAGATCTATTAATTAAATAACAAGTAGTACCAAAAACTTCTTCCCAAAAGCATTTATCTAGCTTAGCACTACTTAACATGCTCCTAGCTCTTTCCATTAATGTACAGTTCATTCTTTTTGCTACCCCATTTTGTTGGGGTGTGTAAGGTGTAGTATTTTTCCTAACAATTCATGCATGTATGCAAAACTCATAAAATTCCTTAGAACAATATTCAACCTCATTGTTAGATCTCAATACTTTTATCTTATAATCTATTTTCTTTTCAACCAATGCCTTAAATTCCTTAAATTTGGTAAAAAATTTAGATTTTGTATACATAAAATAAATCCAAGTATATCTTGAGTAGTCATCAATGAAGGAAACATAATAACAAGATCTACCAAAGAATCTATATCCCCTAGACCACATACATCTGAATGAATTAGTTCTAACAATCCATTAATTTGATTAGTTCCTTTAGGAAATGATGACCTATTTTGTTTACCAAAAACACAATCCTCACAAAAATCATTTTTACCAACAGAATAATCATAAATATTGTATACTAATTTCTTATCAAGTATGGTCCTAAGACCTTTTTCACCAATGTGACCCAATCTATGGTGCCACAACATACATGCATTTTCAATGCTAGTTACAAAAGAGGAATAAAAAAAGTAGAGGCATGTAGCCTAAACAAAGATTCTATCTAAGATCCTTTAGCAACCACCAAACTTTCCCTTACCATCCTGCAACCAGACTTGTCAAATGTCACATGCATTCTAGATTCATTCAATTTGGAAACCAAAATTAAACATTTTGTAATTCTTGGAATAAGTAAAACATCATCAAGGATTTTAACTCTCCCATCATTGAAACACAACTTTACCTTTCTCTTACCAACAATCTTTTGTGAGCTATCATCACCCATGAAGATCTCTCTTCCATCATATTTTTTGTATGTAGAAAACCACTCCTTGTGAGGATTCATATGGAAGGAAGCACCTGCATAAATAAGCCAATCATCGTTACAAACTATGTTAGCTAAAATAATCAAAGCATCAGAATCACTATTATCAGAGGACTTTTCTGTGGAGGAATCTACATTATTTTTCTTGTTTCTACATTCCTTCTTCACATGTCCCCATTTACCACATCTCCAACACTTCACTCCACTCTTTTTGGGGGTCTTAGATTGTCCTTTAGACTTATCCTTCTTATTATCCCCTTTAGGCCCTTTCTCCTTGGACCTACCTCGCACATGCAAGGCATCTTGGGAGATGCTATGCATGGTCTTTGTCCTCATCTCCTTTGAAAGAATTATGGGAATAATATTATCCATCTTAGGTTCTGCACCACTACTTGTTATAGCAACAATTAATTTTTTCCAAGATTCTAGTAAAGAGAAAATCAATAAAATGCATTTATCCTCATCTTCTATTTTAACATCAATAGATGCAAGTTGACTTATAATAAAATTAAAAGCATTCAAATTTTCAGCAATAGAATCACCATCCTTCATCTTTAATGAATATAAACGTCTTTTGATATACAACTTGTTAGACAAACTCTTAGTTTGGTAGATTTCACCTATCTTCCTCCAAAGCTTGTATGTCGTGTCTTCTGAAGATACATTAAGTAGGACAGAGTCTATGAGACACAATCGAATGGTCCCTCAAGCCTTCTTTTCTAACTTCTTCCAATCTTCATCTGACAAGGATGAAGTAGATGGCTTCATATCAACTAAAACTAGTAACCACTCATCTCTCTCTTCAAGGAGATCCTCCACTTTCAACTTCCACATCTCATAACCAGTGCCATTGAACTTCTCAATATCTTGATGAGAGGTGAAGACCATGGTATGCAATCTTTCACAAATCTGAAAAACCCACAACACAAGCTCCCACTACAACAAAAAACTTTCAACACTCTAAAATGAAAGCACCCCTTAACAGAACCGTTAGCTCTAATACCAAATGTTGATTATCAAGGTGAAGAAATATTGCAATATGAACTTAAATAAGTGTATGAAAATCTGAAATATGTAGATTAACCTTTAGCCTTAGTGTGAAGAAAGAATGAGAGAGAGAGAAGAATAATAACACATGCAACAATAGATTTACGTGGAGAAACCCCTAAGGGAAAAAGCTCCACCACAGAAAGAGAGGAAAGTATATTACTAATAATCTGAAATATTGCATGCATCAATAGACTTCTCTTATCAAACTCTGTAAAATATGGCAGCACCTTATTACCCTACAAACCTGCAAAACTATTGAATAACTCTAGCTCAAGCCCCCAATTTATAGAGATTTGTGAGGATGAAAACCACAATGGTTTCACCAAAAAATAGGAAACAATGCCACCTACAAAAACCCATGCCTCCCTCCTTGAAATGGTCAAATATACCAAAAATAACCTCTTACAGATGCTCTTATAGCTATCATAAGACATCTCTCATGCATGGGTGCCTAGGGTCCAAGAATAGCACATTTTGTCATAGGGAATCAGTCATACTATCATAGCATCTTATGAAAACTGTCATACATGTCATAGATGCTCTTACAAAACCCTATTTGGACCCAACAACCTCATTCTAGAAGATTCCAAAGTGGGACACCTAGCTATTTTGTCCTTTTCCAAAAGGACAAACGGTAATGGTAACACTGCATATACATTGTCTCTTTCACCATCGTTGGTCAAATGGTTTCACCTCTTATGGGTAAATGTACAAAATAATTTAGGAGAATAATTAATTAAAGGATTTACAAGGTTTATGGCACCTAAATCCTAACATTATAGTGGAGGGAATACAATATTTAGACTGGGAAACACTTATCAGTGACAAGTTGCACATTCAACTCACTCATTTCCAAGTCAACGGGGTGTTCTTAATGTCTTCCTACTTGATTGATGCTACTACAAGTACCAGATTGTGCCCTGGCTTGAGGCCAAGTAATCTTCTCATGACCAGGTACCTATTTATGAGTATCTTGATAAATTATAGTTGCATAAATGTTTTATTCATCACAAAAGAATATCTGATACATTCACTATGGGGACGACAACAGACCTACAAGGGAAAAAATAAATGTAGCTCTCACCTAAATCCATGTTGTTTTTCGACCATTATGGTAGCCATTTTGTCCAATTTCAGAGATTCTGTTATATAAGGGTGGGTGATTTCACTGGCTTTCCTATTAAACTTTTGATGCATCTCGACAATAAATTTGTTATGATTGAATTTTGCAGACAATTGGCTAATGTTGAAAAAATATGGAAGGAGTGAAGGAAAGTCACCATGCAATTTCCAGTTGGATTTGGCCCCTACACATGTGAATCCATGTATGATGCCCTAAATATTGAAGAAGGGATTTCCAGGTATAATCTACAGACCTATGATGAATGCTTTCCTTTTGACCTTGAGGGATTTGTCAGGGATAATTTAAATTTAGGACAAGGTTTCCTTCATTTACCCGCTCTAGAGGATTATTGGGTGGATTGATTTGATGGATTTCAGGTAAGGAAAAGGAGTTGGATGAGATTATCTTTAAGGTAGATCATTACCTTTAATTTGAGCCTTGATGTGCAAGGAATTGAGGGTGACAGTTCAGATTTAGTAGACCATGTTTACACATAATTAATAGCTAGCCACCATGTTTCTACCATGGATTGGTGTAGTAAAGAAAAGGAGACCATTGAGGCTAGAATTGTCAATGTCTTAGAAATAACTCAAGAATGGGTCACCAAGAAAAAGACAAAAATATCGGCCCAATACCAAATCACAAAACACACAACTAGGGGGAGCAACAGTCAATATTTTGTAATTACAAGAACTTCTGGAGTTGTTCAACAACTGTTACAATCTAGGGCTCAAGGCGATGGTGATGAAGAACCTCATAACAGAGATGTACTTCAGTCAACTTGTGGGGAAGATCTTCCCAATTTACATATTCTAGAACATGAAAAGGGGGATGATGAAGGGGGAAATATCTTGAAGAATATTGACATTATCTCTACATCCCCATCATTGTAGTCATCTTCTAATAGGGGAGTTGATGAAACTTCAAACAGAGACCTTCACCATGCCCATATCAAGATGCTTGAACTGATACACCTCCCATCAATAGAGTCCTTTTTGGCTCTTCCAACTCCAAAGCAACCAACATTTCAACCACTTCTATGTGGTTGGAAGACACTCTTTCTAGGAAAAGAAAAGCAACGTAGTTGGATCTCCCATAGTAGGACACGGTAGGGCAACTACTCCAAAGAACCCCAAAGCTAAAGAAGTTAAAAACTACTACCTGGTTGACCGATGACTTTGGATCAGGGAACCTTTTCCTAAAAGTAGCATGTCCTATCACACAAAAAGAGGTCAATCAAGCCACAAATAGTGATTTTGATATTAACATGATTGATCTGGGACCACCTACTAGAGATAGCGGTGTACAAATTTTCCAAGTCTCTGCAAAAAGGATGGTGGAAAGATCAAAGAAAGACAAGGAAAGAAGATGAATTAAAGAGACAAATTCAAGTCCTAACTGACTACCTGAGATTGGTCTTTGAAATTCCTCCTCAACTGATTTCTCAAAATAGAATCATACTTTGACCCTTTAGCTTTTATGGGTAAAGAGGTAGTGAGTAGAATGCAAAGCTATAAGAATTTTAGCAAGGCTATGGAAGAATGGAGCACTGGACTAGTTGAGAAAGCTGGTTATATCATCTCCAAATCTCTCAAGTTCTTACAAAGGGTAAATGCTTCAAGGTTAGAGATTCAAGAAGAGATCATTGACATTGGGAAGGAAAAAAGAACATGGAATCAATATGTGAATGCAATAAAGGCTATGATAATCTTTGGGATTGATAAGTTACCCACTGAGTATATTATATCCAGTGTTGCTAATGGTCATTGCTTGATTTGGAGAAAAATCATGGATTGGAAACTATAGGTAGTGAAACAAGGTTCACAAAAGCGTTTGGAAGTACAAGTCAAATGTGATGCAATTTTGGAAGAAATTCATGTGAACCTTATTGCTCTCAGATTGCAGTCTAATAAAGAAGGAGAGGGAAGTCTGAGAGTGTTAGAGACTTGAAAGATAGTTTCTAGAAATTAATTGATGAAATTTTCAATTCATGATCTCTCAACATAGAACATTTAAGAAGATTCAATGAGCTAGACCTCATCTTGACATAGGCTAAAGGTCTCATGAAATCCTATGATCGGATAATTGAAGTTGTTAAATATTGCCAGTTTTCATGGAAGTTACAAATGGGAAATGTTTCCATCCCACACCACAAGGAACTCCCACACATCATCAAAGACTTCCAAGCCTTGCGAAAATTGCTGGTCATGACCCTAGAACTAGGAAATGAAGCACCATCGATTTAGTTTAGCTATTTTCATTTCTCAAAAGACATTTTATTTTTGTTAAAATTAGTTTTTGGGCAAGAGGCGGTTACTCTACCCACCTTGTATAAGTAATTATTTTCAACTATCTCTTTCTAGATATATTGTAAAGACTTGGTATTATGACATTTTAATACAATTTCGCTATGAATTGAAATCTCTATCTGTTTGTATGCACTTAGTTTACATAGATAACAAATAATCTTAAATCTTTGTGTTTGAGGTGATTTTGGGCATTTATGATTTCCTTTGAGTTGGTATATACATTGTCTTTGTATTAGATTTTAGTTTATTAGTAATATTGGGTTTGTGTTTCTGCCATTACATTTTATACGATTGGTCTTTATGCTAGTATTTATATGCAATTTGTTCTATTTGCACTGGTCTTTGTATTGGTATTTTCATGATTTGTTGAGCATACGGTGATCTTTGAGCTACCCTCATTAGTGTTCTTTCTTTTGCGCTTAATAATAGGAATTTTCCTTTATTAGTTTTACCTTTCTACTTTCGTGTTAAAAGCATACCTATGTTTAGTTAGGACATACAAACTCATTGCATATCATACAAGGGAGTTATACCTCTAAAATTTAGAGGAAATTCACAAATGAAATTGTGAACTTTTCAAAGCTGCTAGGAAACAATGACACCTCTCAAAGTTGAGAAATTTTTCATTTTTCAATGTGCCCAATCTGTTAACCAACACCATGTAAATCTGGTTTTCTCTTATGCATGGTGTCAAAGTTTCTTCAATTTCTGTTATTTTCTTTTCATGTTAAAACTTCATAATAGATTAAGGGTTTAATGAATGCTTGTGGGTTTGAATGTTAATGAGGGTTTTTGATGTTTTGATAAGATACAACTGATTCACACCCTACCCCTCTTAGTTGTCTTGTTCATTCAAAAATTGGTATCAGAGCAAGGTTTCTTAGAGAAAATCCTAACAACTAGAGGTAGACCATGGTGAACAAGAAGGAGATACCTATGTTTGATGACATAGATTATACATTTTGAAAGACAAAGATGGAAGGCTATCTAGTTTACCTTGGATATGATGTCTGGAAGTTAGTGAAGATGCAATATACCATTCCTATAAATGGGCTAAGCACAAGTGATGAGATCAAGGCCTATGAAACAAATGGTAATTGAAGGTTTTTTCTTTTAAGTGATCTTGCAAATTCTGAATTAGTGAAAGTTATGGATTTGAAAACTACTAAAGAAATTTTTGATTAATTGGAAAGTATTTATGAAGGATATGATATGGTCAAACAAGCTAAGATGTAGAACATGAAAACTACATTTGAGAACTTGATGATGTTTGAAGATGAAAACATTACAAGTTATATGTAGAGGGTAGATGAAGTAGTGAGCTCCATCAGAGGTCTTGGAGCCTGGAGGTAAGGTCAAAGAACCTAAAGCGGTAAAGAAAATTATTAGAACCCTTACTAAAGCTTACAGTCATAATGTTACTACTATTGAGGAATCTAAAAATCTAAATTAGTATTCTAGAGATCAATTGTGTGTCTCTTTAACTACATTTAAGATGAGAGAGTTTGGTACTAATAGTGGTGCAAAAGTTGAGACTACTTTTAAGGATGGAAAATTAGAGAATGTTAAAGGTCCAGATCAGGATGATATTGATGATGTGGAAGATAACTTTGTGAGAAGGATGAAAAAGGGAACAGGTAAGTACAAAGGTAAATTAGCTTCCAAATGTTTCAATTGTGGAGAAATAGGTCACTATGCTTCAAGATGTCCAAACAAAAGTATAAACAATAAGAATAAGGAAAAAAAAGGTAATATGATCAAGAAAAGCTATTATGTTAGAGAAGATGCAAGTATTTTTGATGATGAATCTGATTATGGATTATGATGATAGTGAATGCTTGTTCATGGATTTAAAATATGAGTCTGTTTCTGCTAACTTTGAAAGATGTGTGAAGGAATGTGCTCTAGAGATAAAGGATAAGACTAAAGGTACTTTGGTATCTACTTTTCACGTTAGATAGGATAAGAACTATTGGATCATTGACAATGGCTGCTCAAATATATGACTAGAGACAAGAGTAAATTTTGTAAACTTAAAAATTATGATGGAGCACTTGTTAGATTTGGAGATGATTCAAGAGGTAATATTTGTAAAATAGGCTCAATCAGTTTTGATGGCAAGAATAATGCTGACGATGTTCACTATGTCAAGGGTTTAAGGCATAAAATTTTGAGTGTTGGAAAAATGTATAGAAAAGGATATAATCTTATGTTTCAGTATGATGGGTGCAAAATCAGAAAAGGGTCTAGAACTATCATTTCTGTTGGAAAGAGGATAAATTGAAATGTTTATCAGCTTAAGGGTGTTGATGGTCATTGTTCTATGACTCTGATTAAAGTTGGTTATGGAACAGGAGGATGTGTCACATTAATTTTAATAATTTGGTTAGAATCAGTTCAATTCAAGCAGTGAGATATCTGCCAAGAATTACAAAGCCTCTCAATGTTGTCTATAGAGATTGTTAGTTTGGAGAACAAACAAGAAGTTTCAAGGGTAAAGAACAATCTTCTACCGAATTGTTGGAATTTGTACATACAAACCTTTGTGGTCCTACAAGAGTAAGAAATATTCAAGGTGATAGGTATTTCATGTTTTTGATTGATGATTATTCTAGAATGACATGGGTTGTTTTTTGTAGAGAAAAATTTGAAGTCCTAGATAGATTCAATGCATTTAAAGTTATGGTTGAGAATGATATGGATTTGAAGATCAAATGTTTGAGGTCTAATAGAGGAAGAGAGTTCATCTCCAGTGAATTTAACATGTTTTGTGAGAATCATGGAATAAAGAAGAAATTTTATGCCCCTAGGAATCCTCAGTAAAATGGAGTAGTTGAAAGGAAAAATAGAACTATTCAAGAAGCTGCAAGGACTATGATGAAAAAAGATAACCTACCGAAAGTTTACTAGAGAGAAGAAATTCATACTATTGTTTACATACTTAATATAGTTTTAGCAAAAGAAAATGACACAAAGACTCCTTATGAGTTTTGGTATGGAAGGATCCCTACTGTCAAGTACTTTAGAGTATTTGAAAACAAATGCTATATTAGAAGAGATGATGGAAACTTAGGAAAGTTTGATGCAAGGTCTGATGAAGGTATTTTCCTTGGATATTCTACTAAAAGAAAAGATTATAGATGCTACAAATAAATGCGAAGAAAGATTGTTGAGAGTGCAAGTGTCAATGTTGATGAAGATTTGTAGAATCTAGTGGTGATAGATGGATATGAATCATATGAACCTGCTTGTAGAGAAGAAGAAGAAAAAGTTAAGGAATAGGAAGTATAGGATGAAGATGAAGAAGAAAGTTGGAAAAGACCCCTAAAACCCATAAGTATGTGTAGAGAAATAATTTGAAGAATAGATCATTGGAGATAAAAGAAAAGGTGTGTTGAAAAGAAGGAAAGATGCTAAAGAAGAGGTAAATTTGTGTCTACTTTTTAAAGTTGAACCTAAAATAGTGATTGAGGTATGCAAAGATGAACATTGGATGAAAATTATGTAAGAAGGAATTGTGCAGATTAAGAAGAATTGGACTTAGGAACTTGTCCCAAGACCTACAAGAAAAAACATAATTGGATCTAAGTGGGCTTCCAGAAACAAACTGAATGAGAATGGAGAAGTGGTAAGGAACAAAGAAAGGCTTGTGTGTAAAGGTTATGCACAAGTTGAAGGAATAGAATTTGAGACATTTTCTTTAGTGGCTAGAATGGAAGCAATCAGGATATTTTTAGCTTTTGTAGCACATAAGGATTTCAAATTTTATCATATGGATGTGAAGTCTACTTTCTTGAATGGAGAGTTGGAAGAAAAAATATATATGGAACAACCATAAGGATTTCAATTATTAGATAAATCTAATATGGTTTGCAGATTGAAGAGAGAATTTTATGGATTGAAGCAAGCTCCTAGAGCTTGGTATGCAAGGTTGGATAGGTATTTGATTTAAAAAGGATTCAATAAAGGTACCATAGATAGTAATCTTTACTTTAAAGTTGAAAAAGATCAAATATTGATTGTGGTTGTGTATGTTGATGACATAATTTTTTGAGACAATGAAGCTGTGTAAGAAGTTTGTAAAAGAGTTGCAATTTTTTTTTTGATATGTTTATGTTTGGGGAGATGAATTTGTTCCTTGGGCTATAAATCAATCAAACAGATAAAGACATATTCATTTCACAGTCAAAGTATGGCAAAGAGATGTTGAAGAAGTTTGGAATGAAAGACTCCAAATTTGTATGTACTCCTATGGTTATTGATTCCAAGCTGAGCAAGAATGATGAATAACCTAAGGTTGATTAGAGAAAGTACAGATCTATGATTGGTGGACTACTATATATAACTACTACTAGACTGGATATCATGCATGCAGTTTGTCTTAGATTTCAAGAAGATCCTAGAGAGTCACATGTTGTAGAAGTGAAAAGGATATTTAGATACTTAAAGGGCACTCCAGATTATGGCTTGTGGTATCCAAAGGATACTAATTTCACATTGAGTGCTTACACAGATGTAGACTGGGCTGGTTGTGTAGATGAAAAAAAAAGTACAAGTGGTGGTGCATTCTTTCTTGGATGCAAATTGGTGTCATGACTTAGCAAGAAACAAGATTCAATTTTTTTATCTATGGTATAGGTTGAGTACATTGCAACAACATATTGCTACACACAAGTGTTGTGGATGAGGAAAACATTGAAAGGTATCATAGTGGTGTATGATGAGCCTATTTCTATCTTTCGTGACAATACAAGTGCAATAAACATTTCAAAGAATCTAGTGATGAATTCAAGGACACAACATATTTCAATTAGATATCACTTTCTAAGAGAGAAGGTTGTGGAGAATGAAGTTAAGCTTGAGTTTTTTCCGACAAAGGATTAGATTGCTGACATATTCACTAAGGCTCTTATTATGGATACTTTTGGGTATCTCTAAGAGAAGTTGGGGGTTATTACCCCTCCTTATTTGAACTAGATGCATAAGGAGATACTTCATTCTAGTGGATCTCAAGATCTATCCTTTTATTCTGGACTAATGTTGGTGGCTACCTCTTAGGAGGAGTAGGTAGTGGCATTATTGATTGTTGCAGATTGGTGTGTGCTCCTAAGGGGGAGTATTCAAAGTAGTAAAGGAAAGGTGTTGCTAAGTAGTTGTAAGAAGATTGTGTAATGTCAAAGGGGGAGAATAATGTAAAACATTTTGACCTATTCCATTGATGTCAAAGGGGGAGAAGAGTCGTGTGAAAAAGGAACAAGTTGCTAGGGAGAAGAATCATGTGAAAAAGAATAAGTAATAAGGCAGAAAGAGTCAAGTGAAAAAGATATAAGAGAAAATTAGTTGAAGAAAGAGTCATGTAAGGGGAGTGTGAGTAAAGATTAAACTTGAGAAAAGGAAACAAGTATGTTCAAAGTTGATGTTTCTTTGATGGTTTTTCACATCATGTGTTTCCATCAATGACAAAGGCTGAGATTGTTGTAAGTATGTACAAATAGGTATTGGCATTGGTGTCAATGAGCTTGTGTTGTCATTAATATCAATTTTATGTGTTGAGGGAGATTAGTTTTGAAGATGAATAGTTGGTGTTGTCTATGCTTTGATTTCTTGCATTATGTTGTCATAAGTTAAGCTACTGATGTTAACCTTTGTTGTTACTTTGATAAGATTTTATCTATGGATGTAGTAGTGTTGAAGATGATATGGATGTGTCTTTGGTGCTTGGTTTCCAAGTGATTTTGAGAAATTTTGATAAAAAGAGGTAACAGTGTGTTGTAGTGTTGTTATGGGTTATAGAGAGATGTTGTGGTTTTCCTAGAGATAGAATCTACCTATGTGATTTGGATATGTTGGTAAGAGATGTTCAGAGATGTTATATTCAAGAGATGGTATGCTATATCTTTGTACAATAGAAGTTGTGTTCACTAGTGTGTGATTGTGCATTGTAGAGGTGTCTAGGAGAAATGTTTTTTCTCCACGTTTCTTTGTTGTGTTTGAGGTCTTTTTGTAACTAAGGTAAAAATATAGGTTAGCAGATTAGTAGCTAAATAAACTAAAACTCAAAGTAATAATGAAGCACAAAGGATGAAATAACATGAAAACAAGAAAGATATCACCTTAAGTCTTCAACCTCCATGAATTACCTCCATTACATCTTATCTATTTGCTGCAGTATGAAGTTTTCCCTCAGATTTTGAGTGAGCAATATATGACAATGCCAAGACCAAAGAAAAATGTTGAAGGATTTGATATGAAATACAATACTATGCAACTAGTAAGCAACTATGAACTATGACTAAAATATGCCAAAATGCCAAAATGCTAAGATTTCCAAAGTGCCTAAGACAAGATTGCATGAGATGTAGATAGCATGAGGTCTAGATAGCATGAGATGAAGTGACAAAATGAGAGCAAAATTGCCATTTTATAGAAAATGCAACTTTGGATGAATGGCCAAGATTGAAAATTGACAAATGTCATAGAATTAATGGATAAAATTTAATGTGACAACCTATAATTAGGGTTAGGGCAATATTAGGTCAAATTTGAAATGAGTGTACAAGATTCAATTTGAGAAAATCAAATCAAGGGTTGACAATGCATGTGACAATGAGATAAGAATGGCATAGAAAAAGAGAGCTGGAAAGTCAAATAATATTAGAAATTACTTGATTTAAGAGGGAAAGGACTAATTAAATTAAAAATTAATTTAATTAAAAAGGTGGGGTCATGTGACAGTAAATAATTAATTTGAATTATTTACTAAAAGAGGGAAAATTAGAAAGTGAGACCATTTTAAATAAATGATTTTATTTAAAATTGGGAAAATGCCAAGGTGGACAATAATTAAATAAATTAAAGAATTTATTTAATTATAAGAAGACTTTTAAGAATTAATGGCGTATTTAAATAAATAATTTTTTTTTATCTATTTAAATAATCAGGAGGAATTAGTGGACAAAGATAATTAAATAAATTAAGAAATTTATTTAATTATGGAGAGACATTAGACAATTAGTGACACATTTAAATGATCAAGAAAAATAAAGACATGAATTAATTAAATAATTATGAATTATTTAATTAATAGTTGAAAGTGGACCAAAGGGCATAAATATTTTAATTATGTCAAGAAGAAATATGGTGACAATAGAGGTTGCAGGCCTAGGTCATTTTTATGTGTCTACATTTTTCCCCTCTTTGCCATAATGCAACCTGTCGCATTGTAACAAAGAAAATTCAGTTAGAAACATGCCCTAGCGAAGGTACAGAGTATCTATGCCTCCTTAGGAAACTTTTCAAATTTTGGCGTAGTGATAGAAAAATTTGTAAAGTGACCCGACAAGTTAATTTGATGACCAGAAAAGCAATGGCGCAAGTGGTTTCAAATTTGTATGTCATAGGATATCATCATGAGACGAACGAGACAAGGCGAAAAGACAAAAGGAGATGAATATTAACGCAAAGACCAAATCCTTCAACATGTTACCAAAGGACTTAACAATTATTGCTCTTAATCATCATTGGGCAGATTTGTAATGGCCAACAAGCACCATGATATGGCATAGATCAAGGTGTGAAAGGTTGTACCATCACATAAGACAAGCAGTCACAGGAAAGGATGATCATGACTCATTCTAAGAGCACAATTTCCCCAATCTTTTTTGTTAGAACCAACAACAAGCATAAGAAAGATAATAAAGATAATAAAAGCAATAAAGACAAGTCATGAAATGTCGTTGCTCCTCTAAATCCTGTTGCCAGGACATCCTCGAGGAACTAGCAACATGATTGCCTGAAAATGACAAGACAAGTCAATCATCATGAGATGTCACTACTTCTCTAGTAAATCCTATTGTCAGAACATCATGGAGAAACTAGTATTGTGATGAAAGATCCAAGGACAAATGCCAATATAGTGTTTTCCAAGTGTGTCTGAATGTCAAGAGTTTTAAGTCAAGATGCCAGGTTTTGATGGTGTCGAATGTCGAAGGTGTTAGGTTTGACAATGTTAGGTGTTAAGTTTTGACAATGCCAAGATGACAAATGCTAAGGTTTTCCAAATCCAAGAAGGACACATCCTGAATGATGTTGATGTTGAGAGGATCAATCCTCAAATGTCAAGAGGATCCCTCAAAATGCCAGAGGACAATGACGATGCGTAGGAAGGGCACATCCTAAGACATAAATGACAAAGGTTGTTCTTTAGAAGGACACATCTAAAGGATAACCAAGAGTTGACAGTTTGACTAGTTGTGACAATGTGACTTGTTTTGACTGAGTTTGACTGAAGTTGATTGAGTTGACTTGTTGATATGATTGACATGTTGATTAAATGATTTTTTGTAAGAGTTTGTCTATCTTGGAATGATTTGTTTTGACTTGAAGACTTTGACGTGTGTGCTAGTGCAATGTCATGAACCCTAATGGACTGACCTAGTGTGGCCTTGGAGGCTCATCGACAGATGATCTTGCCTACATCATACACTCAGAGACCTCATAGTTCAACACGACCAATGACTTTGTCATAATGACCAAAGATTGAGTCATGATTTTTATTTTGACAAACCTAAAAAGACTGACCTAATGTTTCAGGGGCTCAAAGATGAGTCTTTCCTACGTAGCAAATGTGTAGAGACAATGTAGTTTGACAAATGACAATGACTAACTGGCATGATTAACTTGACAAGGCACAACTCTGTTTTTATGTTTTTGAGATATTTTGAATTTTTTGGATTTTTTCAAGACGTTTTTCACTTTTTAGGTCTTTCTTTAGGACTTTTTTATAATTTTTAGGTCTTTTTTTAGGACATTTTATGATTTTTTTTGTCTTTTTTAGGACATTTTATGATTTATTTTTGTCTTTTTTTTAGGATATTTTATAAAAAAAAATTGTCTTTTTGATGTTTGACACATTATGAGGATCGTGATAAATGTATGTGAGTGATGCCAATGAAAAACATGATTATGCCCCTAGTCAAGCTGAATACCAATTGACAAGTGATAATGATAATGATAATGACGACGTTGTTTGATGTGGTTGGCATGGGAAGACTGTATGGGTTAGGATTGTTGCATTTAGAATGACATCTTTTTATGATTGAAAGGGATGGTGGAGTATCCATAGACCGTTTGACAAGGGAAAGCCAAGATAGGTGATAGACATGAAAGAATGATATGTGGCAATGGGAAGCATGAGATAGAAGACATGAGACAAGAGGAATTGTCACATGATCTTCAAGGACTATGTCACATAGGGATACTGAGGCTATGAATAACATATGACTGAAGGATAGACATGTCAAGAATTTCCCCCAAAGCATGATTTATGTTTGCATGTCTTATACATCAAGACCAAGGTAGGTGGGAAAATGGACAAAAAGGATATGGCCTAAATGGACGGATGTAAATGTCATGAGGAAGGCATGAGATAACTTTTCCCCAAGTGTAAGAGTCCACATAGACAATTTATTTTACATATGACGCCTATTTGCCAAGTTTTCATCATGGTACTTATCCAGGATGCCTGTTTGCCAGGATTTCACTGTTGGACGAAATTTTTCTCTTTACTATTTTTGTCATTTTTTGAATTTTTTTGGTGTCACCAAGACACTTGTTTGCCAGGTTTTCATTAGGGTGACGATTTTTTTATATTTTTCATTTTTTTTGTATTTTTGACATTTCAGGATGATCTTGATGCCTTAGCTGACCATTGATTGTTCTGAAGTTGTTGATGGTGTTGATGTAGAGACTAGTGCCATGACATGCCAATAATGACCTTTCTGAAGTAGTTTCCTTGTCAAGATCACAACGCTTGCATACAACTGTTTGATGTCATTGTAGTCCTTTTTGATACTAGAGGTTGCTTTATCAAAATACACACATCACAATAAAGTGCCATGAGAATCCTTATGATAAAGAGTTGTTTCCAATACATAATTGATTTGTAACGTGGGATGTTTGGACTTTAGGTGAGATGTAGGATTATGACATTTGATGGTAGACATGGAAGGATTTCTTGGACATTTGGATGAATCACTTTTTATTTCCCAAATTTGGGATGTTGGATGACAAAGTTTGGACTTTTGATTGGGACGGTGTTTGGAACCAACACTTTTAGATGCCTTGCTTGATGGCCATTATGAAGGAGGTGGACATTTATTATATGCAAGAGTCCTCCTTTCTTGTGGCTCCACATTTTGATTAACTTTTTGATTTGACATATTTTATTTACTCTATCCATTTTTCTTTGGGATCCATTTTAACTTCATTTGTCCACTTGTCTTTTTGTTTGATTCAATGGCCTTTGACATTTGATTATGAATTTTTTATTTATATGACTTTTGTTTTTGTTGGTTCCAAATGGAAGGTTTATTAATGTTGGAATCACGGTTTATGATATGGATGGACGGGGTGTTGGAAACAACCTTATGACAAGGACTACTCATGGACTCCATTTTGATGTTTGTATTTGACAAAGTTGCCCCCAATATCAAGGAGGTACCATTAACATCATTAGAATTTTTCAATGAAGAATAGCCAAGACCTTGAAGTTTGTAATTTTCCTAAAGTTGTATTGGTTCTAGAATTCCTTACTCATGTATGCCTAGCCATTTACCTTGATATTGCATGATTTGAAAGATTTTATTTGCAATGGGGTATTTATCATTTTTAAAACAAGATGCTAACCCATCATGATGTATGTGGACACTATTACTGAGAATATTCTCATCTGCAAGAAAGCCTACTCTGACAAAGATAGATGATCCTAGTTGATAAGACATCGCTTTGTTGACATGTTGGATATCTTTAGTTTAGTTTTGTGACATGTCAGATTCAGACGACTCCATTGGTGCTTCAAAGTTGATGTCAAAACCGTCTTTATGGTCAATGTCATAGAGTCTAGTAAATTTAGATATATTTTGATCATTTGTAAATATGTCCATGGTAGAAGACTCTTGTTTTAAAGGAAGATCATCTATGTGTCCAAGGGAGGCAAGTGTCTCAGTTTTGGAAATGTCAATATTCAGAGCTTGGATAGGGTCACCGTCAAGTGTTTGGTCATGAATGGTGTAAAGGTCAAGGAGTGGATCATTTTGGACTTCTTGGTTAATGGTTGTGTCTTGGTCAAAGATGGGATTGTCTTAGATGACACGATTGGGAATGTAGTCTTTGTCAAGGACCAGTGTATTTTGGATGCCATGATTGTCTTGAAGGACTTCTTGAATGGACTTAAGGATGGGGTCATGGGAGGGGCTACCTTGATCTTGACATGAGGGTGAAGTTATGATGTCATGCTTTGGATTTTCATTGTGACATGTATCCTCAAGTTTATTAAATGGGATGTGACTTTGGACAATGATAGTATTTTCATGGCTAAATGTGGCTTGTGATGGAGTGACTTGGAAAGGATTTTTGGATGAAGGACAAGTGGAGACTTGAAAGAAATTAGTGAATGGATGACTAGGATAGGACATGGAGACTTGGACTAGATTAGTGGATGGAGGACTAGAATAGGATATGGAGACTTGGACTGGATTAATAGGTGAATGACTAGGATAGGACATGGAGGCTTGAAATGGATTAATAGGTGAATGATTAGGATAGGACATAGAAGCTTGAAATGGATTAATGGAACATTGGCTTCCCTTGTCAAGGTTAGTATAAGGGTGACAAGTAGATTTTTTTGGGGATTAATGGAAAGATTTGTGTTAAGTGACTCTTGATAGTGAGAGTTGATGGATGGAGGACTAGGAATTATGGATTGTTGATAGGGAGGGCCTTGGTTTTTGGATTGGAGGATTGTCTCTTGAAATCCAAAGCTTATTGGTATTGTCTATTATGGAGCAATTCATATTCAACTTGACTATCAAGAAAATCAAGGTCAATGGAAGACATGATAGTGAAGTCTAGAGAATGACAATGCAAAGGTATGACTCAAGCCTAAAGTATGCAACTTATGCTATTTGATGATTTTGGACAGAGACTACGTGGGAAAAATGTCTAAAGACATATTGGAAATTCTCAGTTTCAGACTTGGATAGTGACAGTTACTTTTTTGATTGTTAGGAAATTGCATTGTTTCAAGACACTGATATGTTGCAGTTTGTCAGATGCGTCATTTAAGGTATCAATTGCATCTCAAAAATGCAAATGAGTTGTAAGTTTGATAGTATCCGGTCTCGGGTGACAATGATTTTACTATGACTAGAAAATACATCACAAGAGGTGGAAAATGCATTGCAAAAGGTCAATTGTGTGTTGTTTTAAGCAGATGTGGTGTAAAAAGTAGCAAATGCATTTTAGAAAGTAGAAATGTGTTATAGCAGAGTGAATACAACTCAGAAAGATTCAAATGCGGTTCAGCTGAGCACATGCAGTGCAAAAAGTAGCAAATGCATTTTATCAGAGCCATTGTGTCATAAAAATTTTCAAATGTGGTTCAACAGAGCACATACTTTGCACAGGATAGCAAATGCATTGCAGGCAGAATGAATGTCTAGTTTTTTTGTAGTTTTTGACCAAATTTTGAAGTTGTCTCAAGTTGAATGTTTGTTTCCAAATTTGTGAAATGATGTTCATTTGTTTGAATGTCTTAGAAAACACTTGGCAAACACACTATTTTGTCTTTGAAAAGAAGCACAATGAAGACAAACAGAATCCTAGGTTAGGCAAGGACAATATTTGCTAGATTCCATGTGGATTTCCCCAGCCGCACTTATTCTTAGCAGATGAATCTAGAAGCTTGGCCACACAAGCTTCCCCTTACAATGCACTACTTCTTAGGTCAACCAAACTTCCAATCCCCATAAATCTCCCATGGCAGGTTGATCACCTCTACTAAGAACTGTGAGAATATGGATGCCTTCACAATGACCATTGTTGTGCTAGCAAATAAAAAGGATTTTGGCTACTACACAAAAAATTTTAGGTCGGGACCCCGTTTGAGTGGCCACACATGGGGAAAGATTAGCTTTGATAAGGAGGAACTCTAGCCTGGAGAGGTTACACTCAATAGGGTTTTGGGGATTTCACTTGTTCATGTGACACATTTGCACTCATAATCCTAATTTTTCCATTAGGATTCACATTTATATACCGGTTGGGGGTAGCTTGGCCAAAGAGCTTTGTTTCCGGTTTGAGTCACCTTGGGGTGAGTACATTTTCCCACCAAGGAAGACCCAATTCCTAGAGTCAATAACCATTTCTCTTGCACCTAGGATCACACAAGTGCAGAAGGGGAGAGGATACTTTGATTATTAAATCGAGGTGACACATAAAATAGATGGGTCTAGTTTTTTTATCACCTAGTTTGCACAAGGTGAGAGTATAATCACCTACCACCTTCAAGCACAATCAAGCAAAGTTCTTTAAACCCCTAATTAAATCTAAGTGATACAATCAAATGTTCTTTTTAGAGCACCAATGGAAGTGTTTTCTAATCTAAAAAAACAAACACAAGTGTTTCAAAATCAAATCCTAGGACAATTGAACCTACAAAACCACTTGTTAGTAGTCTAAAAAAGATGCCTTGGACTGACAAAAATTCAAAGCCACATGCTGTAACAACAGATTAGTAACTAGAAAACCCCTAAACTATTTGCTTGAAGTAAGAAATATGGAAAAATTTGAAAGAAACTGAAAGAAAAAATTTACCAGGCGAATGTGTCGCAATAGAGAAAATGCAACTCAGATCTGTATGCTAGGGTCTATAATTTGAATGCATTAGTATACAAAATGGATGCATCATAGTATTCAAATGTGTCACTTTGGATGTCGAATGTGTCGAAATATTGGTGAATGTGTCTCTGTGGATGTTAAATGTGGCTCGGGTCTGCAAATGCATCACTCTATTTGTCGAATGTGTCGTGACGCAACAATTATGGTGTTGTAAACTTCAAATGCATTTTTCCTTACCTGTATCTACAAAACACAAAAAATCTATATGGAAAAAATGAACATACATGATTTAGGCGTCGGGTTCACCAATGTAACTATGGGAAAAATCTAGGTTAGTAGACTAGTAGCTAAATAAACTAAAACCCAAATTAATAATGAAGCACAAAGGAGGAAATAACATGAAAACAAGAAAGATATCACCTTAAGTCTTCAACCTCCATGATTGACCTCCATTACACATTCTCTATTTGCTGCAACATGAAGTTTTCCCTCAGATTTTGAGTGAGCAATATATGACAATGCCAAGACCAAAGCAAAATGTTGAAGGATTTGATATGAAATGCAATACTATGCAACTAGTAAGCAACTATGAACTATGACTAAAATATGCCAAAATGCTAAGATGTCAAGAGTGCCTAAGACAAGATTGCATGATATGTAGATAGCATGAGGTGTAGATAGCATGAGATGAAGTGACAAAATGAGAGCAAAATTGTCATTTTATAGAAAATGCAATTTTGGATGAATGGCCAAGATTGAAAATTGACAAATGCCCTAGAATTAATGGACAAGATTTAATGTGACAACCCACAATTTGGGTTAGGGCAATATTAGGTCAAATTTGAAATGAGTGGATAAGATTCAATTTGAGAAAATCAAATCAAGGGTTGACAATGCATGTGACAAGAGATAAGAATGACACAAAAAGAGCTGGAAAATCAAATAATATTAGAAATTACTTGATTTAAGAGGGAAATGACTAATTAAATTAAAAATTAATTTAATTCAAAAAGGTGGGGTCATGTGATAGTAAATAATTAATTTGAATTATTTAATAAAGAGGGAAAATTAGAAAAACCATTTTAAATAAATGATTTTACTTAAAATTGGGAAAATGCCAAGGTGGACAATAATTAAATAAATTAAAGAATTTATTTAATTATAAGAAGACTTTTAAGAATTAATGACATATTTAAATAAATAAAAAAAAATTATCTATTTAAATAATCAGGAGGAATTAGTGGACAAAGATAATTAAATAAATTAAGAAATTTATTTAATTATGGAGAGACATTAAACAATTAGTGACACATTTAAATAAATAAATAAAATTTATTTATTTAAATAATCAAGAATAATAAAGACATGAATTAATTAAATAATTATGAATTATTTAATTAATAGTTGAAAGTGGACCAAAGGGCATAAATATTTTAATTATTTCAAGAAGAAATATGGTGACAATAGAGCTTGTAGGCCTAGTTCATTTTTATATGTCTACACTTGTGATTCTGAAGGAAGTGTGTACTTAAAAGTTTAATGGTGTTTGCACGGGTAAAGTCCTACTTGTTGTTTACACTACATGTGAATGATAAATATTTTTGAAGGAAGTGTGTGGTTAAGTGGTGTTGTGTACTTAAAAGTTTAATGGTGTTTGCATGAATAAAGGTTGACTTAGTGTTTACACTACATGCGAACAATAAATATTTTTTAAGGAAGTGTGTGGTTAAGTGGTGTTGTTGATTTGGGTCCCAATTAAGTTTTGATGTTGTCCACATTCACTTCTATTCACCATAGAAGTGTTTTGGCACAAACCTAATTTGAATCTACATGTTTGAGGTGCATTGTTGACCTTGGAGAGGTTTTCAAGGTTGAGGAAGGTATAAATATGAGTTGAATTGTTGAAGGAGGTTAAGATATATGAAAGTATGAAGTGTGTGATGTGAATGATGTGAATTATAGAATCATAATGTGAAATTGAGCATAGCAATATGAACTTTCAAGTGTTGGATTATCAGATGTAGTTAGCAGAAGGTGTCTGCAATCATTCAAATAGACTGTGAAGGTACATTGGATCTATTGTGGTGGATTTTCTATTGCATTGAGATCTCATTCTCTATGCGAAATTTCTTCTCTATCTTCTTTTTCATTCCAACAATGAGCCTTTCAAGGTAGTGTGCCCCTTCTAGTAGTGAGTCTTTGTCTTTGTTTTTGTAATTACTTATATTGTGAGTTAATCCTCACCATGGTTTTTCCATCCTTGGGTTTTCCACGTAAATATGGTGTTCTCTTGTGCATGGTGTTAAATTTTTTTTAGTTTCTATTATTTTCTTTTCATGTTAAAACTTCATAATAGATTAAGGGTTTAATGAATGCTTGTGGATTTGAATGTTAATGAGGGTTTTGATGTTTTGATAAGATACAACTGATTCACCCCCATCTCAGTTGTATTTCTCATTTAACAAACCCTTTTGGGAAAAAACTCACACACCAAAGCATAGGTCAATTTTATTAGTAGTAACAAAGTAGTTACAATGCAATAATAATCTATGCTCTTGCAAATATCTTTACACTATGATGCAAATCTGGAGTAATTTTGGGAGCATAATGGATTCACAGAGAATACAAATATTATCTCTCAAAATACATAAAAATTTCACATATTTATAAACCTCTATCATGGGTTCCCAAGAATGTCATGTGTTATCTCCATAGTCTCTACATGCATGCAAATTGAAATGAAGAACATGCACAAGTCCTAATTGATAAAAAAAGCAACTTGTCAATCATGCAATGACATGCGCCAACATGCAATAACATGCAACAACATGCAAGGCACCCAACTCAAATATTTTATGCAAATATTAAGTATCCTTGACATGCATGGTGTCCCACTAGAGAAAATCTAGCCAACTACCCATTTCGAACTCTCTTTTGAGTTCAAGTCAACTTGATTGGTTGTCATAGTCTTGTTTAACATCTTTCCAAAATTCTGCCAAGTGAAACTCTAAAAGAAAGGACACATGTCACTATGGCACACCTTTGAGAGGTTTTCACAAATTCCTCTTCCCAATTGATCACCCAAGTGACAAGTGACATAATTTCATGCTCTCCACCAAACATATAGGAAGCCAACTTGCAAATGAGTTCCACAAATTGTTATATCAACTTAGAAACATATCACTTAGGATTTAATTAATAAAATATGTAGCAAAGGGAATAATTTAATTAATTAAATAATATTGGGACTCTCTAAGGTTGAGACTCCTTAATCCCAACATTCTCCCACTTGTCAAAGACCTTACAAAAGTCACTGTATCATTTCTTAGGCCATAAGGCCCATAGAATCGATACACCATATGAACTTCTATGTGCTCACTAGCTTTGTCAATGCATCTATGTCATTCACCAAAGTATCAACCTTTTCCAACTCCACCTTTCCATCTTCCACCATATCATGAACAAAGTGAAACTTCACATTAATGTGCTTTGTTCTAGCATGGAAAGTAGGATTCTTCACTAAACAAATAACACTCTATTTGTCATAATAGATAGTAAATTTTCCTACATCAAAACCAATATCAAAACATAACCTCTTTAGCCAAATGGCTTCTTTGCAAGCATGAGTAACTTCCATGTAGTCTGATTTTGTAGTGGAAAAAGCGACTGCAACCTATCGCTTACTCATCTAGCTTATAGCACCACCAAACATCATGAAAACATATCCACTAGTGGATCTTCTACTATCAATGTCACCTTCCCAATCAAAATCTGGGTGATCCTACAAAGTTGGTTTACAATTTTTGGGAGATTTTGATTTTTGTTGAAATCGCATATTTTTAGAAGATATAATGATTTAAGCCTTAAAAAGTTTCATTTAAATAATTTCAATTGAAGAGGGTTTTATCAAACTACCTTAGATCAAACCCCCTTGGATAGAACCTCGCTAGTTTTAAACCATACCTATAATAGAGTCTCCTTTACACCTATCAAAATGCTGATAAAAAGCCACTTTTGATTTACCTTTTGGGGGATCAAATGAATTCATTTAAAATTTATTTTTTGTAACTCTATAGTCCTTATTATAAGCTTCCCAAAAATTATAATTTTAAATAAATTTAATTTTATTATTATTATTATTATTTATTTCTTGTGAATGTAGGTTTTTCACCGAAAATCAAGATCTTTGTTCTGCACATGTGGAAAAATATAAGATTATCAAAAAATAAAAATAAAAATATGAGTGCACCAGATATTGAAGTCCTTGATCCAACAAAAAAAATTGAATTTCGATACATACAAAAAAAGTTGTGTTATACAATTTGCCTATGTCTAAATTGTAATTGGTATGACTTCGAAACTTAATTAAGGAAAAAAGATTCAATAAAATGCTATGAAGCCAATTGTAAGCACTAGATATCATTGTTACAAATCTAAATTTGAAAAAATATAGAATTTTATCCTTCATGGAAAAAAATTTGTGTTATACGGTGAGCGTCACTCCTTAAAAATGGTGTTTATTGAAAAAAACCTAGTTTTTGAAGGAGATGGAAAAAGAAGTGCAATTTGATTCCAAAAATTTTGAAAAAACATATTTAGAATCTGCAAACACAATGTCACAAATCACTAGTTTGCATCATCTTAAAATTCCTCATGGTTTAGCCGCTATAGGTGCCCGAGAGTGAAGATTTAGTTAGAAAAAATCAATTCAGTGTCTAGTTTGGCCAAAAATTGTAAGCTAGTATTGTGGGATCACCCATCTACATATCCATGAATGCTCACTGAATGGCAAGATCTAGTAGGATAACAATGAAAACATGAGGCATGTACTTAGAAGTACCTCACAAATATCTAAACACTCTCCTCACCACATCATTATCCATAAACCAACTAAGGACTACTATTGCTTGGGCAATGTTTGGACTCATACAAATTGTAGCATACATCAAGCTTCCAACAACACTCACATATGGTACTCTAGTCATGTCCTCCATCTTGATAGGATATTTTGGATAATCCTCAATAGAAAGCTTTGTCCCCTACATTACAAGAACAACTAACTGTCTACAAGTTGTCATGCTGAATCTATCCAACACCAAATTCATATACTTACTTTTGCTTAACAAAAGGTTTTTGTTAGCTCTATCTCTTATGAGCTCCATCCCTAGAATATACCTTGCTACACTTATATCCTTCATCTCAAACTATTTTTCCAACTAAGACTTCAAGTTTGAAATCAAACTCTTACCATTCCCAATAAACAACATATCATCCACATGCAAGACTATGAGGAGAATGCAACCATTGTTAGTCTTGTAATAGACATAATGATCATATTTAGATGTCAAAAATTCAAAAGACAACACATAGGTGTCAAAATTTTGGCACCACATTAAATAGGAGATTGCTTCAAACCATACAAATATTTCTTAAACTTGTATACCAATTTCTCTTTACCTTTCTCAATGAAATGCTTTGGACATGATATATAAATTTCTTCCTCCAAATCACCATGAAGGAGTGTTGTCTTCACATAGATCTATTCTACTTCTAGATCATAAGATACTAAAAGTGATAGTAGGAACCTAATATATGTCATCTTCACTATAGGAGAGAATATCTCACCATAATCAATTCCCTCCACTTGAGAATATACAGTTATGACCAACCATGCCTTATGCTTTTGATCACTTCCATCTAGACCAATTTTCTTCTTAACACTCATTTGCATCCAACGGGTTTGTGTCCTTCAAGAAAAGGTACCAGATCCCATGTAGAGTTCTTCTTCAATGTAGCCATCTCTTCATTCATGGCTTCCATCTAAGACTCTAGATCATGCATACCGATAGCTTCTCTAATAGTCCTAGGATCATTGGTGTTAGCAATCAAAGCAAAATACAATTGGAATGCAACATAGAATATCCAAATATTTTGGTTGTTTCCTAGCATGTGTAGACCTCCTCAGTTGTTGAGGTTGAGGTTCTTTCTCTTCTTTAGAGCTTTCAAAGCTGCTTGATCTCTCCTCATCATCAAGTCCAATAGGTATATGTAGTTCATCTTTCTTCATAGTGGAAGAGATCTTTACTACCTCCTTTTTTTGTTTCTCTTCTATCTTTGGATGCAAATCAACAATGGAATGTTTCAACTCTTGGAAGATCACACTTCTATTATAGAGAACCTTCTCTGCAACTAGATCCCAAAGCTTGTAACCCTTCACAACAACACCATAGCCAATGAAAATAGACTTAACCACCTTGTTCTCCAATTTAGATCATTTCTCACTAGGCACATGAGCATATGCCTCACAACCAAAGACTTTGAGATATCTCATTGAGGGTTTCTTACCAGACTACACCATGGATTTCTTTTCAACGATCATTGAAGTAGGAGATCTATAATTAAATAACATGAGGTAGCTACAACTTTATCCCATAACTTTTATTCAAGGCTAGCACCACTTAGCATACTCCTAGCCCTCTACATTAGTGTTTTGTTCATCCTCTCTGCAACTCCATTTTATTTTGGGGTGTATGGAGTTTCCTTGTGTCTCTCAATCCCTTGGCCCTTATAGAACCTATCGAATTCTAATGAACAAAACTCACCGCCTTCATTTGTCCTCAAACACTTAATTTTTCTACCAATCTAATTTTCAACTAGGGATTTGAATTCCTTAAACTAGCTAAAAAAAAAAACTTATGAGGAAATATACAAATGTCCTTCTACTATAATCATCTATGAATGAGACAAAATACATAGATATAAATAATTAAGGAACATTAATAGGACCAAAGAAATCTTTATGAATATAATCCAATACCCCAGAAGACTTATGAGAAGTAGAATAAAAAGAAACATGATGTTGTTTTCCATATATACAATGTTCACAAAAATTAGACTTGAGATTACAATCATCAAGGCCTTCAACAAGAATCTTATTTTTCAAGGCTCTAAGATCCTTTTCACCAATATGGTCAAGCCTTTCATGCCACAACATTGTCTTCTCTACTAGGAGATTCATCTCCAAAGCATTGGCACCCTTAGGTACCCAAAAACATGACCATTAGATGTAGAAACCACATTTTTCTTCTTTTCTCAATCTAATGGTGAGGATGAAAAATATAGAGCTCTCTTCTTGGACTCCATAGAAGTACTATTGTACTCAACTATGCATGCATCTAGCTTATATAAGGTGCCAATTTGAACACCCTTAGCAAGCACCATAGAACCTCTAATCATCTTGCATCCACCACTCGAGGGAACAACCTGTACACCCACATCACTCAGCTTACTTACTAAAACTACCTATTGTATTCCAAACGAGGTATATGGTTATGTCTAGGATCATGATGGGCCAAAAAGTGGCGATATGATGGGAATGTGTAGGGTATGTGGATGATGACTTTTTTTAACCCAAAATTGATGAAACAAAAAGGGTTTTTAAAGGAGATTCTCAATTTTCCACCAATATAAATTATTCTTTACTTTGAATTTAATAAATAATTATTATTCAATTTCTATTTGAATTACGACTAAAGTCTTGATTGATAGTCTGATTGAAAAACATCTATAGCTTTCAAATGATATCACATTTTTTGAATCCGAAACATGCGTCACATTCTATGCTTCATATACTATAGGATTGAAAAAAGAAAAAATGAATTTCATGAAGTTTTGACCAAGTTAACATGGTCAGACATACAAGTTTTTTATATTTTTTAAAAGTTGTAATAAAAAATTCATAATTAATTATTTATTTGGAAAAAAATTACAAAAAAATATGCATCACATCCGGACATGATTCCTCTACTTATATCTAAAATCTTATAAAAAATATTATCATTTTATTGTGGTTAGGGTGGTTAGACAAACACCTACTTCTTATTTTTCCTTGAAATTTAAGTACTGCATTGAAATTTCAATTTTTCACCAAATAGATTTTTCTTTTTTAAATAAACCTAGTAGTTTAGAAACTACATTCAATTTTCTATAGATTCTATTTTTACATATTTTTTAAATAATATAGATAACTTATTCAAATTTTTATGTCAAGTTACCTAACTCTAATTTTTCTAAATTTTTTGCCACTTAAGGGCCTGTTTTTTCCATGATAATCTTGCACATACCCATATGCAAGACACCATCAATTCCCTTCTTTCTACCATTATGGAATCAAATATTGACTCTTCCATGGCCAAAAATATTCAAGTGAGAGTCATCACCTAGATACACGTTTCCACCATCATACTTCTTATACTTTGAGAACCAACCTATGTGAGAGGTCATGTGGAAAGAGGCACCTGAGTATATCAACCATACATACTCTGATGCATGTGTTATGAAGGCTACAAAAAAAGAATCACCATCATCCTAAGAGGATTGATCTAAACCAAAATTGGAGGCTTTATTATTTTTATTTTTCTTCTCCTCGCATTCTTTTTGAAAATGACTAGTCTTGTTGTAGTTCCAAAATTTCACCTTGGAATTTTTACTAGGAGACTTAAATCTCCCCAAATACTTGGACTTAGATTTCTTATCTTTCTTCTTTCCTTTCTCCTTTTATCTTCCACAAATAGCAAGAGACTCCTTGACCATCTCAGAAGACTTCCTTTGCATTTCTTCTTACAACAATGAAGTAACCACATCATCCATCTTGAAAGTAGTTGTTATGCTTCCAATAGCCATCACCAAGTGATCCCATGAGTATGAAAAAGAACACAATAGGAGAATAAAATGGTCTTTATCCTCTATTTTCACACCACCAAACCCAACTATGCAAAAACCATACAAAGGAATTGAGGTGATCTGTAATGGATCCTCCTTCCTCCATCTTTAGAGAATACTTCTTTCATAGGAACAACTTAGTTACCAAGGATTTCCCTTGATAAATATCTCCAAGTTTCTTCCAAAGACTAGTTGTAGTCTTCTCTTCATGGAAATTCAAGAGAATAGAATAAGCCAAAGAGATTCTTATTAGGCCCTAGGCTTTTTGGTCCATTAGATCCCAATCTTATTGGGTTGTTGTGGTTGGTTTAATGCTAGATATTATAGCCCATAGATCTCTATCTATAAGCATATCTGCCATTATAATTTTTCACAACTCAAAATTTCCACCATTAAATTTCTCCATCTTGATTCTTCTGGATGTGGTTTCCATATTAATCATGCAATAATATTATAAAGAATTTTTTTTGCAAAGCTCCCATTGAAACTAAGACCAATATAAAAAACCCTTCAACCCAACAAGAAAAAAAAAGCTAGCAAGGATCTAATACCAATGAGATGAAAGCTAGGTGTGGAAACAAATTCCAAACACAAATCTAAGCAGGAGAGGATTGCAAAATTTTTATTACAAATCTTTAAAATATTAGAGTTTAGATGTGCATTCAACTATTACATTTCAGATTTAAACACATAAACGATAACACATAGATTTATATGGGAAAACCCTTTTTGAAAAAACCCCACACACGAAAGCACATATCTGTTATATTATTAGTAACAAAGCATTCACAATACAATAATAGAGTTTATGCTCTTGCAAGTGTCTTTACAATGTGATACAAATCTAGAGTAATTTTGGTAGTATAATGATTTCATAGAAAATACAAAAATTATCTTCAAAAATACATAAAAAATTTACATATTTATAAACCTATATCACAGGCACCCAAGAATTCCATGTGTCATCTCCATAGTCTTTGCATGCATGCAAACTAAAACTGAGAACATGCACAAGTCCTAACTAACCAAAAAAGCAACCTGCTAATCATGCAACGACATGCACCAACATGCAATAACATGAAACAAAATGCAAGGTGCCAAAATCCAATATTTTATGCAAATATTAAGGAGCCTTGACATGAGGAATCCCACTAGAGAAAATATAGCCAACTACCAATTTTGAACTCTCCTTTGAATTCTAGTCAACCCAAATACTTGTCATAGTGTCGTTTAGCATCTTTCCAAAATCATGCCACATGATAACTCCAAAAGCAAGGACATGTGTCACTATGGCTCACCTTTGAGAGGTTTTCACAAACACATCTTCCCAATTGAGTGTCCAAGTGACAAGTGGCAAAATTTTGTGCTCTCCACCAAACATGTAGGAAGCCAACTTGAAAACAGGTCCCACAAATTGTTATATCAAATTCGAAACATATCACTTAGGGTTTAGTTAGTAAAATATGTAGCAAAGGGACTAATTTAATTAATTGAATAATATTGGGACTCTCTCAGGTTGAGACACCTTAATCCCAATAAATAATTCTCTTAAGGAAATTGATGTGGAAAAATTAACAATAGAGGTGTACTTGGAATGGATGGCATGAGAAATAGCAATGTTAAGAGATATTATTTTATCTTGTGAAATTCTTGCAAACATGATTCATCTAAGTAGGATATGGTGTTTTTCATAGGAGATAAGATAAATTTTGGCCAATTATACAATGAATATTTTGATGTCTTGGAGACTTCCTTAGAGGCTACATAATTATTTGAGTCTTAGAAAGTGGAATATCCATGATACCAGTGACTTTGTCCATATCAAATTTAATGCCTCATTTGGAGATAATGAAGCCTAATATTTTACCTAATATAACACCACATGCATTCTTTTGGATTTATCCAAACCTTGTATTCTCTTAAGCACTCAAACACCTACTCAAGGACTTATGTTGTGATATTCCTTTGTTTATTTTTCTAATAGATCATCTATATAATCTTTTATTGTTTTGTGTACAGTATCATGGGAAATGACTATAATAGCCCTTTGATACTTGTGGCCACTAAATATTTGAGTCCAAATGGCATAAATTGATCACAAAAGGTATCTTGAGGCATAGTAAATGTTATTTTATTCTAATCTTCAAGGGAAATTCTAATTTGATTATAGAATAAGAATCAATCCATGTGTGAGAGAATATCATGTCCTAAGTTATAAGGACAATAATAAATTTTATGTTTGATAGAGGAGAGTCATCTTTATGTCATTCTTTGTTTAGGTCTTTGATGTCTCTATAAATCTTGATTTGTGATGTATTTTTTCTAACAAGGATTATATTGGAGACCTACTCTAGGTAATTAGTGGGGTAGATGAATCCAACTTCCAATATTTTTTGTAGTTATTTCTTGACAAGTAGGGTGATCTTACGGTACATCTTGCAATGTTTTTATTTGACTAGCATAACATTAGGATGCACCACAAGGTGATGTATAATAAATGATGGATAGAAGCATAGTATGTTAACATATGACCAAGTGAAGATATAAAATGATCTATTGATTATTTTAGTGTTGTTTCCCATTCTTCTTTTGATTAATTGACTATTGTATATTTGGCCTTAGGATCAAAATTGATACCTAGGTTGACTACTTTGGCTTCTTCTACTAAGACTAAAGAAATTTCTTACCATAGGGGTAGGAAAAGTTCATAATGGAATGACACATATAATTTTTTTCATCATTGGATATTTCATTATGTATTTATTTTTCATGTTTATATGATATCACCTAAAAGAGGTTCTTAATAAAGTAATATAATTTTTTTATTTTTTCATTTATTTTTGTTTTTTGTTTCTTGTTTTTTGTTTTTGACTATGGAAGTATCTTATTCCATAAATTATGTTTTGAGATAAATTTAAATGCCAAAACATCCACTATTGTCATTGGGATGTATATGGATGTAGATTCTGATGAATTCTATGATGGATTTATCATTCACAAATTTTTTTAAGGGAAACCAAATATTATTGGTCCTAATTGATGAGTTTGGGATGAATGGGGGAGAGAGAAATGGGAGGTCAATGGATGTTATTTATGGTGTATATGATCATATCTTTGAAAATTTTATTAAATTGTTGAAGGATTCCTAAAAATTACCTCCCTTTGTGCCTTTAACAATAGAAATGGGTTTTACTACTTCTAGGAGGTTAAATTTAAGATATAAGGGTACCATTTTAGTGGGTCCATATCCTGGCCCTTGGTGGTATATTACATTGGATAATAATGTGCTCTAAGATTCATTTCTCATGTGACTCAATTCCTTTACCTTTATATTACCTTTTTTAGTAAATATGAAGTGATTTTGGATAAGTTTCATTAAAAATATGGTGCATATTCTTCCTCATCCTTCTAGAGCCATGAAGTTAAATTCTTTGATTATTTCCTCACCTAAAAATCCCCAATAAAAAATATAATAAGACCAGATTGGATTGTTTTGGATGCTATTATATAAGTGTGATGTTGAGGTTTTTTATGAGACATTGGGGAAGGAGGTAGCTTACCCACATAAAAAGAGTTATGGATCTCATAATCTTTAGAACCTTTTCTAAAAAAATTACCTTTATTTTAAGGGTGGGATTAGTAGATGTTGATGTGGATAAGTATTTTAGATGTGGCCTAAGAATAGTTATTTGGTTATTTGAAGACTATGGTTATCTCCAACACTCTTGTAAATTAACCTTATATGTCTAAGGTATAATTGGAAAATAATTTTTAATTAATATCCGCTAAGAATCTTGGCATTAGTTGTTATATGTATTTTATGACTCATTAAATGCACTTTTTGAATTTTAGGCACTCTAATTGAGAGGTGGAGGATATTTCCATATTAAATGGGACCCACATGAGTTGGATACTCTAAAATGGAGTGCTACACTTTAGGATGTGATCAACCAAGAGTTATGGAATCAAATATACCTTTACAAATTTGTTTACTATTTAGGGAGCTAATTGATTAAGCCTATGTGATGTTCATATGAATTCATTTATCATTTTGATATTATTGAAATTTTCTCTCAAAGATGAAAATGGATGTTCTGGATGATACTATGGTTTAGTATCCATTGTTTTAGTAAAAAATTCAAGGTTTTGTCCTCTCTCCTTGCCCATATACTAAGGATATGAGATAGTGGTTTCATAAATAAAATTTATAGCTACATAGGTGATTCTTGAGTTCTAATAGAGCACAAGCAAAGTGTTAATGTGTTTGTTTTATCTATTTCTTGAAGGTTAAAACATATTTGTCCTCTTTTTTACGGAGAAGTTTCCTCTTGAAAGGTTTTCTCCACATAAATCCTATGTTCATAAGGTTTTTCAATTTTATTTTATTTGTTGATTTTATGCAATCACATAATCATAATATATGGTAATCTTTAGATATTAAACAATTAAATTTTAGATTTGCATATGCTTGTAATAAATTTTATTGTACTAATTTCACCTTGTTTGTTAATAATTATTTTCTAGAACAAGAGCATTATGGCTTAAAATATTTATTTTACCCCATCTTTCTTCACATACCCTACTCATAATTTTGTCACTTTTTTTCGCAAACTCAAGGGTTTTAGGTGAATTAGTTTTGTTAAAAGATTTTTCTAGTGAAACAATTTTTCCTACAATAATTTTGGTTTGTGTGGCACCTATGCAAAAGTTTTGGGTGGAATGGTTTCAAGTGAAAGTGTTTCACCTAAAAATATTAACATAAAAACAAGATATAAAAGTTATGGAGAAAGGTTTCAAGTGAAACCCTTTCTATTGAGATACTTAACTTGACAAGATTAATTTGGCAACCCATGTGGCACCTTAGCCCTTCTTTTGGAGAAAATTCAACAAAAGTGCATCTTCAACTCCACATTTCTCCAACTAATGATATTTTCATAAAAAAATATAAACCTAATTTTTGGTAGGGCTAAAAGCCTAGAATCTAAAAATTATATATATGTAATATTTTAATTATTAATTATTTTTTATAAATACTACTTGAGTAGTTTATTATAATCAAGAATAAGGATAATTAGAAATTTAAAAATGTATATTAAAATTTTAAGAAAAATGTTGTCCACTAAAAGAAAATATTTTCTCCAGATGGGTATAGTTTATTTTTATTCATGATAAATAGTTTAGACATTAACTAAAGTCTCATCAAAACTATTATATTTTGAGTAAACTTGAATTTTAAAATTATTAAAAAATAATATTCATAAAAAAAATTCTTCATACACTAGAAGGTCTTCACCCAAAAGAGTAGAGCTAGTAGTCCATGTGGCACCTTAGCCCTTCTTTTGAGAAAAAAATCCACAAAAGTACATCTCCAACTCCATATTTCTCCAACTAGAGATATTTTCAAGAAGTTTAAAAATAACCTTTGGTAGTGCTTGGAGCCTAGAATTCAAGAATATATGTTTTAATATTTTAATTATTAGTTTTATAATTTACTACAAATAGGTCACTATAATCAAACATAATAATGATTATAAATTAAAAATAATAATTAAATTAAGAAAAATATGGTGCACTAGAGAAAATCCTCTCCAAAAAGGTGTAATTTATTTTTTCCTATGATAAATAGTTTAAACATAAAGTGAAATTTCAAGTTGAAACAATACTACATTTGAGTAAACTTGACTTTAAAATTTATTTAAAAAAAAAGAGCATTGAATTTATTTTTCTCTCCATGCACTAGATATTCAAATCAACTTAGTAGGAAAAGAATCAAGAAAAAAAATCAAATTGGTTCTTTAAAAATGGTCCCCATCGATCTCATTTTTTTGATGAATAGGCAACTATCTATATTAATTCAAATATAAAGATACATATTCACAAAAAAAGGATGGGTGGTAAAAAGGCACACCCCGAGAGTCAAATGGACAACGCCCAAAAAAACAAACAGATCACATGGGCGAAGCCCAAAAGTCCAAAATTACAAAGCAAATAAAAAGGCCATTAAGCAGCCAGAGCAGTGCCAACAGAGCTAGGAGGGTCTCTGTCATCCAAATTTTTCCTCCATACATCAGTGGGGTCTGGAGTGATGTCAGGAGGAGGACCCCAACCATCATCAACATATTTTTTCTCTTTACCTTCTTCCTCGCGCTGGGGCAAGATTGAAAGGGCCAGACGCATAAATTTTTTACCAGTGGCTGGCCAACCAAAGCCAGAAGTAGGAGGGTCATCAGAGGGCCACTCAGAACCGCCACCGCCACTCCCCAAAGCACCACTAGAAGGTCACCCCTGGCTAGCCTGCGGTAGAGGAGAGCAGTTTCGCCAAGGAGTGTGAGAATCCCACTAAGGCAGAGGTTGGGAACGGGGACACATAGAGCCACTCCATTGTCAACCCCTAGAGGGTGACCGATTGTGCAAAGAGGTGGGCGAAGCGGGGACCTAAACAACAGTACAAGGGGAATTACCCCAGTGATCCAGGAGAACCTGAAGGTGAGCAACCTCAAGTGCAACTTTGTTAGCTTGCACCTAAACCTGTAAAAGCACATTAGAGTAAATCATAGCTTTAGCATATAAAGATACATGAATATCCATTTGAGTATGTGAAAAAATGCAAGCATTTCTGTCTTTCCAAATATTGAAGAGAATTTCCACCTTGAAAGTGTGCCAAAGCTGGGTGAATTTTGGAAGAAAATCTGGGAGAATCTCCTAGCAACACCATATGCCAAGAGAAAGGCTCTGGCCTAAAGGGCTAAAAAAAGTCATGAATCCAAGTCCAAAGCTGTTGGGCTCTAGGACAAAACCAAAAAAGATGCTTAAAATTCTCAGCTTGCCCACAAAAAGGGAAATGAGGTTCCTAGACCCCCAGGTGAACAAGCCAAGAACCCACAGGCAAGCCTTGGAAAAGAATACACCAAGAAAAGTGGGCAAGTTTCGGCTCAACACTTGCAAACCAAGTGGCAGCAAATCTTTTACACCAGACATGAGCGGGAGATTGAAGAAGCCACCTCTTGTTCAAACTCTGAATCATAGGAAAATGTGGTGAAAGCCACCTGTAACTAAGCCAAGACTTGTAATTTTTGAAAGGGGCACTATCTGGATACCACTTATGGTCTTTCCACCAAGGTTTGGTCCCGTAAATTCCAACTTTATGAAGCATCTCAGTAGGAATAACATTCACTAGATCCTCATAAGTAACACTATCTTGGTTATGAAGCATGAACTGGGCATGAAAAACTTCCCATGGCATAATACACATGGTGGGTCTATGAAAAATCTGTTGGAGGGTCTGGATACCCTTCTTGTGAAACTTGAGCACCTAAAGCCAAGGAAACTTAGCCAACGACTGACCATTACAAGCAAAAAGAGGCAACCACCAAATATTCTACTGGTTGAGAGAAAGCCCATCTTGAAAACCAAAGCCAGCCCAACGGAGCCAGGGTTTAACAACCTCCCAGGCTCACCAGATACTTTTGGCCGCAAACATCCCCACAATCTGGGTTGGTTCTTCCATGACCAGAAGGGTTTGAAAGTCAATCCCCTTCCAGGCAGGTCTATGGACAGAAAAGCCGGATTGAATACTATGCCTGAGAAGAATTTTCCAGGCCTCGTCCCCAGTAAGGGCACGAGCAATCCATTTAACACAAGAGCAGTCCATTGTCTTTGAGTAGACAACAACTCGAGACCTCCCGAGTCTCTAGGAAGGCAGCAGAATTCCCAAGCCACATGATCTCATTTTTTGAATTTTTGTTAACAATTAAAATATATTCTCTTAAATTTATAAAAATAAATAAATTATGCAACTAATTTAAAAAAAAAAAGAAAACTATAAACATAAGCTACACTTAAAGTTTCACATTTCATTAGTTCACATTATTTTAAAATTTAAAACCTACATGTCACTTTCAAACACTTCAAATTGAAAAACAATATGTAGGTTGATCATTTTCTTTATAAAAGTGGGACATAATTCTAAGCTTCCACCAACCTACTAAGATATTGAGATTAGTCAATTACTTTACATGCAAGTCATATCCTTTTATGCTTAAATATTTATTTATATACATGGCAATGAGTGCTTAAACATACTTTAAAATATACATGAGTGCTTATACATGGCAAAGTTTTGATGATTTTGATGATGCACAAAAAGCTATAGACTGTGGCGTGGAGGCAACAGGCATTCTAAAAAGTATGTATTGTTGTTGGTTGGTCCTCCTTTTTGGCTTTTTTTGTTGATGGGCCGCTGTTGTGGGGCTATTTGTTGATGTATTGCTTTTATATTTCTTTTAGCTGCTTTCTTTTGTAAAGGGTTCCGGGCCCCTTCAAAACCCGTTTTTTTACCTCTAATAAAAAACATACTTTAAAATACGCATTCATGATAGATCTGCATGCACCTCAAAGTGGGGGAAAAAATATGTAATGATGAAATTTGCATATTGATGATAATGAATATTTAATTTTAGGCTTGTATTGATGGAATATCTTTATACAAGCACATACTAATAGGTGGTGCACTCTTGTGAAAAGTTAAGCTCAATCTTTTATCCACCTCCATTTGTACTTGGTAGGGTAGCCCCCCCTATTAATTGCAGAACTTTTTTCACATGATCTTGGTAAGGTAGCCCCCCTCTAAACTGCAATGCACTTGGTAGGGTAGCCCCCCTATTAAATGCAGTGCACTTGGTAAACTTTTTTCAAGTGATCGGTGATGTTGACACGAGACGCCCTCCAATAAACAAGGGGTTTTTCAAGTGATTGGTGATGTTGACACGACACGTCCTCCAATAAACAAGGGGAAAGGGGGAGAATGGACCTCACCCCCTCCAATAAACAAGGGGACAAGGGGAGAATAGACCTTGTAGCCTCTTGTTTGCAATAGACTGCTTTAACCAATCGAACTAAAGCCCCCACCCCATCTCAATATTCGTTTATTACAAATTACCTCATTTATATAATTAATTTCAATTTATATTAAAAAATATTTCCTAAATCAATGATTACATTCCCCCAATTATTATTCAATCATGAGATGAATAAAAAAATACTAACTACAATGATAGTTGAATGAACATCTCAATGTGAATAAAAAAATACTAACTACAATGATAGTTGTAAGCTGAACCCCTAATAATATGGGTGCATTCCAATGAACATCTCAATAAGAAGTTTTTATAAGTACGTATGTTTTCAGTCCTGGTTCAATGAACAAGCATTGCTTTTATGGACTTATTTATAGTAATGACTTAACTATAGTCCTTACAATTAAGGACAACTGGGACAAACTAAAGTCCTTTTATCACTTTGTCATATTCTATCCTTACCCAAAAAAACAAAACAATGCGTCCAGAGGCGTGCTGAAAACATTAGGATTATTTAATACTAACTATTTTTTCAGTTAAGAAGGAGAAGTTTACCTGCCTACCTTTCCCATAGTTGGACTGAGCAGCCATCCATGTGCGTTACACGGTTAACAGTAAAAACATGATGAAATCATGAACATTGAAATTGTCTATATCATGCCAGGAAAATATTAAGGTAGTTGTGAAATATTGAGAAGTTTTCTTGGAGCAATCTACTATATAAATATTGCGTGTTTGCCTGCTTAGCCCACACCAACGTATTTACTCAAAATTCCTATGTTGGGTAAGAGTTGTTCAGCTTTTTGGACATAAAAATGGCTGCAAGTGCTGCTGCATTTCCTCATTCTTTCGATCTCTGCCTACATACACAGATATTGGAGGAAAACTCAGTCTCGTCCATGGCCTCCATTTGTGAGACTGTTTCATATGACCATATTGTGAAGGAAGAGAAAAGTATTAGTACTAGTAAAATACTAGTGATTGGAGCCACTGGTTATATTGGTCGCTTTGTTGCTCTTGCAGCTGTAGCTGCAGGTCATCCTACTTATGCTCTTATTCGATCCAGGACTGCCTCTGATGTTGCCAAAGCACAGTGCCTCAATGAATTGAAAGACTCTGGTGTTAACATTGTCTATGTATGTCAGAAATTCTGTTACAGAGAAATGCTTTTTGTTGTCTAGGGCAGAGTTGTACGTATGAGATAGTAAAGTGTATATACTTGGTTAGAATGTTGTTTTTATAGAGGGTATAGATTGTTTTGATTTGACTATATGGGTTTAGAATATATAATTAAGCTTTGCTGGTTTGTCCATGGTAATTATTACTGCAGATGTTTGATTTGTTGTTAGAGAGGGGCCAGTTTACAATCAATCATGTTTGACTGTCTTGTTGTTCAGTTGGGTATTTAGAAAGGGTTGTTCAGTCAGTCTCCATATTAACAGGCCTAATTTGGTTGGGACGAAGAGCTTTCTTGTAATTGTAAATGTGTGTTGTAATGGGTTTTACAGTTTTTGAAATGGGTTTTATTAATGTCTCTGTGTGCTGTAATGGGTTTTATACAATCTGTAATGGGTTTTACTAACTCATAAATGTGTTATAATGGCTGCTCTGCAGGGAGATTTAGGCGATCATAAGTCATTGGTAAATGCCATGCAAGGCATTGATGTTGTTATTTCTGTTGTAGGCGGCGCTCAACTTACAGATCAGCTCAAGATTGTAGACGCCATTAATGAAATTGGCACGGTTAAGGTAAGGACTAGGACTCAAACATTGTTTCTTTCAATGCTTCTTAGCTGTAATTGACCTAAGAGTTGTTGATTAACTTTGATGCAGAGGTTTCTTCCTTCAGAATTTGGGCATGATATAGACAGAGCTAATCCAGTGGAGCCAGGGCTAAGCTTTTACAAAGAAAAGAGACTTGTTAGGAGGGCAGTAGAGGCAGCCAACATTCCATACACTTACATCTGCTGCAATTCCATTGCTGGGTGGCCTTACTTTTATCATACCCATCCCTCTGAGCTTCCTCCTCCCCAAGACCAGTTTGAAATCTATGGAGATGGAAACATCAAGGGTAAGATGTCAAATAGTATTATATTAGAGAATGATGGAGTGTAGACATGGATACAGAACAATATCTGATCTTGTTAATTTATGGATTCTTAATGACAGCATACTTTGTGACTGGGGAAGACATTGGCAAATACACCATTAAGGCTGTGGAGGATGTCAGGACTGTTAACAAAAGTGTGCATTTCAGACCACCCAAGAATTTCCTCACACTTAATGAGCTTGCAGCAATTTGGGAGAAGAAGATTGGAAAAACTCTTCCTCGGGTTTTTATCTCAGAACAAGATCTCTTGACCTTAGCCAAAGGTATATTATCATGCCAAATAGTCCATATTTCCTTTGAGTTAATTGGATGCACAGTATAACAACAAATTGTTGAGAATTGGGCATGTCAGTTGCTGTGTTCAATTCTGTTGTGAGTTTAATTGTATGTACAAATAATTGTTCTTAGTTCTAATCTGTATCACCATGACCATTAATGCTATTAAATGAAAACATCTGAAGGGACAGAGATCAGATTATACAAAAAGGAAATTCCATCAACAACCAAATTGGTTTACACATTTGTTTCATAATCTATTAAGGATTCATTTGCTTTGTTTTCCTCTTTACAGCCAACAATATTCCAGAGAGCATAGTGGCTTCCCTTACACATGACATCTTCATCAATGGATGCCAGTACAATTATAAAATCGAAGAGCCCACAGACTTGGAAGTTTGTGAGCATTATCCAGAGATTCGTTACACTACAGTTAAAGATTTCTTCGATGGGTACCTTTGAATCTTCAATAGAATTCAACTGTTGAGCACAGCTCATTGAGCATTGAATAATACTGGTTGTAATGTTTAATGTCTACCGTCCGTGTTGGTGATATGACAACAGTTGGGTCGTCCAGTGTGAAAGTAGACTTCGCCTAATTCGTCGGTGGACAAATGTCATCAATCCAAAGAAGCTGTCAGCCTATTTTATAGCTTGTTAATGTATGTGTAGGTCAAAATGGAAAATTCCTATTCCTAAATCGAATCAATTATTGTCGGCAGTGATAAAAGAATATTTCATTGACAGCATTTCGAAGTTTTTAATTATTATTGTGGGGCAGTTTCTAGTGGCTTAATTATCATTAATGTATTATGGACATAAAATATAAATGAGCTGCCATATCGAGGGTAAAATCTCATTTCTCGAAAAATATTCTCCCATTCTTCATGCTTGTTTGGTTGGTAAGCTGTCAAACATTCCCAACAACTTCATTGCCTCCATTCGTCTTTTATAATTGTAAAGGAAAAGTAAAACTTTCTCCAAGTCAATGTAGGTTAAACAAATCAAAAGTAAATCTTTCTCTAAGTTAATGGAGGTTAATGGATTAATAAAAAAAGACATAATTTAATTTAAATTAATTATTGTGTGGAGAAGTAGTATATAGTTATATTATAGTTGTAGGGTTTTGTTCTAACAATTTGACAATTATAAAAGAAAATGGTGAAACAAGAACTTCATAAATCAACATTTATGAAGATGACAATTGAAGCAAAAGCCACAACAAAACCACACAATAGCTTTGTGAAGGCAAGACATTCAATCATTTTTTTCTTTACATTAAAGTTTGTCATAGTTTTTAGATTTTTTAGACTTTGATTTTTACCATTACATTAATGTTTTCTAGATATTAGAATGAAAAGGCTCAAAGTAAGTAATTGTGTCATTACTTGAGATTGTTGGAAAAAGTGTTGTTATTGATGTCAACCCTTGTATATATCATATGCATTGTACAGTGTTCATGCTTATGAGATGTAAAATTGTCTTATCTACTAAAGTTCATATTCATATGTTATCACTGGTACATCATTGTGCATCATCAGTCAAAGTTAATGGTTGGGTGTTAAATGACTTGGTTGAAAAAGTTCAAATTTGTCTAAGGCACAGAGTTGGCTACACATGAGCCATGTTAGAAGCTCCACACTCCTCAACAGATGAAGTTTTAATTTTGTGGTTTGAAGAGTAGCTTTGCACTATTGAAAGGCATGCATATTCTAGGTATCCATGCATAAGTTCTACCACAAATTATTTTGGAGGCATCAGTGTATGAATTTGCTAAGTCCTGAAGAATGTATGATGAAGAGAGATTTGTATGTCTTCGCATTTTACTGCATTTCAATGTTTTTCCTTGCGATTTTGAAGTTGAGCTCGTGAAGATGATATGTTTGCCCAATCCAAGTCTGAGACGTTTTGGTTCACCACTGGTGTTTCTATAGATGACAGTGTGTGTTGTCTATATTCTGGCAACCTAGTAGGTTGGTATGTTGGTATATAATCAATCTGTGTCAGCATGTTTTTGGTTCAAGAATATGTACAAAAAGTTTGTAATGCATAATAGAAGCTCTTTGGGCTCTTTGGTGGCTCTGCAAGATTATATGTGATTGTTTCCTTCATAGTAGTGTTCAGAATCATTATTTCTTAAGTATGAAGTGTTTTTACCAACATGTATTGATTGGATATAACAAAAGGGGTGCACAAAAATGTTTCTACATGCCATATCAGTTTATTGAAGTGGTCTACAATGTGCTCATTGGTCTCTTTGGTACCACCTTGGTTAGGAGTTGATGTTTTGAGAGTTTGCTCATTTGCTAGGCCAAGCTATCATATTGAGTTGATTCAACCAATTGTCTAGATGTGTGTGTCATTTAAATGAAGATAAGTTTCATGAAGGATGGGTCTTGGATATCTTTCTTCTTGGTCTGCATAAGTTCTTTTTCTATTTACAAGTATGTTTTAAGCCGACTTCATTGTAAATTTTGTATAACTTATATTTATGTTTGAAGTCGACTTCATTGTAAATTTTGTATCTTATATTTATGTTTGAAGCCAACCTGAAGAACCTTTTTTTAGGATGCAAATGATACAAATAAAAGATAAAAGTTTTGAGAAAAAGAAGTATGCATGTGAGTGTGATGTAATTTTTTGAGTAGACAATGTGCGAATAGTACTCACAAAATATCTTTTGACGATGAAATGTGCCAAAGATCAGTTTTGAGAGATCAATAGTGAATGAGGAGATTGTAAAGAAGAATATGAGCTTGTAAATGAGTAAGTTTATTGAAATCAGTGAGCTCTAAGCAACATAGCTTTTTTAGGGTAAGTGCACCAAGATGGTTCCCAAAAAGGGGGCTTAAGTGGCCACATTTTTTCTAAAATCAGGAAATACCGACCTTGGATGTGAAATTGAGGATACTTACACTCAATTTTTTTGAGATGGAACAAAAAGAAGGATTCAAGTGCTCTAAGTCTACTTTCTAAACTACTAATTTATTTTGAAAATAGTTGAGATTAAGGGGTTCAGATGAGGGACATACACAAATTGGTGTTTTTTTTGTTAAAAAAACATAACATAGCAACGCTTGTACAACCCTTGTATGGTGAACTTTTTTTTAGTATTTTTAAAATTGCTATGGTCAAAAATTAGGTAATAGTATGTAGTTGATGCACGATTTTTCTAATAATTTTTTATTGAATATTTTATTTTTTACTAATTTCAAAGTGGACACTTCCTAAAAAATAGAATTTTGGCCGTGCTACCTAGGCTACAAATTTTGGAAACTAATTGATTTTTTTTAAAAAAATAAAAAAATTGTAGAATGGAGTCTAGTTTCTAAAAATGTAATTTATTTGAAATTTCGATGAACAGTTAATTTATAATGAAAAAAATACCAAGCACTGCTTTTTGCCAAAAAAGAGACATGCAAACAAAATAAATTATGGATGAACGGCTTAACATTGTCAGAAAGTGAAAAAAATTACATTGTTGGATAGCTAAGAGAGAACCTAACATTACCCAAATGTTCAATTTGTTTGATATTGAACCACGTGCAATCCTGACAATGAGCACGAACCTGATTATGTGAAATATTGTAGAAATTGCAAAAACACGTTTATGGTCATTGGGAATGCCCTCCAAGCCTTTGGGTTGGTATTCCAAGGCAACTACCAATCCCAAGACTTGGGGATTCCCAAAGCAAGATATAATGCAAGCATGTTATAACACGCTCACATTATATGTCAGTTTTGACATGGTTTTTTGTTTGTGGGGAGCATGTCTAGCAAGACATAATGAGAGCGTGGTATAACACGCTCACGTTATGTCTTGCTTTATGTTAAATGCATATTGAATGTATGTTTATATATTTGTATGTTTGTATGCACATGTATGCTTGTATGTCATGTATGTATGTATGTATGCCTATATGTATCAATGCATGTATATTGTATGTATGCCTACTTGTATGTAAGATTGTATATACGTGCATGTACATGTATGC
>VDFB02000363.1:62704473-62947446 GCA_007258455.2 Sequoia sempervirens | reverse complement strand
GGTCTAAATGTTAATGGCAACCACAATTCAAACCTCTTTTGGAGTCCTAGTTGTATGTATTTGCTTGACCGTTTAAGAGCTGCTGTAAAATTTAGTGGACTGTGAAGTTTAGACTTTCTTAACCCAACAGTTAATCTTTCCCACCTCTTTTCAACTCTGGAGTATGACAGTCTCCAAAACGAGTATGATTGTTCCTGAAATTCATCATATACCTGTCTCCTGAGATCAAATATTTTCACTCTGGCTGTATCATTATTAATACCATATGCCAAAGTAAGCCAGGTTTTCAGCATTGTGTGAGGGTCTGAACTCTCATAACGTAATGGAACAGGCTCATTCCTTTCAACTTCTTCATAGGTTTCTCATTGCCTACCATAATTTATTTCATTTGCTGCCCAAGACATAAGCAATCTCAAATGGATATCGCCAATATACAGAAGAGGATTCCACTCTATTTCAAATGGAATTAAGAAGCCATGAAGGTAAAATTCACACAAAGAATTTCTGAGCCAATTAGGGGCTATCTGATATGCTTCATAAAACTCTTTAGCATTGTGAAGAATAGGATCCTGGTTTCTGAAAATTCTCATCAGTTGAAACCACAAGAACTGTTCTTTGAGGCACAAAGCATAAACTCTGGGTGGTGGTCTACATTCCATAATCTGACCAGTTACCTTCAACATTTCATCCATCTTTTCTTTTAACTCCTGAATTTCCAGTTTCTGCTCTTCAATTTTCTTTTTCAGTTTCTTCTTTTCCTCCTCCCAAAGACTCTATTGCATTTCAGTCTTGGCTAGGTGGCGGAAAGTCAGGGTTTGTAATGTAACCGGTTTCCATGTAGCTTTGACATATTCCAAAAATTCAATTAAAAATGTTTTCTTATAAATAACAATGGCTTGACAAGTTGCAGGGGGAATTGAGGCTTCATTGACCACTTCCAATGGTTCAGTCTGTTCTTCCTCTTGCTGCAGGAAAAATTCTTGTTGCTGTAGTGGAGAAGACTGTGCTTCCTCTGAAATCTGCATAGCCACAGCAACCAAGTCATCAAGACTTGGTACTCCCCTTTCATTATGCTCAACTTCCCTTGTCTCAACTTGTTCTTCTTCAAGAATAAAAAATGAACTCTGTGCAGCATTTCAGACATATTCTGAGAAACATCAGGTTCAGACTCAACAGATTCTTCTGAAATTATAATAACCTCAGGTTGAGGTGAAGCAGGGGATACTTTACATTGTGTTCTTGTAGAAACCCTTCTTGGCAGTGTTGTGGCTGCAGGAGGTGCTCTCGTAGCCTTCCTCTTTTTGAATTGCCTAGAAGGTTCTGCCTTGTTAGAGGATGATGGTGAACTGGTGATGGCAACAGGCATTGTTGTAGGAGACAATGCTACAGGGGAAGAAGCTGCAGGAGAAGAACGTTTTCTTTTCTGAGATGGGGGGTCAGATTCTGGGATTTTCTCAACCCCAAATGACTCTCCGACCTTAGTTTTTACTCTCTCTCTCCTACTGGCAGTCCTAGTTTGCACCCGGGCAAAGGACTCTAGTGTGAGATCTGCAGGACCAGGTGCTACAGGAGCAGATGATGCTTGCCCTGTTCTTCTACTAGTGGACGCAATTTCTTCTTTCTTTTTCCGATGCCGTGGGGTAAGTGCTCTAGGGGGTTCTAGACGTTGCAGGCTCTTCTAGGCAACAAATTATTCCCAGGAAAGAGGTGATACATCTCTCAAAGAGCGTGCAATCAACAATTTTATGAGGCCATGGTGAGCAATAGAATTATCTTTCCCCTGTTGGGTTCCGTGGGCACATTGTTCCAGAAAGTTTATCAAAAAGTTCAGAACATTAACAACTAATCCATGCCTCATATGACTTAGCAATTTGAAGTGGTAAGAATGCAGGTAGGAGAAACGACCTTCACAAGTTAAATACCTGATTATGAAAGCAGCGTATTTTGGGTATGGAGGAGGCAACGACACTCGCTTGCATCCCTGCTTTGAGACCTCCAAAGGTCCATCAGTGGGTATTGAAAATTCCGCCCTTGCAGAGACAACATCCGAAGAAAAATTTTCTCCAACGGCTGGGAGCCCGGTTACTTCTGCAATTATTTCTTCAATTGCAACAACTATTAGACCCCAAACAGTAGCCTCCCCTTCAGAAAGGGTTCTCAAAAATTCGCCTGTAGCCTCCTCGTCAAAAGCATCTAAACTCAAGAAGTAATTCAGCCAACCACAGAGGCTGAATGCTTGGACCGTTTGAGGATTTTTCATTAACAACTCATGAGCTACAGGCTCATGCCTAACCAGCTGACCACCCATGTTCACAATTTTTCCTTAGCTGACTCAACTCCTTTCTCAAGAATTTCCCCTGTTCTGCTCTAGTTTTTTTTCTGTTCCGCCGTCAATTTCCCTTTCTTCTCCAAAAATGAACTTTATGAACTTTTTAAACAAGCAGTTTTTTTTCCTTTTGAATGTGATTCTCAATGAAAAATAGGTAATGAAAAAGACATGTGATCATATTTGGAAAGTACCAGAAAAATAATAAATAAATATTATCTAAGCAGTTGTGACAGCGGTGAAAGGACAAGTTTAAAAAGTGGATTATCCCACCCCCTACTAAGAGTGTGACATGTGTCCTCACATGTACTAGGGAATAGGTGAAAATTGGGTAATAATGACTGATACAAACAGTGCAGTAAACGAATAGAATGAAATAAATCAAAAATGCGATAATCAAAAGATATTGCGTACCTTTCATTAAATGTTCGTGCGTGCTGAGAAAGTTGACAACTTCGGCATGAGATGACAGTTGGGAATGAGATCATAATTAGGGGTGGTGCGAATGGATGAGGTGGATGGATGACATGGACGGACGGGATGAATGAATGGGATGGATGGATGGAAGATAAAGAAGTGAGATGTGGAGACAAGTGGAAAATGAAGAAAAGGGGTTCCCTTAAAAGGAAACCTTTATTATGAGCATGCATTAGAAAATCACGGAGAAGCTGCAGGAGCAAGGCCAAAGCCTTCAGCTGCAGGAAGAGTTGTGGCAGAATCCTGAACAAACTGATGCTTGAATTCCTCTTTTGAAACTGGTTTATGGTACAACCGGAGGTGGTGTCCATTAACTAGCAGCTTGAATCTAACAGGATCAATTGTAATAAGTTGCACTGAACCATTAACAAATACATTCTCAATTTCATACGGGCCCAACCATCTGGTTTGTAATTTTCCTGGACTGTCCTTATATCGTGAGTCATAAAGTAGGGCCCAATCTCCTACTTTGAACTTCTTCTCCTTAATATATTTATCATGCCACCTCATTCTCTGATTTTGTATCATCTCAGTGTACTGCAGGGCATTCTTGCGGAGCTCATCCAAAGCATTGAGCTACATGATTTTTTCCTTTTGTTCATTTGTTAAATCCATGTCCATCTCCAGTGCTATTCTTAGAGTCTTATGTTCAAACTCTATTGGCATCACAGCTATTTTACCATACACCATTTCAAAAGGTGTATATCTTGTAGCAGTCTTCCAGGTAGTACGGTAGGCCCATATAGCTTATGGTAATCTTGTGGCCCAGTCCTTCCTATGCAAATCTATAGTTTTAGTCAAAATGGCCTCTATATCCCTATTTGTCACTTCAACCTGGCCATTGGCCTAGGGGTGATAAGGAGTTGATTTTTTGTGCCGTATATTATATTCATTGACTAAAGCTGTGATAAGTGTAGAAGTAAATTGTGTTCCTTGATCTGTCACTATTTCCCTAGGGACACCAAACCTAGTAAATATTTTCTCATAAAGAAATTTAGCCACTTTATTGTCCCTAGCATGTTTCATAGGCTTAGCCTCTACCCATTTGGTGACATAGTCTATGCATACAAGGATGTAGGACTTACCATTTGAAGGTGGATCAATTAATCCTACAAAATTGAGTCCCCATTTGTCAAAGGGAGCAACTACAACTTGTGGAAATAGAGGAATCTCATCAAATCGAGTTGGTCTTCCCATCCTCTGGCATCTATCACACCTCCTGGTATATTTGGCTGCATCTCTGTGCAAGGTTGTGTGGTAACCATTATTTAAATTATCATCTCTATCTATATCGTCAGTGTCTCAAATCTCTGAATATCAAATAAGTCAATAATCAGTTCTTCACAGCCGGATAATTTGTTATATCGATACCATGGGTGAATAACCTTAATTGCAAATAGGTGTTCATCAGGAAAGGAGTCTTCAACAACCACAGAGTCATCTTGCCTTTGAAGTCTGGAAAGGAAATCGGCAACCACATTGGCTTTACCTGGTTTGTCCACAATTGTAATGTCAAATTCCTGCATCAGCAATAACCATCTTTCCAGTCTCCCGGATATTGCTGCTTTGTTCATGAGATACCGAATTGCGGCATGATTAGTATGAAAAAATATCTGATAACCAGTAATATAATGTCTGAATTTATTGAGGGTGTAAATGATTGCTAACATTTCTTTTTCTGTAACAGTGTAGTTCAATTCAGCTCCTTACAAATTTTTGCTTATGTAATAGAGTGCATGTTCTATTGAACCATCCTTCTATCCTAACACTGCGTCAATGGCATAATCTGATGCATCTGTATGAATATGAAATGGAAGTGACCAATCAAGGTCCTTCGAATAGGTGCTTATTATGGGGTGACTTTTAAGAATCAAAATATTTTCACATTCCTCTGTCGGAAAATCGCATCTTTCTTCAATAGACTGTATAAAGGGCCTATTGTTTGGCTGAAGTCCTTGATGAATCTTTTGTAGTATCCGGCATAGCCTAGAAAGCTTTGTACCTCTTTTTGCTTGGTAGGAGAGGGTAACTTAGAGATAACTTCAATCTTAGCAGGATCAACCTGAATTCCTGTAGCAGAAATATAGTGACCAAGTACTATTCCTTCTTGCATCATCATGAAGTACTTTTGACTATTCAGTGATAGGTTGTGATCTTCACATCTTTGTAGTACCTTTTCCAAGTTAGCTTGAGCTTCCTCAAATGTTGTACCATAAACAGTAAAGTCATCCATGTATATTTCCATGCAATCATATGAGATATCTGAAAAGATACTTATGACTACCCTCTGGAAAGTTGCAAGAGCATTACAAAGACCAAAAGGAAAAATTGAATAGGCAAATGTTCCCCAAGGGCATGTAAAAGTATTCTTTTCTTGATCCTTAGGAGCAATCTTGATTTGATTGTACCCACTGAAACCATCCAAGAATGAGAAGTACTTTTCCTACTAAATTATTTAGAACTTGATCAATGAATGGAAGGAAAGTAATTTTTCTTTGTTGCCAGAGTTAGTCTCTGTGAATTCTACACATACCCTCCATTTTCCTCCTAGGAACAATGACCAATGGGAAGGCTTGACTATTGGAGGTGGGTAGATAGGCTAGCTGCTAGCAACATTTTTCTGCAATTCTTCTTTAACAATTTCTCTCAAAGCTGGATTAATTCTTCTCTGAGGCTGCCTAATAGGTTTGAAGTCACTGTCAATATATATGCGATGTGTACAGAGTTTTGGGTCTAAACCTCTCATATCCCCATAGTCCCATGCAAAAGCTCTTTTGTGGGTTTGCAACATTGTGGCTAGGGTAGTTTGTTGAGATGGAGACAACTTATTATTAATATGCAGATAGCGACCTGGAGATACTTCTATCTATTTGGTGAGATCATTTATTGAGTTTGCTAATAAAGGTGGTGCCTATATATCACATAAGAGAAAATCATGATGGTTCTCAGGATCCAGTTGTTGTAGGAAGCATTGCTGAGGGCAGCTGTCCAAAACATATGGACTATTCAAACTAGAACTAAACTGCATAATGTGTAAAAAAAAGTTATCTTCACTTTGAAGTTGGAAAAATGGATCAGTTCGTAGCATCATCAACTAAGTTAATGAATTGACTTCCTCAAATTCCTCTCCTAGATCTGGCCAAACTGGTTGAGACAAATCCGGCAAAGGTTGTGCAGGTGGGTATAAAGCTAATTTCTTCCTTGACTAACCATCAGAAATTGTCATGTCTCCTAAACGACATCCTATAAGGGCATTAGCTGTAGCTAACCAAGGTCTTCCTAGGATACTAGGATATCCCCCTAGGGTTTCCTTAGTGGACAATATGGTGAAATCAGCAAGGTATTCCCAAGATTCAAGGGTGACAATGACATCTTCTATTACTCCATCAGGTGTAACCATGGAACTATCAGCAAGCTGTAGGACAGTCGGTGTAGACCGAATGTTTGGAATATTCAAACATTCCATAGTGTGCTTGGTCATCACATTAATGGCTGCACCAAGGTCAACCAAAACATTTCTTACTACTTGACCATTGATATTGATTTTTACTACAGGACTTCCAGGATTAGTATATTTTGGAATGAAAACTTTCCCCAACATAATATTGGCTAACTATCCTAGGACATGGATAGTTTGGGGGTCATTTTTCTTTCTTGTTTCTTTAAACAAGCCTCTTTAATGGCTTTTCCATAAATTGGAACATCTTTGATTGCTTGAAAAAGAGGAATTTGAACTTGTACATTCTTTAGTTGTTCCAAAATATCAAAGGTGGGTTCTTCAATGGTCTTGGGTGTAGTAATCTGCAATCTCTGAGGAAAAGGTGGTGTGGCCTGAGGCTACAAGATAGGTTCCTTGGAGGCAGTAGCTGATATAGGTATATCTTCTGCATGATTAGTAGGTTGTTCAACAACAGAGTTTGGAATCTCTGTTATTACAGGTGGCTGAGGAGCAGGAAGTGTGGTTCCAGACCTGAGATGGATATCATTGATATTCAAGGCATAAGCTAGATATGGGTTGGCTTCTGCAGAATACATAGGTTGTTGTTGTTGCTGCTACTTGTTATTAGGATTGGGCAATGGTTGAGCAGGCATATGCATTTGTTTTGGAGGGCCAGTATTTACTACAGGAGCTGCAGGAGCTGTAGGAGGAGGCATAAGGGCTGGAGGTTGTGGTTGTTGAGACTACAAGAATCTAGGTGGTTGAATCTGCCATTGCTGAGGACCTCTCCATTGAGGGTTCTGCTGCTAGTTACCTGGAGGTGGATTCCATTGTCCTTGTGGGTGCTGCCAACCCCCTTGAGGAGGTTGCCATTGAGGGCTCTGATAATTAGGAAAGTAAGGTTAAGGAAAATTCCAAGGTGGAGGTGGACCATACATGGGTTGCTATTGGTTATTATAACTAGAGTAAGGATTACCAAAATTCAAAGGATCTTGAGGCATACCTTGTCTTGGAGCCTATGGTCTCCTTTGTGCAACAAAGAAGACTTGGTCATCTTTACCTTCTATCATCTTAAAATCAATAGGTAGTTGTTTTGCCTCCATATTGGCCACCAACTTGCATCTGCAATCACGTTTCTTCTATCTACAAGGTGGACATAACTCAACCGAGATTTCCTCAGCCTCTTCATGTTTCTTGCGAGCTTGCATGGTATCCAACTATGTAGCCATGTTGTTTATGATGTCCTTCTTGAAATCAGACAACAAGTTTGTGATCTCCATCTGGGAAACTCTGTCGGAAGAAGGCTTTCCCACTGTAGCTTGATGACCTCGACCCTTCTTCACATTTGCTTGGGAGTAATTAAGACATATCTTCATGAGATCATCCCAAGATGCTTGAGTGATATCACCGCCTCCCATCAGGTCCAAGGCATCTATGCAGGTGTCATTGATTCCCCTTAGAAAAAGTAATTTATGAGATTCTTCATTAAGAGTATGGTCTGAATTCTTTTTCAGTGAAAACATGAATCTTGATATATAATCCTCTATACTTTCATCTTCCTTCTGTTGAATTCAAAATATATCATCACCTTTACTACCACTCTTACAGTATTCCTTGTATTTCTCAAGGAATTTTGTTTGCATGACTGGCCAACTATCGACAACACCCCTTCCCAAACTCATGAACCATCTGAGAGCTCCCTTCTTCAAGGTAGCAGGGAACAATTTTAGTTTGTGAGCATTTGAAGTATAGTCATAACTATGACAGAGGATATCAAACTCAAACAAAAAGGTCTCTGGGTCTTTTGTGACTAAGCCATAGAACTTGGGAAGCAAAGAAGAAGGAATATTCTTAAGGTTGTCATTGTTTTGTTGGGGAGTAATGGGGAATTCAAAGGCAGGAGGTCGATTTGGTGGATTACGTGCCATGTTCACCTGACCAAGTATAGGAGAAAATGGACTTCCTTTAGCTTCTTCGTCAAATGGGCCAAATAGAAAATCAACACACAGACCTTCAGCAAATGGGTCAATATCTAAGTCTCCTTCATCCTCAAATAGGCTATAAGCTAGTTTAGTTTTCCTAGCAACGAAGGGTAAGTTGGGGAGAAATCTTCCCTGAGCGTCTCTCCTTCTATGCATGTAATGAAAATGAATGGTATTTTGAAAGATTTTGAAAAACTGACTAAACTACTGCTAATAATGACTATAGCAGGCTCTTAGATTGACACCATCCCCAACAACGGTGCCAAAAATGGCCACGCCCACAAAAGGATATAAAAATCATGGTAAAACCTATCTTGGGAATTGAACATTCCAGCAGGTGACTAATACCTCTTCATGGGCATTCATTTACTTGTCAAACCAGGGAATGTAAACTTTAAATGGAGCGGCACAATATATGCACTAAGAACCAGTTTTAGTCACAATCTATTGAAAAATAAACACTTGGAAAGAAATTTCTATCTATGCAATAACGTAAAGTTCTCTTAACGCAATCATAGACTAACCAAAGCAGAAATCGTAATAGCTACAGTTAAGGGACAAACTATAAACTGGCCTTATGCTACAGGAACAAACACAGGGATGGATTCCCGATGCTGCAGGAACAGTATAAGATTGAGCTTGTGCTGAAACCTCTAAAATGAAATCTAACTTGAATTAACAAAAGATAAACAACTACGCTCCTACAGATACTTACTAAGTGGGCCCCCTTAGCAAGCATCAACTAATTGACATAGAATATTATGCTCAGAAATCCATCAACTTTTATTCATAACACAAAATCATTTACATTGACTGTTCTGCTTCTGAAAACTAACAAAAACCTTGATTCATATTATATCTCTAACTCTTACATAATCTGCTCCTTTATCTATCTATCTATCTCCTTCTCTGATTTGTTCCCCCATGCAGGAGGAACACTTATTTTTAAAACAAGAGAACAACTAACTAACTAACTCCATAGAGAAAGACGTGGATATGAAATATATCCCGAAGTCGAGGAAAAAACTCATAAATGAGTTATCCATTCAACCCGATCCAGAGAGAATCTAGCACTTCACTCTTTCTAGATTAAATGCCATTTAACATCCTTCCCAATAGTTTTGGTCAAAGAGTCTTCGCCAGAGCTTCCTTGAAGTTGTGCAGGAAATGGACTTTACTGCAAGGCTGAGATTGGTTGCACTTGACTCAATCAAACTTCCTTCAACAACCTGTGAAACACAAGGTAACAGATACGAAAGAAAAGGCGCATGGCACATACACAATATCCATTCATTAATCACATGTTTAAATCTATTTCATCATTCAAAAACTACATGCGCTATACCAGTCATTTGGGAAGTCAACAGGGTAATAAATACAGACATGTCAACATGATCAGCTACATGAACATGAAAGTGTATTGCTACAGGATATCCCCCAATAAAAAGGTTTCAAGAGAGTTAAACAACCATAATCAATAGAAGTAAAGGTATTAAAAGTACACCATGACATCTAGATGATGAGCATATTTTGGGCTCATCAGTATGTTTACACTAGACATGGTCCTCTTTCACACCCAAACACATGGAATTGCTCCAAACTGCGTTCAACTGGACCAATCCCTTAAGGGTCCAAAGTGCAAAAGGGAAGCAAACTTTAGCATGTTGTTACTCAGATACTGTGATTCTTAAAAAATTCTTGTCTAATCCTACAGGAATGTGTTGGGCCCCTCTACAAAAACCTCTCTCCGTTTTGGGTATCTCGGAGTGGTTTTCCTATGGTGGCAGATTTTGACTTGATGGAAAAAGTGTCAAATGCAAGTAGTGCAAAGTTGCAAAGTGGTGCAACTTTCATTCTACACTCATGTGACCAAAAAAACTATTCCAATGCATCTGAATAGGTATGTTTACGCTAGGAATGGTCCTCTTTTGCACTTAAACACGCGAAATCGCTCTGAGCTACATTCAACTGGACCAATCCCTTAAGGATCCAAAGTGCATAAGAGAAGAAAACTTTGAAGGGATATTACTCAAAAATTGTGATGCTTACAAACTTTCTGTCTGAGCTTACAACATTGTGTTTGGCCCCTCTACAATAACCTCTCTCAGTTTTTGTTATCTTAGAGTCGTTTTCCTATGGTGTCCAGTTTTCACTTGATGGAAAGTGTCAAATTGAAGTAGCATAAAGTTGCAAAGTGGTGCAACTTTTGTTTTGCAATTCATGTGACCAAATTAACTACTCCAATGCATCCCAATAGGTAGGCTTACACTAGGCATGGTCCTCTTTCACACCCAAATACATGAAATTGATCTGAGCTATATTCAACTGGCTTGATCCCTTATGATGGCATTCAAAACAATGGAAAAGAGAAACATACACACAATGGTTGAGAAGTCCAAGTATTCCACACAAAAAGCATATGATAATTGGTGTAGAGCATCTTTTTCCTCCATTTGATGAAGACGGTCTAATTTAGTGGTTTTAGTCATTATAATGTCAAATAAGGCCGTGATAAGCCATTTTGTAATCTTGCTTTTAGTTTTGAGTTAGTGTGGGGTCATTTGAGTCAATTATGTAAGTACGAATAAGAAAATAGCATTGATAAAGGCATTGGAAGAGATTACTAATGCTGCCCTTGTTCAAAATTCAGAATTTAGGCCTTTAAAGTAAGGCTAGAAGAGGTGAAAAGAAGAAATTTCTTGAGAATAAGTTAGAATAGGTTGAAAATAGGGCGAGGTTGTGGAATTTTATGTGTTCAAATGGTTTTCAAGGACAAGGGAGGTCAAAATTATGTTATGGCATGATGCCTAATTGGGAATAGAGGGGTTTTGAGTGAAAAAGGGAGGTTTGAGGGAGTAAAAGTGGGTAAAGTCAAAGGGCAACATAATTTGGTAAATGCTTCCCAATGGTGTTTTCCAATTGGAGGAGTGATTGAGAGTGTGTTTCTTTGTTAAATAGACCTATTCGGGGGTCTAGGATAGTGTTGAGTTCATTTCTTATTTGTATTATAAATTATAACTTGCTTTCTCCCAAGTCCATTTCTTATACAAGAAATAATATTGCAAAAAGTTGACATATAAATATTTTGATGTGTTTATATGGTGACACATCAAGAACATAACAATTCATTTTGCACTATCAAGATTATGCAATGAAAATGTTTAAAGACTATTGAAGATAAATGTTTGTATGATAACGTGTCAAGAAGTTAACTACTTCATCTACTCTAAATATCATGTTTTGCAAGTTTTGTGAAGATTATGTATCCTTTGCTTAATTGAGTTGTTCCAATCAAAGGATTAAATATATTGGAATCTTTTTATGAATCATTTCATGGAATACCAATTGAAAATGTGTTTTTTTCTTTTAAATAAAGTTGTTCAACATCAATCAAATAATATTCAAGACAATCCATGAAGGACAACAATGATCAATGCTAGGGATAACCAATTAATAAGTATACACGTGAATAAGTCAAGCATATACATGTGAATAAGGGAAGCAAAAGTACTCAAAAACATGTAAGCCTTGAAGTATACACATGAATACATAGTATACACAAATTAATACAAAGTATATGCACGAATAAAAGGTATACACATGAAAACACGTAAGTTGCAAAGTATACATTGGAACACACATAAGTTGTAAATGATACACTTGAATACACGTAACTCATATCTATTGAACCATAAATTTATAATGCAAATATGGACACCATCGATAAAAAAAAAATTGTATTGACCAAATAGCCATGTAGGCATGCATCAATATATGTCGATATAAGTATGAAATATAGGTACAAAATAGCCATATAGGCATAAAATGTCAAATATATCCAATACAAAATATGTACAAAACTGCCATGTAGGCTTACAACAAAGGGCTCTGGAATCAAAAGTCATTGCTCTCCATGCTCTAGAAATAAATTCTTTCCCTTTGCTTGTCAATTAGATGGAAATAGGTTTTTCACTCATTTGTGTTGCGCTCGAGGAGTGCTCCTGCTGCTCCTCCCAATATTTAGTTCATGGTGAAGTTTTAACTGTTACAATAAGAAGTAAAGACATTAATATATAGAAATTACATTATAAAAAATGATATATTTAACAAAATAATCACTTACCGCCATCTCATGATCTCTCTCCATGAGGGAAATATTCACAAGCCAATGCTCAGGCGTGCTCAAGCCCTGTATAAACCATCCAAATAGAAATTAAACTATGAATCAATAATGGTTTGATTTTTCACTAACTAACATCTATAACAATGAATTGAAATTGAAATTTACTAATTTTCCTCATACCTCCCCTTTCAGAGCCATCGAGGATTATATATCAGATGAAACACCGATCTCCATTTCCCTTGTCACATTCAGAGGTGTTTCAGCTTGCAACAACTGAAAATAAAATCACAAATTATTCAATCACAAAATCTACAATAGTGATCCACATCATGACTTATAATGTATGAGATAATGAAAAAAAATTGGAGTACTTATTAAACTATATATTTATGATGATCATGCTTACTATTTTCCTATCCATATCTTGTTTGAAAGGACGTGATTTTAGACTTTTACCCATAGCAAAAAGCCGATGAACCATTTGATCAAATGCTTCCATATAAATGTACGATAACTATGGTGGCATAGAGAAGGCAGTGAAGTGTTTGAAAAAATGCCTCAAAGAAATGGGGTCTCATGGTGATGGAATGGCATTACAAACAAATGCATGTCATGGCATTCCATCGCCATAAGACTGCATTTCTTTCAGGCATTTTTTCAGAAAGTTCATTTCCTTCTCTATGGTATTATTGCTTACTATTATGCTTTGATAGATATTTTTCCAAGCATCCATAGTTTGTTAGAAAGCACTTATTATAGGATTTTAGCCATAGCAACAAGGAAGTGAGTAGTTTAATAAAATGCTTTGGTACACATGTATGGAAAATGTGGTATCATAGAAAAGGTGGTGAGTTGTTTGAAGAAATGCCTCGAAGAAATGTGGTCTCATAGTGATGGAATGGAATTCCATCACCATGAGACCACATTTCTTTGAGACATTTTTTCAAACTACTAACTACCTATTCTATGCTATTGCTTACTATTATGCTTTGATAGATTTTTTCCAAGCATCCATAGTTTGTCGTGCAGGTGCACCTTTGCAAGCACATGCCTCCATGACAAGAAAAAAGTAAAAAGTGAACTGTTTGAAAATATGTCAAGCAGTAAAAAGTGGTCTCATGGAATGCCATGACAAGAAAAGGCAATTGGAAGCTGCTCCTAGACTTATTACAAATGCTATGTGAAGTAATTGCATCACTGCTTATGTTGAATTTCTAAACAACTATATTGTAGTTGAAATTTTGTCATCTATCAACATATAGCTATTAGTTATGGAATGTGAAGTAATGCTTTGAGTTTGAATGATGTGCAATGCAACATAATAAATGATATGAATATAAACTACACAAATCTATTAAGTACAATTCATTAGTTAAACTCTTTATTCTATTATCTGTGTGTAGGTTTGAGTAAATCCACTGGCACTAGGAGGTGTTCCCTCGAAACCTCCAATATTAGCCTGTTCAACATCCAAAATCACATATTAAAATACCATTCATAAAAAAATGCTATTAACATGTAATAAATTTATAACTTTTTTACTAGTTACATACCCCACCAATAGGTGTACTACAAAAATAAGTAGGTGGAGGGTTGGTGTATCCAGTCTCAACACTGTTGTTGTGTAGTTTTGCACACACACCCCACTTGGAGTAGGGACCCTCTTTTAGTGATGTCTTTTGACCTTTGGTTTTATGAGATTTGTATTTTAAGGTTTTGGGATATTGGTGTTACTGGTTTTGGTCTTGACTTGAGGCTTGAATTGTTTAAATTTGGGTTTTGGTGAAAATATGGGTTTTGACCTAAATCTGGGATTTTCCAGCTCCAGCGGATTTTCCCGGGCTCTGGTTCGTTGTCTGTTCATTCCTGAGTTTTCTGAATCTAGGTTTCTATTTGACTCTAGGATTTTCCAGTTCTGGTGGATTTTCCCAGACTGCGCTAAAATCCTGGACTTCATTAAAGTGCCAGTTTCTGCCGAATCTGTGGAATTCGTGTTCATCCGGATTTTCCACGTATCTTGGGATTTTCTGAAATTCCGTCTTGGGCTTGGGTTTCTAGATTTTTTAGACACGTCTTGTCACTCATTAATGCCCGAAGTACCTTTGCTTAGACACGTAAATGGGTGGATTTAAAACCTTTTAAGCTCATTTCAATTTAATTATTCACTTGTTTGCTGATTTGGCGTCTGACTGCATTCCTTGCTCGAGTTTTGATCATTGATTTTGAGCTGCTTGCGTGTAGATTATTTGGAGCGCTGATTAAGGTTTTCATTGCTAGGGTGTGTTTGCTTTGTGGTCACTTCTTCGAGCTCGAGTTTCGTCTGGGTTAATCCATGGTAAGTTGTCGATGGCCCTTCCATTTGTTTACGCAATGATTGAGTTTTCTGAGTTGATTGATGGTCATTTCGGGTCGGCCCATGTTTACTCACAATTTTCTTCTTATCGAATTGGGGTTTGACCCATCTCTTCTTGAAAACTTCATCACCCATGCCATGTGTGCTTGTATTTATTCATTAGATGTTGGGGACGTTCATTCGGATGGTGTTATGGGTCAAATTTTTGTCCTAAGTGCGTAATTTGTTGTATCCTGTGAGGTTAGGATTTTTGATACTTTGCCCAAATCTTGTTAGGGTTGATGAAATTGTGGCGATTTACATATCCTCCGTCAATGTTAAAACAGCCCCTCCCTTGGGAAGCCTCGAAGTGCTTTAGATTGGTTTTCATAGATGGCATTTCAAACCCCGAGCTTAACCCTAGTTTTCATGGCAGGAGGTTTATTAGTCAAAATTAGGGCATCGTTGTTTTGCCATGAGAACTCTTCATTTGAGAGCCTTGAGAACTTAAATTCATTTGCATTTTGAATCTTGATTGGTTGACATCAATTTTGAAATCATTTGAATCCCAATTAGTAAGGTTTTGCATGAACATCAGTCGCTAGTTCGCGTGTTGTCTTTCATCGGGTTCCCGTGGTGTCCGTAGAATTTCTGCACACTCGAATTTTCCTGGTTTCGGCCAATTCCGCGGGGTATAGCGAATTCCACAATATTTGAACTATTCGCGAAAATCCTTCCTGTCCGAACTTTTCCGGTTTTCCTGTCTGGTTTTATTTCTTTTGATTTCTCAAGGTTAGGATTAATGGAGTAAATGCTAAATGTTGATTTCTTGTTGCTAATGAACGAATTTCATGATAATCTTATGATATTTTGTCCGTACTAGCGATTTATTTGACTAATGATGTTTTGGCAGCAAGAATCCGTCTGGGTCGGATTTCTCCGAAATTCTGCCCCGACTGGATTTTCCCGGCTTACCTCGTTTTCTTGGATTGCTTTGTTTTACTGGATTTTCAAGGATTGGTGATTTGTGATGGATTTCGATGGATTTTATGATTTTGTGCTAACCTTTGGATTTGAATACATATGATAATTGGATACTCATGACATTCTTTCGTAAATGCAGGCTGAATCAAGCAAGGCTGCTGCAGGAAAATCTAAGGGTGACACGGAAGGGTCCTCTATTTCAGATGCAGAAAGATTAAGATTAGACACCAAGAGCTAGCTCCCTGACAACAAGATATCTTCTGTGTGGTCTGAAGTGTCTGACACCAATGTTGGAGCCTAGAGATACGAAGAGTTTAAAAAAAGAATAGCTGAGAAGGATTTGTGGGTCCTGAGATAGGGAATGATGAAGTCTAGATTGGTGCATGTGGCAGGGTTCCCTCCTGCAATCCAATGCTATGAGTTAATACTTGAGTGTGCCCGGCAATATGACTTCGAGACACAAAGGGTGGTCAGCACTGAGGGAAGAGTCTTGGCCAATTTCAATCCTCTTTCCATTGCTCAAGCCTTTGACATGCCAGATTTGCCTTCTGTGTGTGCCCTAAACATGGACTTGGCCAAAACATATTATGAGAATGAGCCAACCAAAGCTCAGCAAATGATTAATTCCTAGTTGGAAAAGCCAAAGTCACACTACTCCAAACTACCCAAGCAATTGCACAGGATCAAATTTAGATCAAATATTTATGATGCGATCACATTCTTGAGCAGAGTGGCAGGTTTGAATAGTGTAGGGGTATTGGAAAACTGGATGGTCCATGTGATCAGCAAGATTGAACAAGGAACCAACTATCATTGGGCAGGGCTTATTAGTGCTGTGATTGATAAACAGCTAAGGGATGTCCTAGAGACCAAGAGGTTCACCATGTCTTCATATGTGATGTATGTGCTAGCTAGATTCTACCCATACAAGGGTTTGAATCCATGAGGGACATTTGGCAAGACATAGTCTATGAGATTTACCCTGAATTGCACCTAGGACATCGGGATTACCGAAGAGTCAATGATGCATTCACAATGCATATCACTAGGATGCTCCAAAATGCTGAGCATGTGAGACTGTCAGATGGAGTGAAGGAATTGATAAAGAGATATGGAGCCTAGTTCACTCAGTTTCCCACCTTCTCTTATATCAGAATTGACGGATGCCCGGCTGCTCCATACAGGTTGCCTAGGTACCCTACGGATCATATTGTGTTATTGGAATTGGTGAGACAAATATGTGAATTTGATGTAATTGTCAAGAAGGAGAAGCATAAAATAGGTTTTGGTGGGGATTTCCCTCTTGGAATTGGCGTAGCAGAGGTGTGGCCTTCCATTCAATCAGTACATGCAGTAGGGGATGAATTGGAAGCTCATGGTTTCTCCTTCCATTCCAAAAGGACCAATTTTGATATCACTGGGGAAGCACAGAAGGAGGCTACTAAAGAGTACCATCATAAGGATGACCTAGAAGACTATTGGGCTAACATAAAAGATGATTTTGAAGCAAGAAAGAAAAGGTACTCTAGGCTTCCTGTTGATGTAATTAGACAATACAATGTCAAGTTGATCCTTGACCAACTGGAGGATGATGGAAACCTAGTACATGATCATGCCTATGAATTTGTTAAGGACAGGTCAATCGGGGAAATAAACTGGAATGAGGATGAGGTCATAGAGTTGGAAGACGTAATGGCCCCTGTCATGAAATTTACCACTTCGTGGCTAAAAGATAAGGTTTGGGAGCTAGAGAGTGAGAAGGTACCCTGTACCTTTAATTTGATGGGAAACCTTAATCCTGTCTACTTCAGAGGAATCCGGGGAAGGCGACCCCAAAGGGAAAGCTCAAAAGAGCTCACCTTTCAAAATAAAGATCAAAGGCCCTAAAGAAAGTGAGCCAGAACCAAAAAGAAAGCCAAAAGGAAAGAAAAGAAGTCGGGCTTTGAAGATAGGAAGGTCCTCTGATGAGGAAGAGTTAGAAAAGCCAGAAGAAGAGGATGTTCCTCCACCACCAAAGAGGACGAGGACACCTAGGGGTTCAAAGAAGAAAAGTCAGGATACCTCAAAAGATGAGCCTCCGATTGTTGATGTGGAGAGTTTAGGAGAGAAGACAAAGGTTTATTTGAGGAGATCAAGGACTCCGTCCCCTAAGGAAATTGTGCAAAAGGTGGATCCTACTCCAAAGTCACTAGTTGTGGAACAACCCAAGGCTACTTCCCCTTCGCCAAGCATGCCTGAGCAAGAGAATCTTGAGGAACATGAGACTAGTGGAGAGGCAGAACCTTTCAAGGAAGGAGCACTCTTTGGTGTGGTAGCTAAGCTCAAAGTAGAAGAGGCGGGAAAGCACTCTTCCCCACTAGTCCAATATGAAGATTCTCCGGCAAGTAGCAAAGGTAATGGATCACCTGAAAAGGAAAGCAGTCTTGTTAGAACCCCATCACCGGTGCATGAGGTGGAGATTGAAGAAGGTGATCAAGGTGAGCAGTTCCCTGAAAAGGAAGAGGCAAAAACAGAGGAAATTTGGGTAGAACCTGTTGTCCCGGATTGGCTTGAAAAGGAAATCACGAGGAAGAAACAAGTTGTTGTTGAAGACACTCCTTTGGATTGGGATGAGATGCTATCTAAAATCAGAAAAGGTAAGAATAAGAAGGCAGCTAAGGTAGTTTCAAGAATAGAAAGGGATGAAGTAAACAACAGAGTGATCCACATTGCCACCCCTGCTGCAGATATGACTAGAGAAGAAGTCACTGGTACAAATTACAATGTGCAGACTTTTAACCTTGGGCCAACATCTATGGAACATGACATTGAGGAGTATGAAGGGTCTAGTTCTATGATAGTTGACAGATTAAGGAAGGAGACTCAGACCAAGCATGAGCTGAGAAAGGAAAATGAGAGACTTAAGAAATGCTTGGAAGAGGTGATGAAGCCTCTGTAATCTCTTCATCCATCTTCCTCTGCCACTCCTGGTTTCTTACCCAAGGAAACCATCTCTGAAATTGAAAGGATGAAGGTTTCTACTCAAACTGCAACAGATTGGCTAAGGGATGTGCAAGTAAAAGGAGATAATGCCATCAAGGAGATCCTTTCAGTTGGAAAGGATGCAGTCAGAGCTAAGGAATTGTTGGAATATGTGCTATCCCAGGATAAGGAGGATATTGACCTCCTGTTGCAGAAATCCAAATTCATCATGGAATATGGTAAAGATCAATTGGTTGCGGATGGGATTCTTCCTTCCTCTAGACTAAGTGAACCTTTGGAATGGTTTGAGGCTTTGCAGATTCGACAGAAAGCCATGAGGAAGATTCAGATGTGAAAGAAGTTGATAGATGGTGACCTGACTGGAGTGTATGAGGGGTGCATTGCATTTTTTGAGGTTATGACTAGCAGAAGGAAAATTTCTCCTAAGTACTCGAGTCTAGAATAGTTAAGGGAATGGTGGCATGATGTCTATGCACCAGATGCTGAGAATGTCATAACAGGTCATCAGCTGGATGATGCAGTGACTTATTTGGCGGTGATGGATAAGTATCAATCTCACAGGGATGATTGGAATAAGACTGTTAAGCAGTCAAAGGAGGAGATTGGCTCCATTGAATGCCGGCTTAGGATCTTGCCTTTGCCACCTGTCGCCGATTTGGACAAAGTATTTTTAAAGGTTCAAGGACTACTGGCCCAGAGTAAGGATAAGGGAGGTGGCAATTAATGCCAATTTTGAGATTTGTGCTTCCCTTTTATCATGGGGCATGTGTTGATCTAGGCTACATTGGGGACCGTTTCTAGGCTGACCTTGATGATGTATCGACATTTAATGTCTGCCTTATTTTGAAATTCCTAGGGCCGACTTGTTTTAGCTGTTTTATTTTGTAAATGTTTGGTTGGGCCGACGTATCTTGAGAATTTTCTATAAAGGAATTCCTGCCTCATTATAAAGGAATTAGACATTAGAAATAGGAGAGAAGAAATAATAGAGTTAAGTTAGAGAAAAGGAGTTAGAGCATTTTTTCACTTTCTTGAAGCAAGTATTGTAAACAAACAGTGGAATTGTTGCAACATTTTGGTGGTCTAATACAATTGAAGACATTGTGGTTTTCCTAGTGAAATATCTTGTGTTAGTTTATCTTGCATGGTTCCTGTTGTTTCATCTTTCAAATTGCTTAAAGATGTAGAATTTAGTGTTTTAGAATTAGATTAATTGGTGAATGATGTTCATGATTTAATATTTGGAATGTTTGTAGCAATCTCTGGTCTATACTCCCAGTAACTATCTGATTGTAGTAGGCTGGTGAAGTCAACCTGGACCACATATCTATTTTGTGCTTAGTTCGATTGTGGATGAATGTCTATGATTTGAAAATCTGTACACCTTAAGATTGCACCATTCTTGTAATATTGCATTGTGGGTTGATCAGGAATCGGTTATTTGAGATTGGTCCATTCCAGATATCTATTATTTGCATTGTTCATTCTAGGAATAGTTTATATTTTATCATATCCTTGCACCCTTATCTTTTGCTATTTCTTTATCATCCGGTTAGATTTAGGATTTGAGATCATCATATTGCAAAATCTGATAAATTGAAAGATATAGTTTGCTTGTAGTAAGGTCTGATTGTGATTACCAACATTTTCACATATTATCTGAGTTGTTTATGCATTGTCATGACCTGACACCCGAGAGACCTTGGGGTGATTTTTAGCAGTTTATTGTTGTAGATTACCTTTCAAGAGAGATAGGATATTGTATTATGTCTGAGTTGTTGTTGTGCAGAAAACACCATCAACAACTGTGACCCTGCAATTTTATTAAAATCATAAAACTAAATTAGCTAATATTGCATTTAAAAATTGAAATTTAATAAATTAAATTCAATGAACATGCTAACTTTTACCTGACTATCAATGCCATACACCTCATACAAAATGTCAGTTGCCCTCTCCATCTCCATAGCTATAGACAGATCATATGTAGTAGCCTCCTGAGTGTCGGTGGGGTCATATGAACAAGTCACCCCGCAAGATTGACACACATGGGTTCGAAGGCCACCACTCGAAGACTCCCTTAGATGGCGCTATAGAATAGGGCTAGTATGATGGATGACACTTTGGGTCAAAGTGTTGATCACCTACAATGTCTCTATGTCAGCACTCTCCTTCGTGATGATAGGCATAACAATGTGCTCACAAGGCGGCCTAGCGAGAGCTCATCTCCCTTGCCACGTAGGATCTAGCTGCACATCTGGTCTATCCTGAGTCGACCCCCACCTCTCCCCTGGAAGTACCTCATATCAAAATAATTTGGGATTTTATTCAATATGAACTTACTGTATAGTTTCCTAAGGAAATATTGCGGGACTTCACAATTGTTGCACGGTTAGTCATCAAAGACCATGTACTACCTATCATAAAAATAGTTCCTAATCTGTTGGTGTTGGTACCAATGAATAGGAAACCTCTTCACATTGAGGGTAAGATTTTGATTTGTGCGTGGGTCAGTGAATAATGAGCACAAATCACCTTTTGTAATTTTTAAATCCTTTACATCTTTATATGATAGTTTATTTGCATAATAAGCCGTAGCCACTTGCCTCATATCTTGCCATCCAGTTATTTGTTTGCTAATTGAATCTACATTTTTTAACATATCTTTCAATGAACTTGCTAGGGTTATTCTTTCTATGGTTGAACAATTTGGATCACTCAACCTACTGATTAAATCCTCAATTTTCCTTTTGTTGTTCTCAATTTTACTTATTAAATTTTGTTGAGTGCTAGGAGGGTGTTGAGTGATCGGTGGAGGAGGTTGTTGTTGTGGTTGGGTTTGTTCTTGAGGATTTGGTTGATCTTCTTGTTGAGGATTTTGAGGGTTTACAGGTTGATTTACATCTCCTAAAAATTCAAAAAAATATATATCAAATACAACCTAAAACTAACAAATTCAAAACAAAAAGCAAACAATCCTTACCTCTCACACCTCCTCCTCATTGTGGTGCCATCCTTGTGAAGAAATAACAACCGTTGGTGAATATTTTTGCACAATTCCTCCTCCTAGAACACGAGCACGAAAAATGGGGGTTTTGGCCATGAGCACAACAAAAAATACAGTCAAAATGTAGAATGAATGAGTTTCACTTATTTTTTTTCTTTTAACATGTCATAACGCAAGCACTTTATAATGCACGCGAGTTATGGGCTCATTGTGGCCGAGCGTCAGGCTCAACCCACCAAGCCATAATGTGAGTGCATTATAACACGCTTGCATTATGACTTTTAAATTTTTTTTTTGAAAGTGACCACAAATTGGCTACCCATCTCCATGCACCTGCCCTTGAAGCAATTGTATTTATGAAAGGCAGTGAGTTGGAGGTAACTGATGTATTGATATTATCCAATTGTATGTTGAGCTAGTGAGCTTTTGTAGTGAATGTTGTAATGAGTAGGGAGTAGTGAACTTCCTTTGGTTAAAGACCATAAAAACCCTATTGTAATTTTTTTTTAATTTGTGAGGCTGGATTTGGAAATTAGATCCAAGCAACTTGCTCATCATGGTTTTTTCCTTGTTGGGTTTTTTACATAAATCTGGTGTTATGGTGTATGTTTTTTGTTTTCTTTTGTTCATCTTGTTTTAAATGGTTTATTGCTACTAAATGAAAGGAACTATTTTAGTACTGGTTCACCTCCCCTCTTAGTACTACTATATGTTCAACAATTGGTATCAGAGCCAAGTGCCTTGATTTAGCCTAATAGCTAGAAGGTAGATCATGTGAAGGAACATAAGGGAATTGAAGCAATGTCAAATGAAAAGAATCCTTTGGAATTCAAGAAGCCTGAAGATATGGAAGGAATCAACGCAAAATATTGTGAAGTGGACTTTGAAGGAGAACTTATTTCAGCACTGGAATATCTAGATATTGCAAGAAGAGAAAGTGGAGAATTAAAAATCAAACTCAAAGAATCAAAAGAGACAAGTATCAATTTGAAAGTTCAAGTTGAAGGAGAGTTGTAGATTTCTTGAATAATACGCTAAATAAAAAATCATTTGAATGCTCCAAACTTAAAGAATAATTATTTTTTGAGGGATGAATTGAAGAAAGTAAAGGACCAGATAGATGTAAAGGTTTGAAGCTCAAGAAGAGCTCTAATTTTCTTGATGAGATAATTAGCTTTCAAAAATATATAAAAAATAAGTGGTCTTGGATTTGAAGAAGGCCAAAACTCAAAGGCTAACACTCCTAAAATGAAAAGGATAATTAATCTGATGAAGATTCTAAGGAGGTCAAGGATGAAGGAAAGAAATTGGATGATGGTTTCACAAATGTTAGCAATTATAAGAAAGGCTTTAAGAGGTCTTGTCCTAAATAGACTACAAATTCTAGGTTCTCTCAATCTTTTTATGGTTATTGTTATTCCTACAATAAGTTTGGTCATAGGGCTAATGAATGTAGAAGTAAGGCAATAAGGAATGATTATGTGAAAGGGAACTCCTTTGTGCATCAAAGACATAATGTTGTAGTTTCCAATCCATTTGATGGGTACTGCTATGCATGTAATAAGTTTGGTTATAAGGTTGTTGATTATAAATTTCTAAAATGAGGAGAAATGATTCGACCCTTGAATATAACATTGTTTGTTAAAAGTGCAATAATTTTGGACATAAAGAAAGATTATGCAAAAGTAGTCTTGTGGAGCCACAAATTCAACATATAAGAAGATATATCAGAAGAAAGAAATGGAAAATATTTGGAGAAAGAAGCAAGAGAAAGATGTGGAAATGAGGAATAACAAAACACTTGTGCATTATGCATAATATTTCATATTTGATTGAGATAGAACATTATCTTAAGGGTATATGCAGGATCATGATGGGCCAAAAATTCATGATATGATGGGTGTGGATGACAACTTTTTTTAACCCAAAATTGATGAAACGAATAGGGTTTTTAAAGGATATTCTCAACTTTCCACCAATATAAATTATGCTTTACTTTGAATTTAATAAATAATTATTATTCATTTTCTATTTGAATTACGACTAAATTCCCAATTGATAGGCTGATTGAAAAACATATATAGCTTTCAAATGGTATCACATTTTTTGAATCTGAAACATGCATCACATTCTATGCTTCGCATACTATAGGATTTAAAAAATAAAAATTGAATTTCATGAAGTTTTGACCAAGTTAAGGTGGTTAGACATATGAGTTTTATATTTTTAAAAGTTGTAAAAAAAAGTTCATAATTAATTATTTACTTGGAAAAAAATTACAAAAAATATGCATCACAATAGGACATGATTCCTCTACTTATATCTAAAATCTTATAAAAAAATATTATCCTTTTATTGTGGTTAGGGTGGTAAGATAGACAATTTTTTTTTTTCCCCTGAAATTTAAGTGCTACTGCATTGAAATTTCAAATTTTCACCCAATAGATTTAAAAATAAAAAATAAACCTATTAGTTTAGAAACTACATTCAATTTGCTACTTCTATTCTTACATATTTTTGAAATAATATAGATAACTTATTCAAATTTTTACGTCAAGTTGCCTAACTCTGATTTTTTTGAATTTCATCACCACTTAAGGGCCTATTTTTTCCATGATGATCCTGCACATACCCTTTAGGGGAATTATCTTTTGTGAACTCTCTCTGCCCCTTAAAGAAAGTAGGATTTTGTCCATTATAGTATGAAAGGCAACATGAAGTAAGTTAGCATAAATAATGTGTTCAATAAGCAAGATAGAGTCTGTAGAATAGATGTACAAAGCAAAATCCTTGTTTGTGAAGGTCTACAAAATGATTATGCATCATTTTGAAGATACATAGTACTCTGGCAGCTACTTACCTAACAAGTACAAAGTGCATTAATTGAGGAAATTAGGGAAAATGCAAACCATTTATATGTCTTTTTGCACAATAATAGCTCATTCAAATAAAAAGTATTTGTGTCTGGAGTTGAGAAGAAGGAGAAGGTATCAAAAGCATCTTGCAAATACAAATTGTGGTGAAACCCTAGTGAACATTTACAAAGGTATTTTTTTAGTTTTCTCTTAAACCCTCATTTCGAAGTCTGAAAAGAAATTACAATGGCTACTCCAATTTTGGTAGATGTTTTTGCGAAACCTAGGCCCAAGTATAAGAAATATCCTTTCAAGGAGGATGGTACATTTTCAAGGGTTATAGATGACATTATTTACACTAAGGATGTAAGAATGTATATTCATATTCCCATGAATGAAATTGATCATACAAAGTTTGAGGTGTTGAGGCATGACTTGTTAAATGATGTTTATATTAGGTATAAACTAGAGTACATGAATGTGTCGACTAAGGGTTTGGATTTTTGGAAATACTTTCTTGATTTCTATGACAAGGTTGAATGGGTGAAAATTATCTTGAGCAAAATTCATGATGAATTCATGTATTTGGACAAACCCTACAAAATTATCATTTAGATGTAATTAGAGATGTAAAAGAGTTGTGTGCAACCAGACTATTTCAATGATGAAGGCGGTGAAAAATGAGAAGGTTACTGAGTTAATCAGAGAAAATTTTGACAAGAGAACAATGAGCATAAGTGATATCACTGATCCAAGAGTTAAGTATGCACCCATGGGAATCGCTTACAAGATATACTTCATTAACAAAGAGGGCTCTGATATTGGTACTACAATCCATACTGCATACCAAATGGTGAAGGAGGGAAAAGACTTTGATTTACGTGAGTTGATGAGAGAGCAGTTGTTTGACAACTTGAAGAGAACAAAAGAGACAAGATACAAATTTAGGTTTGGGTCTCTAGTAATCTATCTTACTTTCTATTTTATGAATGAGTTACCAGGTTTCAAGGGAAAAACCTAGCAACAAAATCCTTTGATTTCCACATAGATCAGGAACCACTTAAGAGGGTTCAATGACACTCAAGCTTGCACTACTACATATTGGGGTTTCTTCATAACCTTGCAAGTGGTAATGCAAGAGAGGGAAATAATTCCCTTTAGTTTGGTAATGAAACACAAGGATGAGATAACTTTTATGATGGAAAAATATCATTGTTAAATTGAAGTTGTGGAGCCTAGGACATCTTGGATTCCCAAATTGACTTATGAGGTCTCTACTGATAAGTACAAAAAACTTTCTATTTTATGATCTTTGGAATAACCTTAGAGGATCTAGAAGAAGAACGCTTAGAATGAATATAATTGTTGCCTTTATAGTTCAGGCATAACTAAGATGATTTTAGACCAAACCCTATTAGGAAAAGGTGTGTTGTACACCTTGCATAATATATTTAATGTAATTATTCTTGGAGCCACTTAATGTTGTATGTAACATTGGGACATAAGTTAAGTTGTAAAAATGTAATTATTTAATATTGGGAAAAATAATAAATAAAGTACCCAATATTAAATAAGGTGACATGGTTTGTAATCTCATGGTTTTAGTCACATGTTATTGTCTAATACCACTTAATGGTTTTGTGGGAGCTTGCTTCTATAAAAGAAACCACAAAGGTAGTTATTGTGAGATGCAATTTTGCATGATTAGCTTTGGTTAGCATTTGTGAGGGTTTGAAGCATGTCACACGATGTGTGGTTGCATGCTTGTTCACATGGATTGCTTGGAGAGAGCTTGTTACTTCAATGGTGTTCATGGAGACTCAGAAGATGTATTGTAATATTTATATATTTATTGCTCAATAATACATGAGAGATGGATGTTTTTGGAGGCTAGGTTTTTTCCCTCTTGAGAGTTTTCCCAGGGTATATCTTGTGTCATATTTTCATGGGTATGTTGTCTATTCTCTTGCATGTGGATTCTGAATACTTAGATGCATAGATTTTTTTATGGGTTATGTGGAAATTGTCTTTAATTGGCTACAAGTTTCCAACAAGTGGTATTAGAGCTTTGGTTGTGGTTGTATAACCCTTGGTTGAGAAAAATATTGTTTAAGTTTGAATCTATGCATTGCATGAGAGAATCAAAGACATGGCAGGATATGAGAGTTTTGTAGGTTTTTTATTGTAGATCTGATGGTTTTGGGTTTGTTAATTTGATGGGTTGTTTGTAGATTTTGGATGTGAGAAATTTTGGGTGAAATGGGTTTCTTGGTTTTGTATTCAAATGGGGGTTTTGGGGGCGAGCTTTCATAGATGATCTCCTGGCCTAAAATAGACCTCACGGTTGGATCCGGGTTGGTCGAGAGATGGAAATTGATATATAATTTTACCTATTTTTGTTACTAGAAAAAAATGCAAACTTTTTTGTAAAATGCCCAATTTGCAGGCTGTATGGATTTTTTGAAAAAATAAAAATAAAAATCCAAAAGAAAAAAAATTCTTGTCTATTAATTCTTCATGAAAAATTCTGAATAAAAAAGAATAAAAAAGAAAATTTGAATCGGTTAAATACTGATTAAGAGGCTTTTGAATTTTTATTTATTTTTAAATATATTTAATGAGGAGGGGTGGGACCCCCCCGCACCCCCCCGCTCAGCCGCCGCCATACCCTGCAAGCAGCAAGGTGGTAGGGTACTACTAGCTGGCGGCTAAGCCATTGGAAGGTACCCTATCTGGGAGGGGTGCTGGACCCCACCTGCAACCGCTGACAAATAAAAAACCTTTTAAAGGTTTTAAAATTTTTTTATTTAAAATTTCATTTATAAAAATTTAAATCCACCATAATATTCCACCATGGATTTAAAAAGGGGCCCGATGCATGTGCATACAAAAGGAAATTTTTTTGGTCAAAATTTAATTTAATTTAATTTAATTATTTCTTCGGGTCCGCTACCCAAGGAGTGGCACCACCCAGGTGGAGCCACTGCTCAGCCACCAAAGGTGGCTAATTTTTTTTGCCTCAGGTGTAAACTGTTGTTTTACTTTAGAGGGGCATAAATTTCACCCAGATTGTCCGCTTTTAAACTTCTTGGACTCATTGGAAAGCTAACTTAGTTTTCTGCGCTCTGGTGATAGTGATTTTCTAATATTTTATAGTTTTGATAGTGTTTTTCTTGTTGGAAGTCAGGTGTTTTTTTGAGATTCGAGAGGGCATATCAGGTGCATACTGAGTCTGATTTTGGACTTCGAATAGTCGACATAAAGCTTGTTCAAAGCACTACATGGTGGATCAGGTTTGGAGATATTATGACATGGTTTATTTGTTGTTTTCTTTATCTGAGTTTTTTATGGGTTTCTTTGACTATGGTGATACTATGAGTTTATGGATGATCAAATCTTGGAGATTTGATGTTGGGTTCATTGTATGCTTAGTTGTACATCTCATATTATTCTATTTTTGACATGGTCATCAGTATATGGTTGGATTTATATGCTTCATTGATGTATCTACAAGTTGTGCAATGTTGTAAAGAAAATTTGAATCGGTTAAATACTGATTGAGAGGCTATTGAAAAAAAGTTAAAAAAAAAGTTTAATGAGGAGGGGTGGACCCACCCCACTTGGCCACCGCCATACCCTATAGGTGGTAGGGTGGCAAGCCATGTCGGTAGGGTACTATCGGCCGGTGGCTAAGCTATTGGTGGGTACCCTATTTAGCAGGGGTGCTGGACCCCACCTGCAACTGCTGGAGAATAAAAAACCTTTTAAAGGTTTTTAAATTTTTTTATTTAAAATTTCATTTATAAAAATTTAAATCTGCCATAATATTCCGCCATGGATTTAAAAAGGGGCCCGATGCATATGCATACAAAAGCCAATTTTTTTGGTGAAAGAAAATTAAATTAAATTAAATTATTTCTTTGGGTCTACCACCCAAGGAGCAGCACCACCCAGGTGGAGTCACCACTCAGCCACCAAAGGTGGCTAATTTTTTTTGCCTTAGGTGTAAACTGTTGTTTTACTACAGAGGGGCATAACTCTCGCCTGTATTTTCCATTTTTCAACTTCTTGGACTCATTGGAAAGCTAACTTAGTGCTCTATGTTGTGGTGATAGTGATTTTATGATATTTTATAGTTTTGATAGTGTTTTTTTTTTTTTTTTCTGGAAGTTAGGTTTTGTTTTGAGCTTTGAGAGGGCATATCAGGTGCATACGGAGTCAAATTTTGGACTTCGAATAGTTGACGAAAAGCTTGTTCAAAGAACTACATGGTGGATCAGGTTTGGAGATATTATGACATGGTTTATTTGTTGTTTTCTTTATCTAAGCTATTGATGGGTTTCTTTGACTATGGTGATACTGTGAGTTTATGGATGATCGGATCTTGGAGATTTGATGTTGGATTCATTGTATGCTCAGTTGTACATCTCAAATTATTCTATTTTTGAAATGGCTATCAGTATATGGTTAGATTTATATGCTTCATTGATGTATCTACAAGTTGTGCAATGTTGTAGGTGGTCTATACTTACATGTTGCATTTATGACTTGGACATGGGTTGTCTTTGCCCATTGATATTTCAATGTTGATGCATGTTCAATTTTAGTGGCTTGGTTTAGTCACTTGTTTTTCTTATTTTGTTGTCATGTTGAGGAGGTGAGATGGTATTACTAGGTACAATCATGATATGAGACCTATGTAGTTGACCATGATTATGCACATATGTGGACACGGTTGGGTTGAGTTGTTACATTTGGTGGTGATCATAGTGTCATGGATGTTTCTTGTGCTTTAGAGACTTTGGAATGTCATGATGGTTTATGCAGGTGCATTGTTGGTGGTGTTGGATTGGTTCTTGATTATGGTTGTGGCGGTGTATCTTCATGGTATGAGGATCATGGTTTTACTTTTCCTTTTGGGAGCTCTTGTTACATTTGAGTTATTTGATTGTGTGAGGGAATTTTGGTTGATCTTCATGAGGAGACTATTATCATGATGTCATGGATAGCTTGATTACACAATTTTTGTGGGAGCTTTGATAGTGATAGTTTGGCGGTGATGGATATGTTTATGATGGTTTGGTAGTTGTAGGTATCTTCTTGGCTTGGATATTTTGGTTCTAATTTTTATGTTACTGACATTTCAATTGTTTGTGTAGACCTAGATGATCTTCATGGAGAGGATGGTTGTCATGATGCCATGTGTGACTCGGTATCACAGTTAAGTGGGAGTTGTTGGCAGTGACATGGATGCATCATTGGTAAGGTTATCTTCATGTGATTGGGGATATGGTTTTTTCTTGTTTTAGAGTGGTTGCAATTATGTCATGGTTTATTCTTGATATGCATTTAGAGTTTGGAATGATACTTGTTCTCTTGAGACCAGGATGTATATATGTTATGGTGCATGTGATCTCCTATAAGGAGATGGTTAGATCATAATGTCATGGTTATGTTCTTGATTCAACCATTAGGACTTTGACTATTGATCTTGGTGGTTCTCTTGGTATTGGATACATTGATCATTTGATTGATTACTTCATGATGGTGCTATGTTAAATTTGGAGTTTGGCATGGATTGGTTGGTTACAGGTACTCATGGATACTTGGAGACATAGGTGAGGCTTGAGTTCTCTTATGATTAGAGACATGTGTTGAGATGGTTACTCTTGATGAAATTTCAGTAGGGAGTCTAAGGATCCTACACCTTGGTTGGATGTGAGTTCAACATGAAACTATGAGGAGAGTGTTCTTGGATGATTCATGATGACTTGGATGTCTTGGAGGAGCATTATCATTCCTCACTCTTGGTCTACTTGGCAGTTTCACTTGAGAGGTATTTCCCATTGTTACTTTTAGGTGCTTTGTGTTTTATGCTTTATATTTTCATGCATAAGGATCTTGAGCTATGGATATATGGTTTTGGAGGGTTCATTTGAGGAGTGTTGGCATGTTTATCTCCTTATGCATTGTGATTACATTCATTGATGTTGAGTTTAGGAGATGTATTGGGCTTATTTCCTTCATTGGGAAAGAATTTAGTTTGATATTCTTTGGTTATGAGAGGATTACATCCATGTTGATTACATGATACATATGTTATGTTTGATCTTGGAGATTGGACGGTTGGGTGTTGTTATGGATTTTATTTTGGAGTGTTGTGGAGGAGATTATACTTGACACAATTGGCATTTTGAGGTGTATGTAGGAGATTTTTCTTACACGTTATTGATATACAGGTTTGGATATCATTGTGGATGTTTCCTTGCTACTACATGATGTAGTTTACACTTTCTATATGATGTTATTGGTAGACTTGGTATGCCTTGATCTTTTTCAGATTTTCATTACCCATGTAGTGGGAGCTCTTGGATGTGTATGCCATTCCTTGACAGGTTTTTCACATGGAATTTATGATTGCAGTTTATGGGTGTATATGTTTATGGCATGAGTTTACTATGTTTTTTATACCTTGGAGGTATGGACAGTTAGATGTATTGGCACTTGTTGTGGGTGTTATTTCAGCTTTGGGTTTGTGTATCTTGACAGCTACTAGTGCATATTGATACTTTTGGATTGAGTATATGTGTTTGAGATTTCAGTTGAGCAGGACTTATGCTTTGTTGTGACAAATTGTGTGGCTTCTCTATTGGATGGCTTCTTATCTTTGTGCATTGGCATGATGGAGGATGAGAGAATTCATGCTCGGGATGGTGGTCACTTTGATTCTTGTTGTGGGTATCTTGATGGAGCACATGGAGCATTTTGATTCCATGATGTTATATGTGGCTATATGGACTGTTCATTTGATTCATGTTTTGAGGTTACTTGTTCCCCTTATGCAATGTATACAAGTGGGAGAATGTTAGGAAAAAGGTGTGTTGTACACCTTGCATAATATATTTAATGTAATTATTATTGGGGCCACTTAATGTTGCATGTAACATTGGGACATAAGATAAGTTCTAAAAATGTAGTTATTTAATATTGGGGAAAATACTAAATAAAGTAACCAATATTAAATAAGGGGACATGGTTTGTAATCTCATGGTTTTAGTCACATTTTTTTGTCTAATACTACTTAGTGGTTTTGTGGGAGCTTGCTTCTGTAGAAGCAACCACAAAGGTAGTTATTATGAGATGCAATTTTGCATGATTATCTTTGGTTAGCATTTGTGAGGGTTTGAAGCACGGTACAAGATGTGTGGTTGCATGCTTGTTCACATGGATTTCTTGGAGAGACCTTGTTGCTTCAATGGTGTTCATGGAGACTCATAGGATATATTGTAATCTTTATTGTTGAATAATACATGAGAGATGGATGTTTGTGGAGGATGGGTATTTTTTCCCTCTTGAGGGTTTTCCTAGGGTATATCTTGTGTCATATTTTCATAGGTATTTTGTCTATTCTCTTGCATGTGGATTTTGAATACTTAGATGCATATATTTATTTATGGGTTATGTGGAAATTGTCTTTAATTGGCTGCAAGTTTCCAACAAACCCTAACCCTGCTAGGGTTAGAAATTTAGAGGAAATTTGATTAGATTGAGAGAAAAGGAGTTGATCATTAAATTCCATGTAGAAGATAGATTTGGATAACCTTGTTATGTACACCATACCTTTGAATTGAATGCTCGGTAAGCACAGAGTTAAAGACACAAAAAATCCACATGAAATTTGATCTACAATAGAAGGAATGTCCCTGCACACATAAAGGAGTATGGGCACAACTTTTACATTGAATAGGGTGTGGAAATCCATGAAGAATGAACCTTGCAGTGAGAAAATTCGATCTTGGTAGCTAAAAATGTCTCTTGGTCATAACTGTAATTGCTCCCACGAACTAGCATTGTTAGTCATTATCAAATTTGAATTTCAACCATTCGATCAAAGATGGAAGGCTAAGATCAATTCCTAGAGGTTACTTTATCAATTTTAAAATGTGACCATTGATCTAAGATAAAGCACAAGATCAACAACCAATGTAGAGTTTTAAATTTTCCTTCATGAAATGATAGCCTCCCCTTGTCGTTATGTAGATAGGTGTCACCATTTTGTAGACTTGTAGGAGGATAATAAGACAAAATTAGAGCCTCTATAATAGTAGAAATCATCACAACACAACCAAAAGCTACCTCATAGCTCCCAATACACGCCTCACCATTTTGTGCTTTCGTGGATCACTAGTGGGTCCTTCTTAAGGAGCTACACAAAATAGTGGAAAGCCTTAAAAATTTCCACATGGCAATCATCCTCACCTATGCATTTAAAAAATGGGTCTTCCCTAAGATTTCATGGATAGCTAAGATTGTGCCATGTTTCACCTAATTTGTACCTTAGGACTAGACACTTATACTCCTCCCACAATTCCACAACCTTATTAAGACTTCTTTAAAATGTTTCATGGAACAACAAAAAGCCATGAGAACATTCCATGTGGCGATGTAGGATTTGCCACTAGTTCTATAGCTACTAGTAATGCTTAAAATGCCATGTGGCACTTTTTTGTGGTTTTGCAGCATGATGGTGGGACCACCTTAAGAGGCTCAGCAAAATAGTGGAATCCCTCAAAACTTGTCATGTGGACTCAGTGTGGTCCTCCAATGGTCCCACTTCTAGTAGCAATGCTCAAAACACCACATGTCCCACTTTCGAAGACAACTTTGGGCACACTTAGAAAGACTTTGTAGAATAATGGAAACTAGTAGATCTACACCACCTTTTGACACTTGATTGATCTTGTGGTTCCATAATTAGCTTAGCATTTAATATAAAATACTATGTGGAACTACAAAATCTAGTAGATTTGTTCCACATGTTAACATTTGATTGATTTTGTATGGGGCACTTTGCTTAATTAAAATAGTCATGTGGGAAGGGGTGCAAACATTAGATTTAGGATTTTAATAAATTATTTTGGTTCTTGGCTAAAGTGGTAACCTTAGGTGGAGGGGGCTGATAAATGGACAAGCACCAAGCATAAGGTTGTAACTTAAGTGAGGGGCAATGGGTGATAGGTAGTCAATGTGCGATTAGAACAAAAGTGTAGACACACTCATACTTATTGTTTAGGGTTTTAAACTAGAACTTGGAAAGGTGAAAGGAAACTAATAGAGACACACTTAAACATGATAAACCATTTGGGGTTTTCTCAAATTGGTTTTAATTAATAGATCATGCTAGAAAAGAGGGGGTGACACAAGGTGTCAACATTTTGTCAATTTTGTGGGATGATTGTCTACTAATCATAGATCCAGGGGCCTTATCATTCCATTGGGAACAAAATCATGAAGGGAACTATTTAATAGTTGGGCCTCCTGAGGGAAATCAATAAAACATGTGTAGACTACACTTGGAGGAAAGCATGAAAACTAGGAACATGCATTCCCTTAAGGAGAATGCAAGGTGTGCAAAAATGCCTCAACAACACTTCATGGAAAGCAATAACAACTAACTAAGATGTACATAAATTGTCAAAACCTAGTATAAATAAGGTTTGAGATGAATCCCATTGACTAAGATTGGAAGAACTTCACCATCCAACCTGGAGAGATGAAACGCATTTGACTCCTTGCAGCTGGTGATAACATATGGGCCACTCAAGATGGCATCAAACTTGGAATTCCTCCCAGCTTTGGATTTATCTACATCCCATTTTAGAACTAGATCCCCCTCTTAGAACACTTTGTGGATTATTTTTTTGTCAAAATGTCTTTTGACATATTCTTGATGAGTCTCAAGGGTTTTCAAAGCCTTGTTCTTGATCTATTCTAATTCTATTAGTTCTTCCAATCTTATTATCATGGCATCATTTCCCTCCAACTCCAACTGATGTGCTAATTCAAGAGAAAGAAGCTCTAGTGATAATGGTAACCTTGCTATTGTGTGGTCTCACAACATTCCCCAAGACCAAAAGACTTGGGGACCCAAGTGAAAAACAACTCTTATGGCAGGAGCTAGCAAATTGAAAGATCACTAGAAGTGAAAAGAAAAGAGAAATCTCTAATCAAAGAGTACTTCATAATGTGAGTGTTTCGGGTATCGAATACAAGGAACCAAAGATATTTGAAAAGGAAAAAGGTAATGCGAGTTTGAATAAAAAGATTTGTTCCAATGTTTGTACTCCGGTAAAATGGAGTCCGGTAAGATGGAAGTCCAGTAAAACCAAAGTCTAGGAAAGTTCATGGGTAAAAATGAATACCAGGTACTGGGTACCAGATTGCAATGTGAAATGAAATATTAAAGTTTTGAGGTTATCTAATGATTCCAATATTCCAATAATCCAGTATATATGCAAGGATTTATACTATGCTAGAAAGCATGTTACTTATGAGATTTTTGTATTAACATTTGAATAATGGTTTTATTTGCATGAGATGTTATAAATTTTTTCTTTCTTTAAAAAGGGATTTAATGTGTGGAATTTGTGATTGCAAGAGATATATATTGTGATGCAAAGTTTGGGTATGGACAGTTAGGAAAATTTGAATCATGGATAGAATCATATCCAAGTTAGGTCACTTATTCTAGGATGCTATTGGCAGAAGAGTTTGAATCCACTAGAATGTTGGAGATCCTAGTATTTTGCATGTGGCAGATAAAAAGCATCAACCTCTAAGTAAGCCCATTCCCGAGAGTGGTAGACTCGGAGCCAAGCGAAGTGTGAGGGAGAAAATTCCACTTGTTCATTGTGAATGTATGGTAAGTCCCTACACACTATCTTGATTCAAGTTATTATCCTGGCGATACTTAAAGATTAACACCCGAAGAGCTTCAACATGCAATTGAAGTTTACCTTTATTGACTTTGATTGCAATTCTCCTATCAGTCACTACATTCCACATTCCTTGATGTGATTGGTCCCTTGGATTTCCTCTCATGTATTTTTCTTATCCTATTTGACCCTTGTGTTCTATAAAAGGACAGAGGATACCCCTTTTATTTTAACTTAAAAATTTTTGGATGTTGGAAGAGCATAATTTTTTTTCAAGTTTTGTTCTTTTTTCCTATTTTATAAATCATTCTGGTGTAAAAGTTTGTATGCACATAGATATTGATTAATATCAGAGCCAATTGGATAGCTACCTATCTCATGAATCTTTTGTAGCTGGTTTTGTTAGTTCAACCGAACAAGACTGTATCATGTGCCATTTAAGGGTGCATACATAACCTACTCGGTGTCCAGACTAAAACTCCCTCTCTTTAAAATCTCACACTATTTTATATGTAGTTGTGAAGCAATTTGGTGAAGTATAAAGTAGTTTGTTTTGTTTTAGTTGATTCTTTGGGCCATGCATGGAGAATAACTAGGATAAAATTTTAATTTTTGATATTTTTCATGCTTTATTTTAGAATAGATGTTTAAATCCTTGAAAATTTTCTAAAATTAAATGAATGGATGAAATTTTATTGAAAATATTTGATTTTCTATGAAATTTTTGAATGCTTAATGCTAAATCTACTTAAGTGATAACAAAGAATTTGTGATGCTCATGAAATTTTATTGTAAATATTTCAATTTCATAATACTTGTCTTTATGATCCATTTAAAAACTCAGTGCCTAATGTATACAATTCTAAACAACCATAGTCCCTTTGAGATTAACATGAATATCACATCATACCCGAGAGAAACCCTAGTGCAATCATGACCTAGTTATCATAGACTTGGGATTGAACTGAAGCCAATCTGTTCCTATTAAAGCAGAATCCCCTTTTAGATTGTCTTTGTTCCATATCTTTCAAGAAGGATAGGATCTTTCCAGTTTATGTATGAAGAATTTATTCATCTTGTTTGTTGCAAGTAAAATCATCATCAATAGGAACTGGTGCTAGAAGGAGGGCCATCTTTGAATATTTTAGGCCTTATATTTTTTGAATTGGAGGGAAATATTTTTGGATTATTAGTCTTGAGTTTTGTGAAAATATTGTAAAGTAAAATTGAGTGCAAGCTGGCTTTTCAATATGGAAGTTGAAAAAAATTGGAAAATTTTTAACCAAAAATTAAATCCTTTGAGTTTATTTACTTTTGGTAGGGTCACCGAGTGTAGAATTCATGATACAACTAATCACAGTGAACTCGAGTGAATTTTTTTTAACTAGGGTAAGTTTGGCCATAAGTAAAGTGATTCCATTAACAGAAGAGGTTCTAATTTCCAGAAGAAAGGAACTGTTAACGAGAAAAATGTTTAACCCTAGTGTAATTGGAAATATTAAAAAACTAATAGATACATCAAAACAGTTGGAAAACTACAATTATTATAAAGAAAATCCTAACATTTTGTAGGAAAATAGGTGAGAATGTCGAGATTCAGAGACATCGCATCATAAACAAGGAAATGGTATTGATGAATCATCATTCTCCTTATACGTGGAAAATGCAGATAATGAGAAGGAGCAGGAAAATCGAGCGGGAAACGCATGTATTTTGCTCCAAGCTGAAAATTCACAAGTTATAAAAGGAAATTTTCTTGATTTTATGCAAGATATAGAGTATCAAAATTTTACTTTTTCTCTCTCTGATAGTAATATAAATAGTGATATATCTTGGTCTAACAAAATACAAAGTGAAGATAGGACTGAAGACATGAAGATTTTCAAAGGAGGAGAAAGTAGAGAAATGGACATAGTCATTCATGGAAATGGACCAGGGCTGGAGGAAGGTATAGTATGGTCACATCAGATGAAGTGTGCAATAGATATTTAATGAGGTCATTTTCATACATATTTAAGCCAAGTCATTAGTAAGTACATTTTTGAATTTATGATTATTAAATGCAGAAAATTTAAGATAATTCATTGTTATAGTACAACATTGGAAATTTTGTTAAATGAATTCAAAGATAAACCTATTGTAATTTGTACCAAAACTACAAAGGAAATAGTCATAGAGATTGAAATAAGCTATTTTATTAATGTTAATCATTTGTTATGTTAGAGTTAGGGTAGTTAGGGTTAGTTTTCTTTTTGTAGGGTTCTATTTTGTTTTGTTTTGTTTTTTCATTTTTTTTTTGCTTTTTTTTTCTTTTCTTTTATCTGGTCCCTACATTAACAAATTCTACTTAAACCTATCTTAGACATGCGAGTTAATTCAAAAATTTGTAAAATTGAACTATGAAATGTAAAATGATAAAACCATGCATAATAAAATACACTTAAGATGTACTAAAAGTCATATATATAGGTGTATATCACATATATACATGAGATATCAAAAATCCTTGTTTCAAAAGATCAAAAATATCAAAAAAAGAGTGAGTAAAGTTGTAGGTAATTGTAGCTATTTAGTCGATATGGGATACCTCTTCTATCAGGGATAAATACCCTATATAGGTTAGTTCCCGGTGAACTTCAAAGTCATGAATATGGAGGTCAATGAGGAAAGGCCAGAGTGGAACCACTTCCCCGTGTTCTAGGAACTGAGGAATATCATCTATGGAGGGAATCCCAATGGTTGGATGTGCAATAGATAAAATAATATCTAGATTCTCTAGATATTCAGACCTCACTATCAAATTGGCAGCTGAGCAAACATCTTCAATAGGTAGCCCAACATCCAGAAGTGACGCTACAAAATGAGAAGCCACGTCAGAATAGAAGTGAAAGTAGTAGTTGGATTCAACATATTTTTCCCCAAGGACTAAGCATAAATTTGGTATAGTGAAACTGGAAGTCTGAATGAAGAAAACTTTGCAGTGTGATACTTCCTAAGAAAACATTATGGTGGTGAGAGAAGATTAGGAAAAATTCAAGTATCCATGGCCAAGAAGCAAATGAGAATGCACAAAACAAATTTACAGAAATAAGACAAGAAAGCTAGAAAGAAAAAGTGTGAAGAATTCAAGAAGAAATGCATAATTTATAGAGAGTCGTGAGGAAGTTGCGGTACATACTTTCCTTAAGTGAATTCTTGAAAACCGTAAGCGGGGTGGCAACTGGATAATTATCTTCAAAGTGGAAGGTTAAATCAAATTAATTCTTTACACATAGTTGGTGATATATTGCTTCAAATTTGATCAGTATGAAGATTGTAAATCAAGCAAGTTGAAGATTTTGAAGTTAATAGTGGTCATTTCATATTATTTTAAGAGTTGTATTAATTATGGAGGTGCTTATGTGTGTGGAATAGAAAGGAAAATGAAGCTAGAAAGGAAGTACACATCATCACCCAGGTAAGTTGAGAGAAGTAATATGTGCGAGTTCAGGTGTGTGAATTTAATGTAGAATAATGTGATCTTGTTTCAAGGTAATCATGACATTTCTAATCCGTTAATGAAGTGCACCGTTGTCAAATTAGAATTGCTAGCAGAATTTTTAGTAGTTTCCATAAAATATAATCAGAAGGGTGGTAACTTATGTTTCTAAATTTAGATTTAAATTTGGTGATTAAATTTTCTATTGCTAAATTTTAATTTATGCATATTTTCTAACATATAGCAAGTTAGAGTTAGCTAGGATTTTGCATAAAGTAGTGAAATTTAGCTAGAAACACGCACCTATAGTGAATTGATGAAGGGATTTGCATTGAATGAAAAATAAAAAATTAACCTTCGCTACCACTGTAATTCCCAACCTAATAGTGGAGCTTCATTGCTTGCAAGTTGATAAAAGAGCTATCATTGAAATATCAAAAGAGAAAAATGAGCTATCATTTCCATATCTAAAAAAAATCAACTCTTTAGGCTATCCAAAAAACTCTACTGGGGCTATAGAATCTTGGCTGGCAGTAGAGCTATGCTTGGGGGGAATTACAGAGATAAATTTGTTGGGCTATGGATGCTTGATTGGAAGCAAGGCTCTATCCCTGGTTGGCTTTGGAGGATTACTATATTATGTAGTTCAATGTTAATGAACTAATTATTTTCACTGAGTTCCAAAAAATTGGAATTAATCAAAGCACACATGGATGTTTCTGGTGGAGTTCTATGTTTTTATGTCAGAATCTAGGTAAAGGTAAAGTTATTGTTTTAAAATATGTATAAATTATTATTTAAAATAGGTGATTTAATTTCAAATTTGGTTTAAATTTGTTTTTATTGGTTGCAAGTTGTTGTATGGTCTCATAACACACCCCAAGACTAAAAGAATTGGGGGCCCAAGTAAAAAATAACTCTTATCATAGGAGCTAGAAAATTGAAAGATCACCAAAAGTGAAAAGCAAAGAGAAATCTCTAATAAAAGAGTACTTTGTAATGTAAGTGTTTCAGGTACTAGGTATCGGGAATTAGAAACATTTGAAAAGGAAAAAGGTAATGCGAGTTTGAACAAAAGGATTTGGTCTGATGTTTGTACTCCAATAAAATGTAGTATGGTAAGATGAAAGTTCAATAAAACCAAAGTCTGAGAAAGTTCATGGGTAAAATTGAATATTGGGTACCGGGTACTAGGTTGTAAGGTGAAATGGAATTTTAAAGTTTTGAGGTTATCTAATAATTCTAATATTCTGGTAATCTAGTATATATGCAAGGATTTATAGTATGCTAGAAAGCATGTTACTTATGAGATTTTAGTATTAACATTTGAATAATGGTTTTATTTACATGAGATGTTATAAATGTTTTCTTTCTTTAAATAGGGATTTAATGTGTGGAATTTGTGATTGCAGGAGATATAGATTGCGATGCAAAGTTCAAGTATGGACGGTCAGGAAAATTTGAATCATGGATAGAATAATATCCAAGTTGGGTTGCTTATTCTGGGATACTATTGGTAGAGGAGTTTGAATCCAACATAATGCTAGAGATCTTGGTATTTTGCATGAAGAGAATAAAAAGTGCCAACCTCTGAGGAATCCCATTCTTGAGAGTGGCAGACCCAAAGCCAAGCGAAGTGTGGGGGAAAAAATTCCATTTGTTCATTCTGAATGTAAGGGGAGTCCCTACACACTATCTTGATTCAAGTTATTATGCTGGAGATAATTAAAGATTAACACCCGAATAGCTTCAACGTGCAATTGAAGTTGACCTCCATTGACTTTGATTGCAATTCTCCTATTAGTCACTACATCCACGTGCCTTGATGTGATTGGTCCCTTGGATTTCCTCTCATGTATTTCTCTTATCCTATTTGATCCTTGTGTTCTATAAAAGGCCAGAGGATACCCCTTTTTATTTTAACTTCAGAATTTGTGGATGTCAGAAGAGCATAATTTTTTTTCAAGTTTTGTTATTTTTTCATGTTTTCTAAATCATTCCAACGTAAAAATTTGTATGCACATAGACATTGATTAATATCAGAGCCAATTGGATAACTACCTATCTCATGAATCTTTTGTAGCTAGTTTTGTTAGTTCAATTGAACAAGACTATATGTTGTGTCATTTAAGGGTGCATAGAAAACCTACTCAGTGTCCAGAATAAAACCCCCTCTCTCTAAAAGCTTGTACCATTTTATATGTAGCTATGAAGCAATCTCGTGAAGTATAAAGTGGTTTGCTCTATTTTAGTTGATTCTTTGGGGAATGCATGGAGAATAACTGAGAGAAAATTTAAATTTTCAATATTTTTATGATTTATTTTAGAATAGATGTTTAAATCCTTAAAAAAAATCCAAAATTAAATGAATGGATGAAATTTTATTGAAAATGTTTCATTTTCTATGAAATTGTTGAATGCTAATTCTAAATCTACTTAAGCGATAGCAAATAATTTGTGATGTTCATGAAATATTATCTCAAATCTTTCGATTTCATGATACTTGTCTTTATGATCCATTTGAAAACTCAGTGCCTAATGTTTACAATTCTAAAAAACCATAGTCCCTTTGAGATTAATAGCAATATCACATCATACCCAAGAGCAACCCTAGTGCAATCATGACCTGGTTATCAGAGACTTGGGATTGAACTGAAGCCAATCTTTTCCTATTAAATCATAATCCCCTTTTAGATTGTCTTTGTTCCATATCTTTCAAGAAGGATAGGCTCTTTGCGATTTGTCAATGAAGAATTTATTCGCCCTGTTTGTTGCGAGTAAAATCATTGTCAACACTGCCCTCCCTTCCATAAACTAACAAGCAAGGAGAATTACCAAAATTCTCTTTTAGGAGTAATTCTATTAGCCCAAAGGGTTGTCTTCAATTTTCTATGCCAGACTCTTTGATTCTTCTCAATAGTCCTTTTGATAATCCTAATGAGATTCTTGTTTGAAGATTCAACTAGGCCATTACCTTGAGGATAATAATTTGATGGAGTCTTTAGGTATATGCCATGTCTAACTTCCCAATCCAAGATTTGAACATTAGAAAATACCTTGGCATTATTAGAGATGATGGTGGAGGGAGTGTCAAATATTGTAACAATTCCATCAAGGAATTCCAAAATTGAAGCGTCAGTGGCACCCTTTAGAGGAACTACCTCAGTCCACTTGGTGAAGTAGTATGTGGCTGCCAAAACCCATTTATGACCAACACTTGATGGTGGATTTATCATGCCAATAAAATCCAAACCCTACTATGCAAATGGTTGGTCTAACTAAATGGGATGAAGAGGGAGGGAAGCCAACCTTTGCTTTCCAAAAAAAAATCACACTTTTTGCAATTTCTCACCCATTTGTGAGCATCATTGAACAAGGTTGGCCAATAATATCTAGCCCTCATGATCTTTGTAGTAGGTCTTTGTAGAAAAATGGCCACCTAAAGGACCATCATGAAATTCTTCCAATAGTATGTTTACCTGATCTACCTCTATGCATCTTATAGGATCCCATTGAGATCCTTCTTGAAAAGTATGCCATCCACTATGACATAGGGAATGGACTATAATCTAAAATATATTCTTTTGGCCCTATTCAAACCTGGAGGATATCTACCTTCCTACAAGAAAATAGATTTATCATGTATCCAATTTATATGAGTGTTTACATTTAATGCTTGGGTGTCGTACAACACAAGGGAAACCTCTGGAGGTGTATCAAAAGTTGAGACAAGTTGGTTACACAACCCCTTGTCTCTTACTAGCTTGGTGATTTTGATATCAACATCACACTCCATCACCTTACTGATCCATCCGACCTTTTTTCATTGATATGTATGCTTAACAAAAATTCTTTAATGCCAACATGGGAAACCATCAATTGGATCATGTTGTTAGACATGCTTCTAAACTTTTTCAATTCTCTAACAATAGTCAGAGCTTGTTTTTCAACATAGTTATACTTGACCTCATAGTATTTAATCCCTTCACTAAAGAAAGAAATGGGATGCTTTAGATTTTCCTTGTTTAGATGGGTTATGATAGCTTATATAATTGCTTCACCTCCAAAGGAGTAACGAATGAAATCCTTGTCATAATTAGGATTGACAAGGGTAGGAGGTGGAAAAATTTATTGTTTGATAGTCTCAAAGTTGTCCTTACCTTCCTTGGTCCATTTAAAGATTATATTTTTCTTAAGCATGGAAGTAAGAGTATTTACCAAAGCGGCAATGTTTGGAATGAACCTTCGTACAAAGTTAATTATGCCCAAGAAAATTTGCAATCCCTTCCTATGACTAGGAAGTGGGATAACCAATATAGATTTTACTCTTATAGGATCAATGACCAAACCATCCTTTGAAACAATGTGTCCAAGGAGTTTTCCTTGGTCAATGGAAAAGACACATTTGTTTGGGTTCAAAGAAATACCATATTACCTACAATTTTGAAATACTTGTTCAAGGTGATTGAAGTGATCTCTTGCTTGTTTTAAAAATAATATGATATCATCCAAGTAGACCAGTACAAACTATCTAAATACACCTTTAAATGTAATTTACATGGCTCTCTAAAAGGTGACACCAACATTGGTTAACCCAAAATGAATTTTTAAATAAGCATAAGTGCCCCACTTAGTAGTAAATGTTGTCTTATGTTGATCAAATTCCTATAATAGAATCTAATTGTAGCTTGAATAACCATCCAAGAAAGAAAACCTCTTTGAACCACTGACCTTTTTTAAAATTTACTCCATAGAGGGGAGGGGATAGTGATCCTTTAAAGAGGCCCTATTTATGTCTCTAAAATCCATAGAAAGCATGATTTTCCCATTCTTCTTTCTGATAGTGACAAGTTTTTCCACCCAAGAAGAATGTTTGATTGGGAATATGATTCTAGCCTCAATCAATTTGGTCAATTCATTTCTCATCAAAGGATCAATCTTGGGATTTATAGGCCTTTTTTTATGTCTCACAGGCTTGGCATCTGGATCTAATTCAATGGTATGTTGAGCAAGGCCCAGGTCAAAAACATTTAGGTCTTCATAAGTCCATGCAACTACATCACTGTATATATTGTAAAGTTCAATAAGAACTTCACGTTCAATAGCAGAGCATACCTTTCCCAATTTTAGAGACTTTCCTTTTACAATAGTGATCGACCTAAAGTCACCTTTTTTGTATCTAGGTTCATCTTTTTTTTCTTTAGTTGGTCATCATAGTTGAAGATACCCTCTAGTGTTATTAGACCATTTGGTAGCTTATTAATACTCAGATGCACAGTATGATCACCATATTGATTCTACAACTTGGATTGATTTCTTTTAGAAAATTTTGCCTCTTCTTGTAGAAAATTCACTATTTTCTTATCAATTTCAAAGACTTTCCAATGATCCTCGTTTTCTAGGATAGTAGGCCTCACAACAATATTGATCTATTGCTCACTTTCACTTGCAACATGTGTTGGAATATCAAATTGATAACCAACTATTGTAAGACTATCAACATGATTATTCTAGCTTCTAAGAATTTCCTGCATGTTGAAACCCTCAAAACTCTCAATCAAATCCCAAACCCTATGTTTGTAGGATTTGAGAAGATTATTCTTGGTTGAGCTTTGAGTTCTAAATTGATGAACAACCAATTCACTATCACCAAATACTTGTAATAGCTTGATGTTCCTTTTTTGTGCCAGTTGAATACCCTAGATGAGGGCCTCATAATTAGCCACATTGTTAGTACAACTAAACTAAAGACTAAAAGAGAAATAGTATTGCTCCTTGCTTGGAGACACCAACATTACACTAGCACCAACACCATTCTTACTTCTAGAACCATAGAAAAAATCTTCCATAATCCCCCTAGATCTACTTGAGTTCTTATGAGATTGGGAAAAGGAGCCTTTTCCTCATGAATACAATAGGTACCAAGACTAGTATCTTCAATTTCAACTATGGTGAGTGGGTCAAATTGGAATTCATTACCACATTAATCTACTAAACAATTAGGAACCTCCTCTAAGGTAGTAGTAGGCTCATGGATAGAACACTCTTCCTTTTGATCATGCAAAGTGTAGTTCATGTTTATGGGACTAGGAGTGTAAGGCTCTAGATGGCCCCTTTCTATGGATTCAGATCTGATGGTCATTTTAGTACCATATCTAGTTCTAAATAACATGTGGCACCAATCATAAGATAGGTATCCACCTATCTTGGTAGTGAAATCTCTAGATAAACAAATGGAAAAATGAGTAGGGAGGTCTATGACTGAAATATCTTGCATCACGTCATAACCAAGGCATGCATGCAAGGTAAAATTTAGGTTCTTAATTACTCCCATTATTCTAATAGTAGTTCCATCTAATTGTAAGATCCCCTTGATAATAGGTTCATATTTGATGCCAAGCTTATCAAAAACCACTTTAGGAATAACATAAATACTAGCCCTAGAATCTACCATACAATTATGTACTATATGTTTTCCAATAACTAAAGAAAGGTAGAAGGGAGGGGGCTTATTGATTTTGTTAGAATTCCCTTCTACCTCATGTTACACTAGGTTGCTTGGTGGAATAGTCTACTCCTTTTCTAATACCTCCTTTGTTTGATTGTGCTATTTTAAGGCTTGTTGTAGGAGATTCCTTTGTGATGGAATGGGCAGAGCCTCCCACATGGTAACATTTAGGTTATCCTTCTTCATTTGATCAACTATGTTGAAAGGAAGCTTACTGGTTGTTGGGAAAACCTTAGGGACAACAAGCTTTGTCCTTGTTGTTTGGGTGACCTTGGGTTGCTCTATAGTCTTGTTAGGCCTGCCAATAGGTTGATTTGATTGTGGGAAATAAAAATTTCTCCCTATTTATCCAACATCTGCACCTTTTTTAGGTTGTTGAGAGATTGATGCCAGCCCAAACATGGAAGATGTACCACCCTCCATTTCTCTATTTTTTAATCTTGTATTTTAATCTATTATATCAACAACTACTTGATTTGCATTGCATAATTATTCCTAATGCCAATTGACCAATGAAGAGTCTTTGTGCAATTGATATTTTCTACTAGTAGCTATTTGGTTTGTATTAAATTGTTGTCTTGAGGTGGATGTTTCATTCTGAACCACTAGAGTTTGCAAAAATTCCCCATTTTGGAAAGAATTTTAATTATGAGGCTGCTCACATGTGCAACACAATTCCTACTCTTGAGCTAGATTGTTTTGAACTAGGACCAAAACTTTAGAAGTATTGGTATATGAGCCACTATTGGGTATGAAGGAAGCTCTAGAAATAAAGGCATTGGTGGCCTAAGAGCTATCATCCAAGCTTGTATCAAATAATTTTATGCCCTTATGGAAATATCATATGCATCTAGTAAAGTAAAACCACACATAGATTGAATCATAATAGCTATGTCATTGTTGAGAGCCCTCAAGAAATATAGGAAAGTATATTCTAGAGAAGGTTTCACAAAGGCAGGGATTCTATCCAAAGTCTTCTGAAATCTATAGTTGAAGTCACTCATGAATTCATGAGGTTTTCTTTTAATAGTGGCTAGTTGTTCTACCAGGGATAAATGGTCACTTTTATCCTCAAAGTGCTTGCATAGTTTTGCACCTAACTCATCCCATTTGTGAATGGATTTAGGTGGTAGACCTCTATACCACTACAATGCTTTTCCTTTCAAGGAAGTGGCTAACAATCTAACAACCACATTGTCTTCTGTTACATCATGCACAAAGCATATATTTTCTATAGCTATGATGTGCTCTACTAGAATTGTGGATGTCTCACTAGTGAAATGAGGGATACTTTGAGTCCATTGACTGGTATACCATCCTTCTAGGATAAAATCAAAGGGCTGCCACCACTAAAGGATAAAAGGGTTGATTTCTAGGTGCAAACATATGGAATAAAGTTTTTTTTTCTTGAGAAAAAAGTGTTCTAGTCTGAAATAATCAACCAAATGGTGGTGTATATTGAGCTCTAGGAGATGGTATTGTAGGAATTATACTTTTCCTTATAGGTGATAAGGAGTGTCTATTTCTTCTTCTAGAAGAAGGAAATGAGAGCTCAATGTACTAAAAATTACCTCTAGAAGATACCTTGGTATAAATCTTGGGTATGAGTTGTAGGTTTGATCGGGAACCAAGATGATTACAGAGTCCTCCCTTGAATGTTGAGTCACTAGGTACTTTGTTGAATGCCTCCAAAAGCTGAAATGTTGAGAGCACTTCCTCAACAAGATGAAATGATTTTTTTGCTAGTCTGACTGGACATGCCAAAAACTATTTTCACCTAAAATTGCACCCTATTTCAAATATGGGGTTCAACATTCCAATGATACCATTGAAATGACCTTAAGGTGCAGGACCTTACAAATTGAGGTCATGTCTCTGGAGAATGTCAGATTCCTCCTCTGATCAAAGTGCACATGTGTTGGTCCAACCCAACACATGAAACCCTATCAGTATTCTATTCTAACAAATCATGGGGGAAAAGGGATAGAAGGAATGCATTAAAGGGAAAAGGGGTGATGCACAAAGATAGAAAAAAATTTCTTCCTACTTTAGAACAACATAATACATTAATAAATCAATTAAAATGCATACTAGAACATGAAGGTAAATGAAATTTACTTGAACATGTAAGAGATAACTATGGTAATAGTTGAATTTCATTAACATAAGACTTAGAAGCAATCTTTGCAATTACAAAATGTAAAAAAATACAATTTCTACCAAAGAAAAACCTTAGAGGAGCCAGAGGAAGAACCCTTAGAATGAATGCTATTGTTTCCTTTATAGTTCATGCATAACTAAGATGATTTTAGACCAATCCCTAACCCTACTAGGGTTATCAATTCAGAGGAAATCCAATCAAATCGAGAGAAAATGAGTTGATCATTAAATTTTGTTTAGAAGATAGACCTAGAGAACCTTGATATGCATAGCATACCCTTGAATTGAAAGCTCTATAAGCACAAAGTTAAAGACCCGTAAAATCTACATTGAAATTTGGAATTTCCATGCAACACATAAAGGAGTATAGAAACTACTTTTGCGTTGAATAGGGCATGGAAACCCATGAAGAATGAACCTTTTAGTGAGGAAATCTGATCTTGGTAGTTGAAAATGTCACTTGGCCATATTTGTAATTTCTCCTACAAACTGGCATGGTTATCCATTGACAAATTTGAATTTTGACCATTCAATTAGAGATGGAAGGCTGAGATCAATGCCTAGAGGTTAAAAAACAATTTTAAAAAATTACCATTGATTTGACATAAAGAGCGAGATAAATGATCAATGAAAAGTTTTGAGTTTGCCTTTGTGAAATGACAACCTCCCCTTGTCATTATGCAAATAGGTTTCACCATTTTGTAGACTCATGAGAGGATAATACGACAAAATTAGAGCCTCTACAATAGTAGAACTCATAGTGACACAACCTGAAGCTACCACGTAGCTCTTAGGACGCACATCACCATTTCATACTTTCATAGACCGATGGTGGTTCTATCTTAAGGAGCTTTGTGGAATAGTAGAAATCCTTAAAATTTTCTAAATGGCAACCATTTGTAGCTACACATTTAAAAAGTGGGTCCACCCTAAGCTTCTGTAGATGGATAAGATTGTGCCATGTGTCACTCAATCTATACCTTAGGACTCAACACCTATCCTCCTCCCACACTTTCACAACCTTATGTAATACTTCTTTGAAATGTTCTCTAGAATGGTGAAAATCCATGAGAACATGCCACATGGAAAGGTAGGGTCCACCACTAGTTCTATAGTTACTAGTAATGCTTAAAATGTTATGTGGCACTTTTTTGTGGTTTTGTAGCATGATGGTGAGCCTACCTTAAGAGGATCACTAGAGAAATGTAATGCTTCAAAATTTTCCACGTGGACTTGATGGAGTCCTCCAATGGTCTGACTTTTTCTAGTGATGCTCAAAACACCACGTGTCCAACTTCTGTGCTTCCACAGACAACTTTGGGCCACTAAGAAAGACTTTACAGAATGACAGAAACTAGTAGATCTATGCCACCTATCGACATTTGGTTTATCCCATGATTCCAAAACTAACTTAGAATTTAATATAAAATTCCTTGTGGAACTGCAAAATCCAGTAGATTTGTGCCACATGTTAACATTTGATTGATTATGTGGGGGAACTTTTCTTAATCAAATATTCATGCGAGAAGGGGCACAAACATTAAACTTAGTATTTTAATAAATTATCTCAATTCTTGGCTAAAGCAGTAACCCTAGGTGGAGGGGACCATAAAACATACAAGCACCAAGCATAAGGTTGTAACTTAAGTGAGGGGTAACAAGCAATAGGCAATCAACACACGATTAGAACAAAAGTGCAGACAAACTCATACTTAGGGTTTAGGATTTTAAACTAGAACTTGGAAAGGTGAAAGGAAACTAATAGAAACATTCCTAAGCATGATAAACCATTTGGGGTTTTCTCAAATCAGTTTTAATTGATGAATCATGCTAGAAAAGAGGGGGTGCCATAAAGTGTCAACAAAAATGATTGAGAAGATGTGCAAGAAAATTGATCTTTCGTGGGTGTCTGAGTTAGTAGCACAAACCTCTACCCAAGCTATAAAGAACATTCCCTCATACCCTGAGGAAACTATTGCAAAGAAAAGGCTTGGAAGATCAAGAATACCAAAATCTACTTCTACTACTTCTCTATAGCCTACCAAATCCATAAAATCCATTGCTGAGAAAAGGGTTGCATTTGAGACCAAAGCTACTAAGAAGAAGCATGATAGAGTTAAGAAGTAAGAAAAGAGAAAGAAGGCAAAGGTAGAAGAAATAAAGGAGGAAGAAGAAGAAGAAGAATAAAAGGGTGAGGAAGGTACATCCAAACCTAGAGGGAAAGGAAATGAGACTAAAAGAAAGAAAATTATCCACCACCTCCTCCACATGAGCCTCTATAGCTAGGTACAATCCTCAATGTGATTGTAAATAATGGTCTATTGGAAGAAATTGTTGAACTGTATCCAGATGTCCCTCCTAAGGACCAAAGAATAATTGAAAGATATTTAATAATGTATATTATCATGAACAATGTGGCCCTCACTAAAATATTTGATATTTCTTTGGAGAGCCTTGCTCAAGTTTTGATGGAGAAAAGAGAGAAAGAAATTGAGATGGATGATGAGTTGAAGAAGGAAGCAATTGAAAAAATTGGATCTTCCATGCCACAAGAATAGAATTGGATAGAGAAGAACAAGAAACACTTGATGAAGTGCATGTTGAGCATGTTGTGCATGATAGCCCTCTTTTGGAGACCTTTGGTCAACAGGACCAACAAATGAAAGACGATACATCTACTTCCAGAGCTCATGCACAAGAGACTCTAAGATCATTTTTTTATGCATCTCCCATTGACTCTATCAAATATTTCCTTGCACAACATAAGAAAATTCAACCTGTAGTTGCTTTGTAATTGCTACAACTACCTATGTTTGATGGAAAAGTCTATATGGAAAATATATCATTGTTGCAAAAATTGTAACTTGGTGATATATTTCACTCCTCAACTAGAGAAGATATAGTATATCAACAAGTTGATAGCATTGAAACATTGCAAGAGGTAATAAAGATCCTAGAAGGTGAACTACCTAATGCCAAACATGATTACTCTCTGCTACCTACTCAGTAGATCAAACAATTAATGGATTTCTTTAAGGAACACTCCTTTTATTTGGAGAAGCAAGCTCAAATGAAGATACAAAGCAACGGACTTGCTGAGGCCACTAGAAACTATGTAATGTCACATGAGAAGTTGAAAACCTATATTGAAGACATTCAAAAATGTATGGAAGAGGTGAAGGTAGTATATATGTTTTTGTCTACAATGGCTTACTAAAACTAAATCCCTGAAGAATCAAGTGAATGATATGGAAGTGTAGGTCACAAATGTGGCTTCTACTTATGATCTAGTGAAAGATAGTGATGGTGCCATTAGGGAACTAGTTGAAAAACTTTACTCCCAACTACAACAAGTTCAAGATCAGAGGGAACAAATAAAAAGCCAAGTGAAATAGTTGAGGGAGATTGTGAACATAAAGTTGGCATCTTTAACAAGTCTCTTGGTAGGAGCTAAAGAAGTGGAGCAAAAGAATCACATTCCATCCTCCTTGGATGAAGCATAAGAAATTCATGCCAATCTAGTGAGTCAGATCAAGATCACTACTTCTGCAAAGTTGCAATGGGACAACTCTTAAACTCGGCTAAAATCAATATACAAGAAAATTCTTCCCTTCGAGAAGAGTTGAGCATGTGTTTTAATATGTTTTTCTATAACCTATTTGACATGTAAAAATGTAGAGTAAATAAGTGTTCAAAATTTAATGTATATAGAAAATATTTTTGGAGTAACATGGAGTAGATTGTAAAATGTGTGTATAGATAGGGGAGTTTATATGTTTTGTAAAGACCATCTACCCTTTTCCCTTGATGTCAATGGGGGAGAGATAAGAGAAGATATTATATGTGTTTCCATTAATGACAAAGGGGGATATTGTTGGAAAATGTGCAAACAATGTGTTGTCATTGATGTCAACCCTTGTAGATATCATATGCATTGTATAATGTTCATGGTTATGAGATGTAATATTTTCCTATCTGTTGAAGTTCATATTCCTATGTTATCACAGGTACATCATTGTGCATCATCAACCAAAGTTAATGGTTGGGTGTTAAATGCCTTGGTTGAAAAATTTCAAATTTGTTTAAGGCACAAATTTTGCTACACAGGAGCTATGTTAGAAGCTCTACATTCCTCAGCAGATGAGGTTTTCCTTTTGTTGTTTGAATAGTAGCTTTGCACTATTGAGAGGTATGCATATTCCAGGTATCGATACATAAGTTCTATATCACAAATTGTTTTGGAGGTATCAGTGTATAAATTTTCTATCTCGAAGAATGTATGATTTAGAGAGATTTGTATGCCTTTGCATTTTACCACATCTCAATGTTTTGCCTTGTGGTTCTAAAGTTGAGCTCATGAAGATTATATGTCTTCCTGGTCCAAGTCTCAGATGTTTTGGTTCACCACTGGTAGTTCTATAGATGACAATGTTTGTTGTCTATATTCTGGAAACCTAGTAGGTTGGTTTGTTGGTTGGTGTATAATCAATTTGTGGCAGCATGTTTTGGTTCAAGAATATGTACAAAAGGTTTGTAATGCATGATATAAGCTTTTTGGTCTCTCTAGTGGCTTTGCAAGATGATATGAGATCATTTCCTTCACAACAAAGTTCAAAATCATTACTTATTAAGTACAAAGTGTTTGCACCAACATGTATTGATTGGATATAACAAAAGGGGTGCATATAAATGTTTCTACATGCCATATCAATTTTTTGAAGTGGTCCACAATGTACTTTATTGGTCTCTTAGGTACCACCTTGGTTTGGAGTTGATGTTTTGATAATTTTCTTATTTTTTAGGATGAACTGTCATATTAAGTTGATTGTGCCAAGTGTCTATATGTGTGCGTCATTTTTGAAGATAGGTTTTATGAAGGATAGGTCTTTGATATCTTTCTTCTTGGACTGCATAAGTTCTTTTTCTATTTACAAGTATGTTTGAAGTCGACTTCATTGAAAATTTTGTATAACGAATATTTTTGTTTGAAGCTGACTTGAAGAACCTTTTTGAAGGATGCAAATGATATAAATAAAAGATAAAAGTTTTGAGAAAAGGAAGAAGTATGCATGTGAGTGTTATTTAATTATTTTTTGGAAAAGAATGTGTGAATAGTCTCTATAGAATATATTTTGATGATAATGTGCCATAGATCAGTTTTGATAGATCAACAATGAATGAGAAGACTGCGAAGAAGAATATGATCCTATAAATGAGTAAGTTTGTTGAAAGCAATGAGCTCTAAGAAACCCAATTTTTTGAAGAAATTATATGTATCAAAGGTAGTGAGCCATAGGTAATTGATGTATTGGTATTATCCAATTGTATGTTGAGGTATGTTAGATGCATAGGACAACTAAGAGGGGGTGAATAACTTGTATACTTTAAAACATTCAATCCCTCATTATCTTCAAAAACCCTTATAACCATTAAGCCTTTAACATGCATTAAAAAATTGTAAACATGTAAAGTAGTAATGTAAACAAATCAAAAAAAATAAGAACACTAGATTTACATGGAAAACCCAAGAAGGGAAAAACCATAGTGAGGATTAGCTCACTAATAAATGAAGTAAAACATCGAATATAATAAGGCTCACTACCTAGAAAAAGAAGAAATGTTCACTATTTGTGGCTCACTGCTAAAGGACTCATTGTCTAGAAGAAACAAGAAGAAGAAAGGGGTGGCTCACTGCCAATTTTAAACTACTAAAATTGCATCTCTATTATGTTGAAGGTACAATTCCACTGAAGCATAAAAAACACATTCAACAAATTGAAATGTTGATACCTTCTGCTCATTGCATCTAGAAGTCATAGACATTAAAGCTCACACTCGATAACATTCAAATATTTTGCATAATACACTTCATGCATAATCCACACAACAACTTGCCTTGCATTTATACCCTATGTGACCTAAAATAATCTCAATTAGGTTGGCCATAAGGAAATGTATGATCCTCAACCATGCAACATCAAATAGGTTGCACAAAACACTTCCACAATGTAAGGAAGTGAAGGTAGACCACACCATTACTTAACTAGGACCCAAATCTACACTGGCACACTTCTCAACACTTCCATAAACAACAATCATCCTCCACAATAAGTGGACTATTTTGCTAGATTTTCCCCTCTAAATTGTGTGATCATCACCAAGTTTACTAGACACTTGTGGGGACTCTATAGGAGGTATGAGGTTCTGATAAAACATATTCTATTAAAAATGTGAAAAAATGTGTTTAAATTTATGTTTTGACAATGAATAAAATGTTCTAAATGCTCTATTTTTGAAAGAAAAACATATAACATTTCCAAATTGAAATGAAATAACTTAGATCTAAGACCTAAGCAAAGAAAATCATAACTGAAATTTAATGCAATTAAAATCAACTATTTTTTAATTTTGTTCTAAATTGATTTCACAATGGTTTTTAATTCTTAATGAATAAAGACTGAATGCTTAATTTTTTTTAAATGAGACATGTGTAATTCAATAACAATACTTTCAAATAACCTAGGTTTTGAATTAATTTTTAAAATTTATGCTACCAAATATAAAAAAAATCAAGTGTAGGATATGTCAGGTTCACCAAAATGTAGATTAGAAAAAGTGATCCTAGATCCAACTAGATTAACAAGGATTAACTTATTTTCACTTTGAATCCATATTCAAACATACACCAACTAGGGTTTGATGATTGGATTGCTGCCACAAGGTAGTTCTAATCTCCTAGGATTTGTCTTCTCTTGAGTTGCAAAGTTGACAAGTTTTATGTGTATTTTAACAAGCCTATTCAATATTGTATAGGTGTGAATTTTCACCCCTTACACAAATTCCCCTTTCACATTCCCTCACCATAGAAAACAAAATTCAAAGGAGAAAATCCACATTAGCCTACTGCCTTCATTCCACTTGGCATCTGTTTTGTGTGTCAACAGAAGAATAATTGTTGGGGACGTCCGCATGATGCACTTACGTCCTTGATGGATTCTTGTGTTTGAAGCTAGTAGATGCATTACACTTCCCATTGGGGTTGATTTGTAATTCCCCTCTTCAACCAACCAACCTATTATGCCTTGCATAACCACCCCATTTTATTTTGGAACAAAATGGGTCCCCCCTTTTTTTTTGGTCCGCCTTTGGTTGTTTGGTTGGGTCTTAGGAGTTGTTTTTTTTTCTCCTAAGTCTCTCTTTTGCTCTATCAAAGGCAGGTCCAGAGCCAAATCTAAACACGAAACTCTTTCAAGGTTTCTAGTTTGAATATCATTCTGACTCCAACTTCGTCTTCTCTTTTGTTTCTCCTTCTTTGTTCTGTTGGTTATTTTCAACCAATGCTTGGGTTGGTTCATCTCTTGTTTGTTGGTTGTTTTCTTGTGTTTTTTTTGTTTGTTCGTGTGGAAGCAGAACTAGGATTGGAACGCAAATAGGAAGTTTCAAGTTTCCATATTGTGTCCCCAATCCGACTCTGTCTCCGCTCGTTTCCTTTCTCTACTCGTTTTCCTTGTTGTTTGGGTTGGGTCCGGTTTTCTCTCCAGTCTTGCTTCCCTTGTGCTTGTGTGTTTTGTTCTTTGCTTTTTGGTTGGGACTAGAACAAGATCCAGAATCAATTTCAAACTTTGTAAAAGTTCCATTTCGGTTTTGTCTCCACCCCCATTCTCTTGTGTTATGTTTTGGTCGTTGTCCTTTCATCGGGACTGGATCTGGGGTTGGAAATTAAGGAATTTTGTGTAGGTTTCTTTATCTTGTCTCCGACCTGGGTCCGCATCCACCTTACCTTTTGATGTTCCGTGGACTTGACTTAACTATCTGTTCATGTTGTTGGCTCCGTCCCTGAACTATTGCATTTATGGCATTAAATGCAACCTGTTTGCACATGCAAATTAATTTTTAAAGGTTTAATCATGTTTAAACTATCTCATTATCATTATTATTTGAAGTGTTTAAGAAAACCACGACCAGGAAAGTCTCGAGAGGAATGATGTGATCACGGAGGTGAGTTGCGGAGCGAATCTTGGCTAAATTTTGGTCAGTCTTGCGAAGTGTTTTGAGGTAGGTTTCTTTGCTTTTTCATCTCCCATTTTTTCTTTCGGGTGTTTTGTTTTAGCGTAATTCATAGGAGGGTTTTTGTTCTATGAATTTCTTCGCTAGTTTATGTTTTTCTTTTTTTTTCCTCTATTTTCTATCTCGCTCTGTCTTTTGGTTTATTTTTGGTTTGTCATTTTTGTTCAATTGTTGTTCTGTTGTCGCTTTCATGATAGGTCTGTTTTGTCGTGCCCTAGTGTTAACTAGGGTTTTCAATTTTTGAGGGAGTTTCCATGCTTAGGTGTTGAAAATTCATTTTGAAACTCTTTTTCTGGTCTTCCCGTGTCGATCTATGTTGTCTATGTGGGATTTTTGTTGTGCCCTAGTTTTAGAAGTGGCGTGTCGAGTGAACTAGGGTTTTGCTCGATAACCTTTGCAAAATGATCTTTTCTAGGGTGTAAGTTGCCTTTGTACAGTGGAGCTATTAAAGGGGTCAAACTATGCCCTTCTTAGTTTGCTTTGACGCCCATGTGACCCAGGGGTTTTACATTCATGTGACTGTACCTTGTTTGAAATACTCTTTGTTTCCTAAAATTGTTCCACTCTCGTTCATTATGATGTATCTTTATACCTATTCTTGATTGGAACCAAAGCTAGGGTGGAAGTTGAGCTTAGGAACTAACAATTAGTTCTGGTCCGGTTCCCAATCTGGTCTCGATTCCGACCCCATTTTGGTTCTTGTCCCATTTTTGACCCCGACCCCACTACATGGTAAGGGATTTCTTTTATGCCTAATACTTCTATGGTTCTGCCTCCAATAAAGGCATATTTTAACTAAGAAAATATCATCTTAGGAGGGTAGAGAAGGGATTATATGATTGACTAACTTGGATGTTTTGTTCATCTAATATATAAATTTGTTGCAGCAATTAATAAATGTTGGGGGCATCAAATGCGGCTTCTTAGAGAAGTCAACCAGGTGAAACTTCATGGCAAGGAGTTAGACCAAAGAAGATCAAGGTGGAACAACTTTTGTATACTTTGAGATGTAGCATAGGGAATTTCCCCTCACAACTAGCAAGATTGATTCCTATTAGGATGATATTACTGACACCAATTTGGGCCCTTTTAACTATGAAGAATTGCATGAGGATACCTTCACCGGGAAGCAGGTCATAGGAGGGACAGAAAGGATTGTTCAATCCAGGCTAGCACATGTTGCACTCTTCCCCCTATCTATCCAATGTCTGGAGTTGATTCTTGCAATAGCTGGTGCATATAATCCTACTACTAGGTAGTGTGTGGATGTAAAGGGTAATGTCATTATTGACTTCGTGCCTCAAATGATCAAATTCATGTTTAATATGACTGATCCTAGGAATCCTAGGAAATTGAATGAGGTAGAGGCTTTAAAGCTTTACAGTGATAATAAGGAAAATAATAGATTTCATATGAATAAGACTTGGATGAGGGTGGAGAAGAAGTCTCTGACCAAGCTTCCATACCAACCTAAGAGGGTAGACTTTAGTAAAGAGATTACAAATATAATCATGTTCCTTTCTAGGGTGTTTGGAAAAAGGGATGCTTCACTGTTTAGGGAATGGATGTTTCCTTTCATCCAAAATATTTTGGATGGGATGCAACAATTTGAATGGTCAATGATAGTATCAGACAACATTCACAATCAAATGATAAAAGTGAGAGAAACCAAGTGTCTCTTTATGACCTCCTATGTAGTTTATGCAGCTGCCCGAGTGGGGATTTTTCCTGGACTTCAAACAGTGGGTATATTAGGGGAAGCCCAAGGATAGAAGAGAGTGTGGGAGTATTATAATCAACTCACCTTGCAAGCATTAGAGCAACATTATAGAAGGGTAAATGATTCCTTTCTTTATGTTATTATTAACAAGCTTAATGGTGATGCAAGATATAGGCTTAGTAGGGAGGCAATGGCTTTTGTGAATGAGTGGGGGAATTGGTTTATCTAGTATCCCACATTCACCTATTTTAGGTTAGTAGGCTTTAATGGTCACCTCCATTTGCTACCTAGATGTTGTGGTGATAGGATCATTCTAATGGAATTTATTTATCAAGCCTTGGCTATTAATTACAAGTTTGGCAACAAACACAAGATTGGTTTCCATAAGTTTCCAATGAGGCTGGGAGTCTTTAGCTTTCCACACATTCAAGCAGCTAAGGTCATTTTTGATGAATTATTTTATTTAAAATTGGGCTTGTACACTGCAAGGAAGCACTATGACCCCAAGCACAAGTTGAGGGCTTTGCTTCCTAGTGTCTTTGATAAGCACTTTAATCTGTTGGAAGATTTTTGGGAGGATTTGTAGGATGAATATGACCTCAGGAAAAAGAATTATGAGAGGATACCTATCCCACTTATGGTTGAGTTTGGGATAAAGGAAGACATTCCAGAAACATTGTCTAATGATGGGATAGTTTTGCATGCCGAGTATAATGTAGACAAGATTGGTACTAAAGATCTTGATCCAGTAGACTAGAATGTTGAGGAGAGAATTGATATAGATTAGATTGCAAGACCGGTGTTGAATAGGAGTATTCACTGGGTGAGTTTGAGGGATAATCAGACCAAGCCTCAATCATCTAAGAAGAGGAAGGTTGCAGGTACCACCCAAGGATATAAAAGGGAAAAGAGAAGGATGGCACCTAAGGAACCCTTAGAGTTTATGCCTTCTAATACACAAGAGGAGGTGGTCCCTCAATAACTTCCAGAGGTGCAGGAAGATGAAACAATTGCAGAGGTAGGAGCTTCTACATCTGTTGTAGGGGAGGTATCTACTCAACCCTCTAATACACAACAAATAGGTCAAGAATTACCAAAGGGAGCCCTCCATGATGAAGCAAAGGTCTTAAAGCAAATGGAGGATGAAATTGAGATACATAATGTAGAAACAGATTCAAAAAAGACTCCAACTAATAAAGAGCATCATGTATTAACATCTCTTGATATGACAGATGATGCAAGGACCGAACACATATTGACTAAGGAATATCAGTGGAAACTCTTTGAAGATGCAAAAAGAGAAGTCAATGCCAAGGCACAAGCCGAGGCATCAACTAAGCAACAAGAAGAGGAAGCCAAGGCACAATCTGAATTGGTGGTCAAGTAGAAGGAGTTGGAACATAAGGTCAAGGTTGATGAATTAGCTCAACAATAACAACAAAAGGAGCAGGAGCTCAAGATACAGGAGGAGAGGGATAAGTTGATGATGCAACAGAAGATTCATAACCTTGAAGAGGAAAAGGACTAGCAGAGAAGAGAAAGAGAAGCTCTTGAGGATAAGCTTAAGGCACAAGAAGAGGCTTATAGGAAGAGGGAAGAACAAGAACATTTGAAAAGGGAAAAAGAGACTGTTGAGATTGTTGAATATGAAAAGAAGTCCAAGGAGGCATGGGATTATGTTGAAAAGTTGAAGAAGCAGTGAGATCAAATGTTAGATAAAAAGAAAGTGGACAATGAATGTTTAAAGCAAGAGCTGGAGGCTAAAAGGCTGCAAGAGCAGAAGGATAAGGAGGAAGTAGAAAAGTTAGCATAGGAAAAGGAACAAAGTGATCAGCAAGAGGTGCAGGAAGTTGATTCTCAACTGGGGGTTACATTGTTACAACCTTTATCTTCCACTACTATTGCTTCTTCTTTAGCTCAAGCAGCCACTACTCCTATTTCTCCTACTTGGTTAAAACTGAACTTGGAAAGAAAATATGTTGTTCAACCACAACCGTTGAATTGGGAGGAAATGATGAAAGAAATTGAGAAGGAGAAACCTAAAAAGAAGGCTCGGGTTCTTCACTCTATTAGGCTCAATGATGCTGGAGAGATTGTTGTTGAATGTTCCATACTTATAATGGAGAAGATTCATGATGATATGCAAATCACTAATTATCAGTTAGGGGCGGTAAATTTGGGAAGGCCTACAAGAAACTAGCAAATGAGTTTGATTGATATTGTGGCCTCTTCAACTAAATCCCAGATGATTAAAGATAAACAAAGGAAGAATGAGCTTAAGGCTCAATTGGATCAGCTCCATAACTTTTTGAAAGATATTTCAAGTCCCATTTCCCAACAAGCTGCTCTTCATGAATCCCCAGTTTTGTTAACAAAGAAGGAAGCAGATGATTTGGCTCAAATGAAAAGCAAGGTAGGAATGATGGATAAATGGTTGGATAAGCTCAACCAAAAGGTTGATGATGTTCTTATTGAAGGTTCTAAAATTCATAAGGCTGCTCTTAAATTGGCAAAGGATCTAGATCAGCAGGCCAAGGATCTAGATAAGCACGATGATGAATACAAGGAATGTATTAAAAGGATTGAAGATATTGGCAAAGTGCCCAAGTCCACCTTGCTGGAATATTCAATTCTTGAGCATGATAATGTAGATTTTGTGGAAAAGACTATGAGCATCATAAGGTATAAGTCTAAGATACATGGGCATCAAGAAGAAGTTTGAGAAATTAGTAAAGACTTGAATCAATAGATGGTTGAATTAGAGGCAATTGTGGCCATTTTAATTAACCTAGATTCCTCGGGAAAAGAAGGTCTGTCTTTGGATAAGCTAAGGGAGAGATGGAGGGGTACGTTTGAGGAAATTATGCAAAAGGGAGACAATGGGGAAAATATATTATTAGACCAATTTATGGATATCAAGGAGGAGACAAGAACTACTAGAAAGGAATTAATCAAGTTAAAGGAGATACAAAGATTGGTTTCTGCATAATTTGAAATGATCAAATTTGAAGGTGATTGGTTGGATGGGCTGGATTTGGGTACTCTTCAACAAGTTTTCTCTAGTTATGATGAATACATCATTGAGCATTTAGTGCAAAAGTGAACTAAATCTTCTCATCACCCACCATATTTCTCTTGTTTCTCCTCTTTTTGTGGGTTTTGACATAAGCTAAACTCCGAGTTTGATCTGTTGGTTTCACTTTCTTCTAGGAATATTAGATTTATTTTTGGTGCAATAGAGTAATCAGCCTTGGAACAAGGGTTCATGAGTCCACTTCTATGTTTAGTTCTAGTTCCATTGATTATGGATCTAGATTGATAATATTGAGAAACTTTTGCATATGGCACCCTATATGTATTATTAGGTTCTACTTTGTAAAGGTCGGCAAATTGAAAAAGATAAACCACCTGATGAGAGAGAAAAAAATAGAGATTAGATCTAGGATTTCTATGTTTTATGAGAGATACTCTAAAAGTTCAGTAAAACTTGGTTATTTTATAGTTTTTCATACATTTTTATGTTATGGTTTTCAAGTTTGGATCTATTTTGATAAGGTTAATGGTACATGATCAATCCATATGCTAGTGATTTTGTTGTGCTAAAGTGTTTCTTATTTGATGAAGTCAATAGAAGGAACTGGATTCAAGATTATATCATTGGGTTATCTGTAGATGAAGTTGTTATCTTATCCATTTGATCTGTGTTTTAGATGATGAGTGAGTGATTTGTTTGAAGCAAGTTTAGTGAATGTTGATGGTATTTTAATTAGCATTATGGATGTATGAAATAGCATAGTTTATTCTATGGATTGCATCTTGTTGTAGTTGTGGTTAGGTGGAATAAACACTCATTATTGATATGCATGTTTGGATATGTAAAAATTTTACTCATGTTTCTTTGATTTGAAGCTCTGATTCATCTTTTTCTTTTATTTAAACCCCCCAAACATAGACTAATTGATGATATGTACTCCTAGTCCTTGTTATCAGCAAAGGCCCCTTGAACATTACAGTTATATCAACCACTGAGTGATATCAGCATAATTGAGAACCAATTACTAGGACCTTGGGAGTTAGGTCACCATGTGTTATCTTTCTCTTTCAGGAGAAATAGAATAGTAATATTCTATTTAATGTTGTTGTGCTTCTTTGACCCTCAACACGACCCATAATATGGCCATTTTTCTCACCCTTCTGTTAAATTCACTCTTCCTTCATGCATTTCATCTTCTCCACAAGCTCAAGTAACCTTCTAAGCATTCACTTCTTTCACTCTCAACTCTCAAGCAACACTTTGCACTCCATATTAGCAGCAACAACAGTCCATCAACTTTGTAGAGAAAGTGTGGAACAACACCATTGCAATAGGGGTTTGAGTCCTCTCATTTTCTCCTCCATTAGCTAGTGAGCTCTTGGTGGAGGTGGTAAGCTTTTCACTCCTCTCCTCTACGATTTGGTTGGGTAGCATAATACTATTTTGTAGTGTTATTGTGTTCTTTACTTTCATTCTTCCTTTATCATAATTTTCTCCATTAGCCCTATCTTTGTTGTCCATGGAGGTGGAAACACCAAAATAGGGGTCTGACTAAGGAAGTCCCCTATAAAGTCCCCCCAACAATTTTCCTCCTTGTGTTCAGGTGGAAGTGTACTTGGAGCTAGCTAGTGAATAGGCTCTTTTGTGAGATCATTCTTGTCACCCTAGCTTTAATCTACTTGCTTTATCATGTTTGTTTATATATCTCATACTTCATATTTTTGTTTTGTTCTCCTAAAAAAACATTAGCTAGGACTTCAATCTATTTTCTGGTGGTTCACATTATCTTTTTGGTCCTCTAGTCGTATGAACACTAGCACACCTAAGAGATGCCAGTGCACTGTGTTTTCATCCCAAAATTGCACTTTCGTCCTCAGGCAGAGAGCTACTTGAGGCATAGTGTGGAACCTTAAAATCAACTTGCCTAGCCCCATCTAGAATTTCAGGTCTGGAGAGTGGTTGAAGGACCTTATAGTCCTCATCATTCTCGTCCCCCATTTCAAAAACACCTCATTTAAGCTGAGGTAAGTTAAGGAAGCCTTCCACTCTTGGCTCTCCATGACCTGGGGCCTTGAACATGGTTGGTTCCCCTCTCTTACATTTTTGGTGAACTCGACATGAACCAACGTTTTCTCATCCATTGTTGTTGAAACTTTTCCCTTATACCTTATGATTGCTGTTCCCCTGAGTGTTATGAAGGTTTATGAGCATCACAACTCAGTCCACAACCTCTAGGTATATTATTAGAAATATACGACACCTTCGGATGGAGAGGATGAAGGTCAGTACTGGTTTATCTATAGGCCATTTTGTTGGATCCACTATTGGCTGGCAGCATAGGAGTAGTTTTCAAGGAGCAAGATTAGATTCTTTGATGAGATTGATCATATCCCCACTCCTCCCGCATCTCCTACACCATTGTCATTTAACGAGCATGAGGTTGTTCACATTCCTTCAGAATATGTCTTTTCCCTTAGTAAAGGGTTGGGTGACTTGGAACATCATTTGGAAAGAGACCCAAAGTTGGATAGGGCCACCTGAGTTATCAATGAACTAAAGTACATGGTGGGAAAATACCGATCAAGCATATAACTCTTCGCTAGTCTCTCTAGTTTGACTAATGCATGTGCTCCTCCAAAAAATCCTAAAATTATACGAGGAGCCACTTTTGAAGATAATGAGAGACAACTAGGATTGTCGATGCCTCCTAGATCTATATACATGACTGATACCATACCCTCGATTAGCATCCCCTCTACCTCTAAAGGATTTGAAACTATCAAAGTGAACAAGATCCCCTTGGGTTTTAACTTCACCCCTCCTATCACCTCTAGTGGTGGATGTTTTGGTGGGATGAGTGGTGGGGGATTTGGTAGTGGTGATGGCTTTGGTGATGGAGGTGGTGTGGGTGGAAGTGATTCTACTGGAGGTCATGGTGGTGGCTTTGGAAGCAGAGGTGGCTCTAGTGGAGGCCCTACTAGTGGCGGTGGCCCTAGGGGTGGTTCCGACGGAGGTCACACTGGAGGTTCTAGTGGTGGCTTCAGTGGAAATTCTGGAGGAGGTTCCTCTGGCCCTCTATTTTCAAATGACCCTATTTTGAACACTCTTCTTTAGAATATGGGTAAGATGCAAAGCCAGTTGGCGAGTCTCTCCCAAGCCTATCGTCCAACCCTTCTTCTGGCATAGCCCATTGTCAGTTAAGATTCTGAACACTCCCTTCCCTCAAGGAATGAAGATCCTTAAATTTGAAAAATATGGTGGAAAAGGGGACCCACAAATGCATTTATCCACCTTTAACGCCCTATGTACAAATTTCTTCCATCATGACACATTGATGGAAAAACTATTCCCTTGATCTCTCAAGGATACAACACTCGAATGGTACTATTCCTTTCCTGATAATTCCATTTTCTCATTTGATCAACTTGTAAACCAATTTCTATGACAATTCCAAGCTAACATCGGGTCGAAGATGACCTTTTCAGATCTCATCTGATGCAAACAAGGTGATAATGAAAATATCACTGATTTCATAGTTTGGTATCAGGTGCTCTTCTAACCAATGTTATTAAATTTCCACAATCCATAGGAATCAGAGAAGCATATTTCTGGATTAGATTGTGTAAACTTTTTTGGATCAACGTTTCGGATCACACTTTGTGATCCATCATCAGGATAGAGAGCTCAAGGAGATGAAAGTAGTTTGTTGTAGACCCAACAGGTATAAAAAGAGGCAGAAAGATGAAAGAGGGAAAGAAGGCTCAGGGCCCAAGAGATGGGAGGAAAGAAATTACCAAAAAAATTATATATTAATGTATTAATCTATTTAAATGTATCAATCAATTTAGTAATTTAAATCTATTGATATGTTTTAATCTATCAATCTATTAATCTATCTGGATGATTAAATGTATTAATCAATTTAGATAACTTGAATATATTAATCTATAAAGATAAATTCAATTATAAAATTAGATAATGTAAAAAGTTCACATGTTAATATTTTATAAAGATGGAAGATAAATTAGATTTCTAATATTCCTATATAAATAATTCTGTAGAAATTGTTTAGATAGATGATTATATTTAAATATATTGATATGTTTGAATTATTAAAAAGATTGATATATTTCAATAGGTTAATATGTTTAAATGATTTAGAAGTAAATTGTTATGAAGATGGAAGGTCAATTAGATTTATTATATTCCTATTTTAATAATTCAATTAAGATTATTTAGTTAGATGATTATATTTAAATAGATTGATTTATTTGAATTATTAAATAGAATGATATATTTAAATATATTAATATATTTGAAAGGTTTAAATATATTAATCTATTTAAATAATTTAAGTATGTTAATCTATTTGAATAATTTAAGTAGGTTAATCTATTTGAAAGGTGCTCTTCTCACAAATCTCATATTTGTTGGCCAATTTTGATGTGCAGAAGGTATTCATAGGGAACTTGCAAAGGCCTTGGTAGGATAAGTTCTCCCTTATGAAATACCCTTCTTTCACACATTTGTGTGTAGCCCTACGAGAATATCAACAGATGGTTGTTCAATTTGGGGGATCCTCCTTACGCTCCCATTCTAAAGGAAATTCCATCATATCGATCTCTAGGAAAGGTAAAGCTGTTGCAAATGTAGTAGTCGTTGTAGATGACAACAACCTCAAACACAACCAAAAGTTCACAAAGTTAGCCGAATCTTATTCTTCCATCTTGCAAAAGTTAGTGAAGGATAAGATTTTTACCCTGCCAAACCCTAAACCTCTTAAGGAACCTTACCCCAGTTAGTATGATGAAAGTACCTATTGTTAGTACCATTGAGTTAACGAGCATGCTATTGATGTTGTATGTGCCTATGTCATGAGATACAAAACCACATCAAGGATGGTACTATTCATCTTGATGGAAGCAAACAAAACACAAACAAGTTGGTGGTGAAAGAAAATAGTGAATTGTAGATATACATAGACCCATTCCTATTGCATTTTGCTAACATGATTGTCGATCCCACTGATTTTATCACTTGACCTAAGGCCTATGTTAACATGGTTATGGTTACTTCTACCGCATAGCCTATGACTAGTTTGCTGGATGTGATGTTCACTTCGTAGGACTTACCCCTAAATAATAAGCCCTCTCCTCTCTACATCCCTATGTGAATCAACAAAAACATCATAGCAGGTGTTCTCATTGATCCAACATCTCAAGTAAACATTATAACTAAGGAGATCATGCTAATCAAATTTTTCCACAAAGATTGGTATGATGCACCCATGAGCAACATCTGCATGCATGACAGACTTTCCCTACCCCCTTTGGGTAGTATTGTCCAGTCAATTTTGGTTGGACGTAGATCTGTGAAGCTTCTATTTGACATTATCCTTGGGTCTGAACTCTTTAGACTAAAGCTAGGTATCCCTTGGTTAGTATCTATGAATGCGGTGCCTTTGGTCATGCATAAATGTTTAAAATTTATCCACGAGGGTTCCATGCATGTGATTCATGACACCAGTTATAAACCACTATTTGGTCATGGTAGTTACTCCTTGGATTACTCTTGGCCTGCACCCATTGGTCCTCTCCTGTCTAGGATAGAGTTCCTATACCGAACATATAAAAATTATAAGGGTGCTTAAGGCCAAAAGTGAGATACCCTCTGTCACCTTATGCTATTTCACATAGGGCTTGCCTAAAAGTTGGCAGTGATGCCACCAAGGCACGTAGAAGAGAAGAAGAGAAGTGGTCCCAAGATCCTCCTTCTTCCTCTTCCGCTATTCAACCTGACACTTCCTCTCACCCCACTGAGGCACCATCAGATTATGTTCCACATTTGCGGGAGAATCCTATGGTGCCCACTTGGTAAAAGCCCAAGCGTCCCGCATTTGAGTTTCCTATTTTTCCCATGGAGCCTAGGCCCATTCAGTATAACAAGAAGAAAGGTCCCCATGGGGAATCCTCTATGTCTTGACCTTCGCAGCCTCCTACCACTCCTACTCCCAAAGCAGTGAACAGGAAGAGGCTCACTATCGAGGAGCTTGAGTCAACTCCCCCTGTTGCTTCTCAACCTGCTCCCCCTGCTCCCATTCAAGAGTTCGTTCCTCTATCAGAAACAACTATAGTGGACACTCCCATGGCTAAGCAAGAGCCTTATGTTCCTTCACAGCCTCTAGCCTCTAGTTCAAAGAGTCGTAGAAACCACCTTGTGCACGAGCGTGAGTGCTGACAAAAGGATCTCATGGCTAAGCATTCCACCTTATAGAGGAAGAAAGAGGAGACGACCACCCCTGTATCAAGGCCTCCTTTTGCATCCTCCTCTCTCCTCCCCTCTGCTTTCATTCAGTCTAGCTCTTTATCACTTTTGGCTTCCTCTATGAGTACGAAAGCACCTGACCCTAGAAAAAGGTGCAGGTGTTCATCACTCCTTTGGTGGATCCACCTTTGTTGATGTCCCTTCCGTATGTCTAGCCTTTCCTAAAACCCATAGATATGATGAACATTTTAGTCATATCTACTGTAGTTCTCTCCTCCTCCTCTTCCTCCACACTTCTTTCCTTGTCTATGGGGAGTTCTCATCCTCTGAAAAAAAAAAAGGTGGAGAGTGGTCCATCTAGCAATGAAGGATGAAGGAGGAGCCCACCTTCTCCAAAAGGTGGTCCCATGTTGACTTGTTCTGTCCTAGTGATGGAACTAGTCTTGACTTCCCCTGAGTTCGTCACTGCTTCCAAATCACTTGGTGAGCCTAGTAGTAAATATCGAGCACAACCTTCTCCATTCATTGAAGTGAAACATGGCACTCCTATTAAGTGCATGTTTAACTCTCTGGATGAGGTTTTATCCTTGTTAGTGATCTTTGTGAAATTACTAACCTTAGCTCCATAAGAGCTTGGTGGAGAGGATCTTACAGGGCCCTCTTCCTTAGCCCTTGTTGTGGGAGGATTGGACACCCCTCCTCTTAACATTCCACCACTACAAGCTCATCCTCCTTCCCCCTACGATGATCTAGAGTGGGAAGCAGATGACCTCTTGGTTGATCAGTGTTAGGAGGAGGCCTCTTCTTTATTTGTAGATTAGATGTGTGTGTGTGTGTGTTGTGATGTGTTCCCCCATGATTGTGCTATGTGTGCCTAGATGACCCTTGTCACCCCTATTGGTGCTTGGATACGGGCATGGTTTTTGTGTCATAAGCCTTCCTCTATTTGTATAATCATTCTTCCATGTTTGTGACTTGATTTTTGATAAATTGGGGATGATGCAAAGCGTTGGGGGCATTTAGGCTTCCCTTTCATGTTGAGCCAATTTTTTATTTTTACTTTGTCTTCTTGTGCATTCCTCACATGGTCTAATATAGTAGGGGGTTGATGACATTTTATTTTATATACTATTACTATACTTATATATATTTATGAGCAGTTTTGACCTAGAAATATTAGGCTACCCCTGTGCCTTGTGTTTATGTTCTTTTCTCTTTTGCTTGTCCTTTATCTTTCTCTCTTCTTTGTTTGAGTTATTCCTTTCATGTGTGAGAATGCCACTTCTACAACACTTTTATTTTCAAAAAATTCATTTGTTTCCCACGAATTTTTTCTTGAGAATCTTCACAAATTTTTTTCAAGAATCGCATTCTTGACTTGAAACCCTAATGAAACATGTTTCCTTCATCATGGGTTCGTAAAGAAAGAACTTGAGAACCTTCCTCCAAAGTGGGAACAAATTTTACCTTCCCCTCACATGGGGGCACATTCTTCCTTTCGAATTCCTTGATGAAGTGAACATCCTTCAAAAGGATTCTTTGATGATGAATCGATTCGAGAAAGAAACATCTCTTCCGCACTTTTGAATAGTGCATCCCTTTAGTGGACCCCTTCTTTATGTTGGGTTCTTGAGGGATCCCTTTGAAAATTTTCCAACTTGTTGGTAGTCCGCAAGACTTTCCGCTTACTTTCCTGCATGGCCGCTTTCTGACATGTTCTATCTATGGGTAAACATGTCACTTTACGGGTGTGCTTGTGAAGCTACTTTCTAACTTTGTGGAGTCCCCTTTCCTTGGGTTTCCTCCATGCGAGAGATCTTGAGGGATACCTACCTATAGGTCTACGAGCCTATAGGATGGTTCTTCTGAGCTTCCTCCATGCAAGAGACCTTGGGGGTTGCTCCCCTATAGGTCTGTGGGTCTATAGGGCACTTTCTTTGGGTTTCCTCCTTGTGAGAGATCTTTGGGGATACCTCCCTACAAGTCTGTAGGTTTGTAGGGCACTTTTTCTAGGTTTCCTTCATGTGAGAGATCTTGAAGGAAACCTTCCTTCTAGGTTTGCGAGTTTTTAGGGCACTTTCCTAGCTTCCTCCATGTGAGAGATCTTGGGGGATGCTTCCTTGCAGGTCTACGGATCTGTGAGGTGCTTTTCTAGGTATCCTTCATGTGAGAGATCTTGGAGGAAACCTTCCTTGAAGGTTTTTGGGCTTGTGAGGCACTTTCTTCTTGAGGCTTCCTTCATGTGAGATCTTGGGGGTTATCTCCTTGTAGGTCCACGAGCCTATAAGATGCTTTCATTATCTAGCTTCATAGTTCTGCGAGGCTATGAAGTCCTTTACTTTTCATATGTTCTCGAGTTCGCCATATCATGGTCTGCTTCCTCAATGGTTCAAGTATACATTTCTAACTCTACTACTTATTTGATCTCATTTACCGAAGCAGTCATCAATATTCATGCTCGCTAAAGTGGGGGAAAAATGTATAGGTGAATTTTCACCCCTTACACAAATTCCCCCTTCACGTTCCCTCACCTTAGAAAACCAAATTTGAAGGAGAAAATTCACATTAGCTCACTGCATTCATTCCACTTGGCATTTTTTATGTGGCATGCTTATGTCCCTGATGGATTCCTACGTTTGAAGCTAGTAGAGGCATTACACTTCCCATTGGGGTTGATTTGTAATGCCCCTCTTCGACCAACTGACCCAGAATATGGCCATTTTCTCATCCTCCCTTCAAATTCACTCTTCCTTCATGCATTTCATCTTCTCCACAAGCTCAAGTAACCTTCTAAGCATTCACTTCTTGCACTCTCAACTCTCAAGCAACACTTTGCACTCCATAGTAGCAACACTCCATCAAATTTGTAGAGAAAGTGTGCAACAACACCATTGCAACAAGGGCTTGAGTCCTCTCATTTTCTCCTCCATTAGCTAGTGAGCTCTTGGTGGAGGTGGTAATATTTTCACTCCTCTCTTCTACGATTTGGTTGGGTAGCATAATACTATTTTGTAGTGTTATTATGTTCTTTACTTTCATTCTTCCTTTATCATACTTTTCTCCATTATCGCTATCTTGGTTGTTCATGGAGGTGGAAACACCAAAATGGGGGTTTGACTAAGGTAGGGCCCTATACAGCCCCTCCCCAAACAATTTTCCTCCTTATGTGTAGGTGGAAGTGTACTCGGAGCTAGTTAGCGAACATGCTCTTTTGTGAGATCATTCTTGTCACCCTAGCTTTAATCTACTTGCTTTATCATGTTCATTTATATATCTCGTACTTCATAGTTTTATTTTTTTCTCCTAAAAACCATTTGCTAGGCCATCAATCTATTTTCTGGCGGTTCACATTGTCTTTTTGGTCCTCTAGTCGTACAGATGCCAGTGTGCCGCACTTTCATCCTCGAGCAGAGAGCTACTTGAGGCACAATGTGGGACTTGAAAACTAGCTTGCCTAGCCCCATCTTGAATTTCGGGTCTACAAAGTGGTTGAAGGAACTTATAGTCCCCATCATTCTTGTCCCCCATTTTAAGCTGAGGTGAGTTAGGGCATCCTTCTGCTCTTGGCTCTTTGTGAGCTAAGGCCTTGAACATGGTTGGTCCCCCTCTCTTAGAGACATAAACTCTAGATCTAAAAATATATTTTTTATCACATAGACGAAAACATAAACTGGTGGAATAAATCTAGATATGAAAAATGTAGATATCTATGTACCCGTCATCAAAATTTGAAGCAAAGTTTTCTATTCAAGGGCATGGGGAACCCTTGATTGAGATGTAATATTATGTATCTATAACTTTTGGGTTATAAGGTATAGATATGCACTATGTTTCCTATGACTATCTACTGACGAAACCTCCAGATTTGATTTTCACACATGAAAAGAGGGGGAAAGGTTGTGTTGTATAGGGACTTGCCTAAGTCAAATCCTATTTTTGTATTTCTACATCCACATACAACAAATGATGATGATCAAGAGAGAATTCCCTAGGTTGGGTAGAGAAAAAACAATAATTGACTGAAACGATAAATGCTAATTGACAAGATTACCTTTGGTATGGAATTCTTACTAAAGTGGTGTCACACCACAAGTTGACACAAATGTTTATTGATGAATTCCTTGATTGTTTGATTGACCTATAAGAGGTTAGTCCATAAAACATAATAGCTTTCTATAGATGGCATGTAGATGATAACTCAATACTTCTCCTTAATAATTGCATGGTAGATCATAATTGTGCATAGCTCATCCTTGCTTCTTCTTTTCTAATGTTCAAATGAGAATAAAACTTGTTTATATATGCATCTTGAATAGTATTTTCAAATATAGGCCGACCTGGGATCCTTTTAAACCACAAAAGACCGACACCAAAATTCAAATTCAAATTAGGACCTCATTAAAGTCAAGGATGTCCCACACCCTTGATTGGGTGTTTTTTGGTCAAATTTATTGAGATGTCGGGTATTTAAATATACTTTATTATTTTGGCCCCAAAACAAATAAATTATTATTATAATTAATGTTGTAGGAAAAATAGGGTATCAATGTAGTGTGAAATTGCTAGGGGTGACAATTTATGACACAAAAAAAAATTCTTAGAAAACATTTCAGAACATCTAGTCTTCCATATATACTTTAAAATAACTTTTCTAATAGAATTAACAATAACATTGTTATGTAAACCCAAACCAAAAATAACTTCTTTCTAGTTTAGCTCATGATGGAAAATAATAAGAAATTTTTTAAACACATATATTGCTTCTTAACTAATTTGTAGTCCCAACATATATTCTTCCTATTCTCTACATACAAGTAATAACGAAAATTAACTCACTGAATGATAATATATTTCAATCTATCCCCGAAAGGTAGCTTGCAATGTAGAATTTTCTAAGCCAATACTTGAGTATAAAAGGAAACTTTTAATTTCCATATTTAGGAACTCATTTTAATCCAAAATTTAGAGTCAAATTTGCATTTCCACTTTTGATGAAGATGAGGAGTAAGAGGCCAACAAGGAAAGAATTGAAAATAAGCCTTCTTTAGAGGAAAATAATTGAAGGGGATGGATGGCAGTCATCTCCAATCCTTGAAAAAATTGCATTCCTTGAGAGTGCAAAGTTTCATAGAAATATCTAAGGGAACTAAGGATTACACGAATGTCAAAAACTATTTAAATTTATCGCTCGATTGATAATGCTCTTTGATTTTCTTCCAAGAGGTCCAATCAAACCATTAAAATCTTGAATAACTTTGAATTGATGAACTCATTTTTCAAACAAATAGTAAGCATGTCCTAGAAAGCTAATATCTAGTGGTTGATTATGATAATTGATAAGTCTATTACACCAAATTGAACCTAAGGTAGATCTAAAGCCATGTTGCAAGGAAGAATAATTCCACTTTAAAAATTAACAAATTTGTTTCCAAGATTTCCAAATAGATTGTAGAGGAAAAAAAGCTTTGATTTTAAAGAAGGGAAACATCAATATTTTATCTAACCAATTAACATCTTTCTACTTCTTGACTGAAGCTTCCATGATTTGAGTTGGAGAAAAAATTTCCAAGTTTCATCTCCATTAGCAACCCTAAAAATCCATTTTGCAGCAAGATGAAGCCCTTGAATTATGGGGTATATGAGCCCAGGGCCTCATTTAGATATTGGTTGAATGCAATGAGATTAAGAAGAGGTGATGAAACCAACATTACCATCCCACTTAAACTAAATAAATTTTCAAATTATTATTTTTAATTATTTATATCCTTTCTTGGAAGGCATCCAACATGATGAATAGTGCACACGAGAAGCAATGAAATTTTTGTTAGCAACTTTAATCTTGCTCTCTAAGGATAAAAAATTTCCCTAGTTGAACAAATTATTTTTTAATCTATTCAAGAACCATCCTCATATTTTAGAAAGGGAGACCTCTAAACCAAAGGGAATGTCCAAATATCTTGTTATCTCCCCATGTTTAATAAGTCTCCACTATGTAGGGATTCGTTGATGAATAAACCAATTCTGATACATCAAAGTTTTAGTCTTGTTATGAGCTAATTGAGAACCAAGAACAACATAGTACAAATTTAGGATGTTAAAAGTGTTGTTTAATTCCTCTTTAGATTTTTGCAAGAACAACATACTATCATCAACAAAGTGAGAATAAATAACTACCTTATCCTAAGGAATGGATAGACGTTTAATAAGTCTCATTTGATTATATTTTTGAAGAATGTATCCCAAAGCATCAACTATAAGCATAAATAAGAAAGGAGATAAATGACATCCTTGTATCATAAATGTTGTCGCTCAAAGGAGCTTGATATAGATTTTTAATAGCAAGATGAAAATTTGTGTCTTTGAATAAAATTTGAACATGATTTAGGATCTTTGGTCCAAAACCAACCACTATAGTATTTTAAGAATGAAGCTTCATTGGATTCTATTATAGGCTTTATTAAAATCTAGCTTTACTACTAAAACATTTTGGCATTATTGTTGCGCCCATTCTAGAGTTGTCCATAGTCTCCCAAGCCAACATAAGATTCTCAAGTATAAATTTTCCTCTTATGAATCTAGTTTTCTTACCTCTCACTACACCTTGCACAATTGGTTTAATTCTGATAGCTAAGACCTTAGAAATTATTTTATATGAAGTATTTACCACTGGTAATTGGCCACCAACCAACAATAGTCTCCGCATTTTTTCCTTTAGGAATAAGTTTGATTAAGCCTTTATTGATACTTGGAACTAACAAAACATTTTAGAGGGCTTCCAAGTATAGCATATAAAAATCATCTTTGATATGATGCCACGTGATTTGATAAAATTCAGCCAAAAACCATTAGAACCAAGGCTTTTATTAGTTTCATAGAGAAAAGAGCACATTCAAGTTCTTACATAGAGAGGACTAAATCCAAAAATTGGCTATAACCTAGATCGATCTTGTTAGGGATATATTTTTTTATACTTTCTTCCAAGGTTTCTTATATATCATGCCGATTATTATTTTTAAATAAATTTTCATAAAAATTCCAGAATAATCTAGCAATTTCAACAAGGTTAGTGTGTGATCCACTTTCATCTAAAATAGCACCATATTATTATCTTTATACTTGAGATAATTGAATAAAAATTTGGATCCTTCATTCTCATCCTTTATCCAATGAATTCTAGCTATGATTTTGGCACCTTGTGCCTTGTAATTGCCCAATTTTTGTAGTTGCATTTCAATAACATCAATAGAATTTTGAATCTTTTCATTATGAGGGTCAACATTTAGTTGTTTCCTCTAGCATGTTCCAATTTTCCTTAAACATATTTTTCTCTATACTTAGATCCAGAAGCCATTCTCTTGCCAAAGAACCAAAAAAATCAATGCATTGTATTAGAGCAGAACACCACCACCCAATCCACAACTCACCCTCTTGAGGTTTTGGAATAAAATTTCAAATTCCCACTAAAGAAAAATAAATTCAATATGTTTTAAATGGGAGCTATTAAATGCTTATAAGAAAGCTAAGTAGAAGGAGCGACATTATGAGTAAGAGAGATACAACAAATGATAAGAAAATGATCAGATAGGGTAGTTGAATAATCAAATTGCACACAAGAACCATAAGTAGAATTCTCTAGTTTAAGGTTGTGAGATACATAAAATCAATCCAATCTACTCAACTTCCTAACATTTCTAGATCTACATTTGGACCATGTAGACTAGTTATTTGCATGGTTGGTGATTTATTATGAATAGGGTCAATCACTTCAACAATGTTTTGACAATAGACCCATGTTTTAAACTCGTCATGACTGAGTTTGAAATAATTAAACCAGTTGTGATCTTCATGATATCCTACCATGTTGAAGTCCCCTCCAAACACCCAATCAACATTAGGAAGACTTTTAGACATCCAATCCCAAGGAATAGATATGTCTTTAAGATTATTAGGAGCATATATGGAGCACAAACCAATAGGTTGTCCAATGATAAAGGAAAGGGCCCAAACACAATTATGTGGCACATCCTCTCCTTTATCAATGGCATGTTTAGAAATTCAAAGAGACAATCAAAGAAGAACTCCACCACTATCGTCATTATGAGAAGAATGAACATTACTTCTTTCCAAAAATTAAAAAGAGTCACATCTAGGTGTTCATTACTTAATTTGACTTCTTGAAAAACTAAGACATTTGGTTTCAATTTGAATATGTTATCTTGAAATTTAGCTTTCTTTGAGGGTGGGAGAGCCTTCTCACATTCCAATAGAAAATCTTGAATTCAAGGTGAATCAAGATAAGTTATTATCATCTTTTTGTGACAAGACTCCAAAACGGTTAGAAAGGAAGACAACTTGTTCATCACTCAACCTTGAACTTTTTGTAGAATTAAGAGAGGAAAGAACCCAACTCACATATTTAAATTAATTATTAGTTTAATAAATTAAAAAGTAATTTATACAAAAAGTAAGATGAATGGTAGTTGCATAACTAATACAAAAAAAATACTAATAGATTATTTTTTAAGCGAAGAAAGGGTCATGGAATTTATAAATAAGTTCAAAACAATGATATAATTAGAAAGCTGTATGATTGGAATCTTGGGAAATACATTTTTAATCATGAGTTTATAATAGTAGTAACGATGCAAGTCACTTCATAAATACGGAATTTTTTTAATAATTTCCTAACTATTTAAAAGTTTAAAAACCAATTTCCCTAATAGGGGAGAGGGCCCAATAGTCGTGCGGGGTCCAATAGTCGTGCACCCAATCGTACATATAATACCCAATAGTCGTTTATATAATGTCCAATAGTTGTGATTTGACTACCCATAATTAAACAAAATATATGCTTTTGATCTAAAAAGCAACCAATCATGTGATACCACATTAATTCATGATGTTTTTCCGTTATATTATGAGATGACTTTTTATTTGCCAAGTTTTTGGGATGATTTGGCGTAGGAGAGGAATTGGTCGATAAGGCTTCTATTTATTAAAAGTAGTTGTAGCTTTGGAATACATGATATTATAGTTTTTTTAATTAATTAAAAATAATTGAATTTGCTATAAAATAATGATTTGAGATTTGATTAAAATTTTATATTATTCTGTATTAATTTATAAGATATCATAACTGACTTTTTAATGAATATATTATTTATATTAATTTTAATTTTTTGTGAATTAGTATTTATTATAATTTGTATGATTATGTAAAGTGATGAGAACATTATTTATCACATCAAAATAATTAAATTGAGGAGTCTATATAACTAAAATATTACATTCAGGTGTAGGTGGTTATTAGAAATAATGTTTAATTTACCATATCCTCGAATAACACAATAATTACTATTCTATTTTTAAAGAGATTAGAAGTTTAAACTAATAAAAAAATTAATTATTAAGAAAAAAAGAACAAATTTGTAAGTTGTAGAAGTTCTTTATATCACATAAAGAAACATTAAAGAGCTAACATTTTGTTTTATTATAAGTATCAATATTATTGTACTCAATTATATGAGTTGTCTACTAAACTATATACGAACAATTTAAAGACCAAAAACAAATGAGTCAATTACTTGAATTATCATTTATAATCATTTTAAACATATTGTAATAGTAACAACTAATAGATATGTGGCCCTGTATGGGGGCTATGGCGTCAACCTGTTAGGGGCTTGTCTCACCTCAGCTCGCCCCAGGTACCCAAGTTATGGGTTGTTGGGTCATTGAGTTGAGTCTCGGGGACACCCTTGTCGCATAAACCACTCCAAAAATACCTTACATATATTTGCTTTACTCATTAAGTTGTAGAATTTATAATATGATATAAGTACTTTGAAAATTTATTTTCTTTATTAAGATTTATAATTGCAACTTTTTTACTAAAAGCTAGATTTAAATAATTCAATTTAATTTAGAATTATGATTTATTATTTGATAATATTTAGAAAATTATAAATTATTAAAAATTAAAATATTTTTAAATTTTTATAATGTATAAACATAATAATTAATACATACGTTTGATGACATAATTTCAATCCCAAACGTGCACCAAGCATATATATTTAACAACATCGTAGAAAGTTGACCGGTTGTTGTGGTCAAACGAAGCAAATTAACATATTTTTATTAAAAAAAGGGCACATTTTTTTAAGCGAACAAAGGGCCATAATGATATAATTATAAAGATGTACAATTGTAATGTTGGGTAAATATTTTTTAATCACAAGTTTATATATTTATTAAATATTTTTCATTTCCTCTTGACACAAAATTGGTGTTAGTCATGATGTACTTATATAATTAATATTTAGCAAATATTATATTTTTTAATTAAAATAATTATTTTTTAGATTATTAATATTTATTTTTGTCAATATTAATATATAAATTTGTGAATTAAATTTTAATTATGTTAAGAGTTATTTTATAAAGATATAAGATACATAATTTAAAAGTCAAAATATAATTATAAAATATATAATTTTTTTTTTTTTTTTAATTATGTATGTGTGTATGGGCATACCGCAAATTCATCACTAACAATTCACCATAGAAAATTCACCATCGCAGCAATTCACCATGGAAAATTCCCTGCCACGAAAAATTCACCGTCAAGTAAAATTCACCACTAGCAATTCACCCAGAAAATTAACCACATTAATATTTTTAATAAAATCAAAGTTTTCAAAATATATATTTAAAAATATTAATGCTTGTATGTAGTAAATAAAATAATTGTAAAGTAAAATAAAATGATTTTTAAGAAAATATTATATTTTCTACACATGTTTTCAAATAGATACATTGAAGATATTTATAATAATAAAATAATTTATGTGAATATTATTGGTTAAATAGTTTGGGTTTCTATTATTTTTTTTATAATATTTAATATTGAAGGATAAGGTCACACATCAAATATTATTTTATTTTTAAACATTGATCTTTATAATAATTAGTTATGAATATGTGAAGCCATGTGCACAAGAACTTTTATCACAAGTTTATATGACAAGTGTGTAGAATATTAATGGTTAACTTTTTCTATATTTAAAAACTAATATAAGATTTTTTTGTCAAATATTGCCAATATCTTTTATCAATTTTAAATACATTATAAATACTATGCACTAAGAACTATCATCTATAATAATCTTTACAAGACATGACAAGTGTTAAAGTATTTATTATTAGTTATTTTCTTCTATTTTAAAAAAATGATATAACATTCATACTAAATGTTTTTGATATAACATTCATACTAAATTTTACATTACCATAATTAATTATTTATATATAATATAAATATTATACTTATAGCAAAATTGAATGCCCACTAGTATATGCTTGGACCCTTTGTACCAAGCTTTCTGGGGAGGCCTTGTATTGCTTTTGAGGTGTTCTAATTGAATAGTTTGGGTGCTTATTAATTGATTTTTTTTTTATCACTATATGTGATGTTTTGGATTACCATTAATGTACATTATTGATAGGTTTTTATATTGATATCTATTGTAGAAATATGTATGATGGGATACATATGTTGTGATGCTATATGCTTGGATTCATGTATGTAGATTTGTATAAATTAAACCATTTTAGTGTTTCAATATCACTATTTTCACTCTATTAATTTTACATGATCTATCACTTTGGGTGTTTATATTATGCTTTGACTATCTTGTATATAGTAGGTACATCTCATGTTTTATTAAGTGTGTAGGCACATGTTTTGTCCCAATGGTGGTTATTTGGAGATGGTTTTTTCTAGTAAAATATGTTTTATATATCTCCCCATCTCACTCATTTGAATTGGGAGATGTACCTTGTGATATTTATGAAACCAAAATTTAAATTAAAGTTAATTATGGATCCATTTTTATGAATAAACCAATTATGTATGTTTTCATTACATGTATTTATTTTGTTTCTTGATTTTATTTTTCATTTATTTAATCTCTGCATTTACTTATCATTGAAAGATAAAACATTACTTATAAGTTTCAAACTAATGGTAAAAAGGTAGGTTTTGAAAGGGCCTTAACCCCTTTACAAAGTTGTCAACAACCAATAACTAGTAAATGGTGTAACTATAACAAAGATACCAAGAGAAAACCAAAAAAGGTAAATAAATCCATAGCTAGATCTAGAAAGTTGCACACCCGTAACTTGGATGTGGAAAAAAAATAAGAAGAATTTTCTTCCTTATTTGAAGTACCATCCAAGAAAATTCATCATACAAATCCATAGAGTTAGGAGAGGAGGGAGAAAAAGTCCTCTCTCAAGTCCAAATTAGGACTTATGTAAGAGGATAGTAGAACCCACCTAGGGAATTATGGAAGTCACAACACCAACTAGAGGATGCACATTGACGCTTCTCATCAAAATAGGTGAAGAAGTCATAATAGAAGCTTCATGCAACAAAAGTGGAGGATGGACCACTACCTCATCAACAAACCCTAGCTACATATGTTATAAGATATTCATATTTAAAGCATTCTTCCACCAAGAGGGACATATTGCATTATCATAAAAAATTAAATAGTTGATTACTATCATAAAATTGCTCATTGCATTTAAATATTGTGATATTTTAAAGTGAGTTAAACATTTAAAAAGATTATTTGAGATTATGTCTTGATAAAATTAATAAAATTAAATATTCTAAATCATTTGAGAAAAATAATTTATTTTTAATTAAATTTAATTAGAATGTTAGTGATTTTCTAGGGTATATATATTATTTAAAATAACCTTTGATTAAAATGCATATTTATTAAAAAAATGAAAATGGACAAAGGTAATTAGGGATAAAATGAAAAAGGAAAGAAATTTTAAGCACCTTTTTCTATTGCTCTTGAAAAATCTCTCTCCCTCTATTGAAAATAATTCTTTGCATTTTGAAAGGAAGTTTTTTTTGGAATTACTTTGACTTGTATTATCTTTGGATTGAAATTTATTTGAAGCTAGAAATGTTTTCTTGTTGCATTCTTTAATAATTTTTGGAGAGGTAATTTTTTTGGTTCAATGATCAATCTTTTAAAATATAATTTATAAATTTTATATATTCACCATAGGTCGATGCATATGGTTTCTTCATTAATAGGAGTGTTTGGAGTATCATGTATGTGATTCTTGAAGTAGGTAAAATTTATTTTTGCACCTTTAAAAATTATTTTGAAAATTAAAAAATAGAGCCAAGGTTATATATGTTATAATTCTTGTGATTTGTATTACTTTTTGTGCATTTTTTATATCAAAGGGTGTATCTAAATTTTTCAAATATTTATATTTTGGACAATAAATTTTGGAGGTTTTGGGGGATGTTATTAATGGTGAATTTAATAATTTGTATGGTTTTGAATCTATAGTGTAGGAAAATGTACTTCTTTACATTTTCACACTTTTTTTGGATCCCCTCAATTAAATTGGACTTAATTATCCTTAATAAGCCTTACTTTACATCTACAAGCCTAATAAATTGCATTTTTCGAAGGGGAAAACCAACAACAATTAATTCCAACACATAACACTTTACCTTGAGCAATGTGTGTTCTAGGAATAGGGACCTATGACCCATTCACCCATGGGCAAATGGATCCTCCCTAGGCCTTTGAACCTAAATTTAAAAAATGTTTTTGGTGGTATTTTATTTTCCTCAAATTCAAATTTTAATGTCATCTTGTAATGTTTAATTTTTGGGAAATTAAGGATACATACCTATAAATACAAGGTTATTTCATCAAATTCAAATCCCAAGACACCTAAAATTCAAGTGAGCAAAAGGATTTAAGCAAAGATTATGATCAAGGGCATTCAAGAGCAGATTTATCAGTGATTTATTGCAGTAATCAAGATCTCAAGCATCATGTTAAAGTCTTTTGCAATCATGCATGTTTTTGGAACTAACATTGTGATGTAGGTTTCAAAGATCAAGTCATATTTCAAGCATCAAGATCTAGATCCATTGAAGCCATTTCATGCAAGATCAAGATCAACATTTCAACATTCCAAAGGTTTATTCAAGGGTTTGGTGAGTTGCAACATAGCATTTTTCACTCATCATTTATTTCATATTTCATTATTTTAATTCAAGGTTTAATTACCCAAATGTGGTTTGACCAAGGAAAATCCCCATCCACCAAAAATACACATTTTTCTCTCCTGTGTTTGTGTTGCATGTAGTGCCCCTTCATTCTCACTTTGGATGTGTAGGTAGTCTGGCTAAGGAACCTGAAGATGAAGGAAAAATAATAGGGATATTTAGGGTATGTGTTAATTATGTTAGACAGTTGATGTTGTACATTATGAACTTATGGACTATGTGTGTGTTCATACATGTTTGTTACTAGGATGCAAGCTATGGGAATATTTGTGCTATGGAAGTGCTTTGGTTATCTTTAGGATTTTCACATGATTATAACATATTATTATCATGATGATATGATATTATGAATTTGATTATGATTATATTTATTATCATGAAGAGGTATTGGCACGTGTTCAAGTGTTGTGGTTGTAGATGAAACATGAGCTTTTGTTAGTACTTTTGTGAGTATGATGCATATTGTTATGCTATTATTATTATGTAGAGATTTATTTGGACAATTAAGTGATGTAGTAGTATGTTGTTAGGATAGGTGGAAAGGGTGGCATCGTACCATTGTACATATGGGGTACATATAGGAATGAGATATGATTGCTAGAGCTCCTTTCCTAGTGCTTCGACTATTATGAATATGTGCTCTAACTTGTATGATTGAGCGAACAGGTACTAGGCTATGTCTCCACCTAAATTAGTAGGTCTAAGCGTGCATCTAATCCCAATGTTGGTTGAGGAGATAACATCTAGGCCTAAGTTATACCCTAACCTTGTTTGTTGTCCCCAATTATGGAAAATTGATTCAGTGTGTGACCACCTTTTTGGGTTGTCATGGAAAAATGCCCGATCTCCTATACCCTATGGTTGGGGTGTTGCACTTGTGTGAATGTTTTTGTTGGGTTATGTGATTGTGTGACTCCAATGTCTAGGTTTGAGTATGGATTCAGTTCAAATGGTGCTAAGTCCTTTGGTAAGTCAGGTTAGTCACTATTGTGATCATTCTCATTATTTATGTTTTGATGTGAATGTCTCCTTTCAATAAGAAGTTATTTTGTAGTTTATGCTTAGTCTATGATTGTGACCTATTTAAGTGAAGTTAGCTTCTAGGTCAGATATGTTGATGGTAACTATAATTGTCATGTGTGTGTTAAAGCATGATTTAATGTTATTATATATATGTATATATATTGCTATGGTTATTCTTTGGTGTGAGTGAATATTGGTTATTAATATTATTATGATTATATGTGTGAAGGAGGTGATTTAATATTGTCATGAGTTTGCACTAATAAGGTATTATGTTAATGTGCATAAACTATTATGTGTTATAATGTCACTATGTATGTTATTATTATTGGTGTGAGGGGATATCAAATTATTATTATTATTATTATTATTTATATAAGGCTATTATTTACTATTGCTAAGTGTTAATATTAATTAGTTGTTATGTTAGTATGTGCATATTATTATTGTTCATCATTGTTGCTTGCTATGTTTATTATCATTATGTTATTGTTTATTGATTTTGGAAAAAAGACCATTTGATTATTTAATTGTGGTTTATTGAATAATGTTTATTTTATTGAGAAATGGAATTAAAAATTAATTAGTGTTTATTTGATTGAAAATGAATTTGGAATTGAAATTTATTTATTAATTAATTATTTTTGAAACTCTTCTTGGAGTGAAGTCTCATTTCGGTTTCCTTTTTAGTTGGGAGTTTGTCAAAAAGGAATTTTCTTTTTGTGTGGATTGGGGGTGAGAAATTATGCTTTTTTGGGGGGTTTGAGAATAGAGAGAAAATGGAGAGATTTTACAGGGTTTTGAAGTAATCTTTCAAAGGTTTTTGGGAAATTTTGAGTGGTTTTGAATTGAAATTTGGACGAGAGTGATTTCAATTTCAATTATGGTTTGAGGGGAATGGATTTGCTACTAGATTGTGTATAATTCTAATTTTTGATTGTGCTTTGGATTAGAGATTTGGGTTTGGAAAGCTTCTTCAATTTTTAGCTTCTTGCATTCAAATCTTTCATGTTTTGAGGTAGGTTTTGTACTTAATTTATAATTTTGTGTTTTAAATTCATAGAGATTTATATGGATGTTATAGAATATGTTATTCGAATGTTTTGAAGTGTTTCTTTCAAGTGATGAAATGCTTCTATATGTTGGGTTTCTCATTTTGATGTTTGACTGTAATCGGGTATGATGAAAAGAGGGTTTTTAAGGGAGTTGTTTGTTTGTTTCACATTTTGTGAATTTTTGAGTCATTTTTGGTCAATTCTGCTCACGTATCTAAGTATTCAAGGATCAAATATAAAATGGTTTTTTGATGGATTTAGATTTCGGGTTGATTTGACTATTTTATGGCTAGCAGACTTGATTGTTATCATTGAAATGGTTTCTAAGGGAGCCGTTTGTTTTTTTTCCATTTTGTGAATTATTGAGTCATTTTTGGTCAATCCTTCCCACACTACTAAGTAGTCGAGAGTCAACTATGAAATGGGTTTTTGACAAATTTGGATTTTGAGTTGATTTGCCTATTTTATGGCTGGCAGACTTGACTACTGTCAAGAGGGATTTAGCTTAGTTCTAAAGGTTGTATAGAAGGATATATCCCTATCCTTTGATCTATATTGTGTTGTACAATTTGTGCTTGAATTTTTTTACTATCTGTATGTTGAAAATCCCTTCCTATTTGTGAAATCTTGTGTTGAGGCTTAAGTACTATGTAAGGATCAATTGTACCAAGGTTATGCATTACTGGTCTTGATTATGAACTGCTGAGAAAGAGAAACTAAAGTTGGATATCATGTCATAAGATTGTACAAATTATGTAATGTGATTCATTGTATGTGTTGTGGTATAATGATCAACTTTTGGGTTTCCTATCCATTTGTGTTATGTGTTGGGCTTTTGGAAGTATCTAAAAGTCTTTGTGATTTTTGGCATGATGTTTGAGGTCTTTTGTGTTTATCCACTGGGTCCCTTAGCGGGGCGTTACATTGTAGATCTTAGGTTGAAGAAGGATTGAATATCTCTTGAAGAGAAAAATTGGAAAAGTTGTCAAAGTTGTTGCCAATTCATAAAATCTCACCTACAGATCTAATTTCTAACTTTTTGACAATGAAACTTATATCAAACAGAAGCTATAGATTGGAATTAGAGGCTCCCAAAATTTGTTTGAAAAATCTACACAAATACCCATTTTCCTATAGGCAAATTAGTCCTAATTAGCATCCTAAAACCGCATTTTGGTGATAGGTACATATCACTATTCTCTTTCCAGATCCATTGGAACTTTGATGTTTCTATCTGTATTATGCTTTAAATTGATGTTTCATGTTTGAATGGGCATAATTGAGTTGATTTAATATTTTTAGTTTTTATCCCAAAATTGTTGTTTAGGCTAATACCCTCATCCTCAATCATAAGGAAATCAATAGATTCCCTCATTGAGTTGACTTACCTAAGGTTTGTAAGTGTGTGGATCTCATTTCCTAATGAAATATAGGAAAATAGGTCCATATTTGATGAACCCCTTATAACCCCACACTTTTAACCACCCTTATTTTCATTATTTCATTTTGGTGAACTTGACGTGATTACACTATAAACTTTATAAATTAGAGTCCATCCAAACCCTAGATCTAGGATTTGCATTACTTTTCTTTGCATTGCATTGATTTGCATCTCATTTAGGATTTTTAACTTGCATTAGTTTGCATCTCATTTAGGGTTTTAGGTTTTCATTTTGCATTCTTAAAAATCTTAAAAATTCAAAATTTTCATTAATTTTACATAGTGCTTACATAGCATTGCATGATCAGTCACTTAAATAATAAAATGGAATCAAAATTACATCTCAAATTAGGTCTTTTTGCTTGCAATTTAGCATCATTTCACACTTACATTTAGATCTGATTTACTAGAAATCTAAAATTGTAACTACCTATTTGTAACCCAAATATGAAAACATAAACATTAACTCAAAAATCTATAATTTAATTTTTCAAAACCCTGACAGAAGACCCATTCGCCCATGGGTGAATGAATCTCTAATCAGACCTATTTTTGAATTTTTGAGCACTAAAAACCCTCTATTTGCATTTTTTGTTTCTACATTCAACTTTTTTATTTCAGTTTCTAGAATTTCTATTTTCTGCAATCATTTACAATAAGGTTAATTAATCAATTCAAGTACATTTCAAACATAAATTGCAATTATAAGACACCCTTTTTCAAGTTTTTGCATAGCATAATAAGAAAACTATGTTGTTTAAAATCTAAAAATTTGGTCTCTTTCATTCTTGCATCATGGAAATGTGTATGGGAAATTTATGAAAGTCCTTAATGTCTTTGGTTATTGTCTCAAGTTGTGTGTTTGGTAATGATCCTAATGCACTATCTAACCTAATCATGCTCAATCAACTCCTAATGAATGTCCCCATGAGGTGGGAATCCTAGGTCAAAATGAAGATATCATGCAACAATTCATACAAGAATCCTTACATAATCTTGAGAATAATACATCCATTTACCCATCCATGCAACAACCAATACCACCTATAATTCCATCACTTGATATGTTCAACATTTTACATCCTAAAATTGAACCACAAATCAAGCCTCAACCATCAATCATTAATGAACTTGTTAACAAGCACAATAATGATCAATACTCTTCTATCTTATGCCAACCGATTTACTAATACACCCGTTAACTTAGAAGAGAGTTATGGTCAATCCTTTAAGATCTTAAGAAAAAAAGGATGTGACAGAACCAATGAGCATGAAGTCCACAAATTACTAGAACAAATCCCAATTGAAGATACCAAGGGACTAGGATATCAAGATCCTCCCTCTCCACATCTTCTAAGGAAATAAGTGTCCTCCATCATGATCAACCAATCCATCAAAAGGATGATAGGATCATCTTAGGTCCTCCTCCTTCAAAAAAAATTCAACAAGTCACCCAATCAAGCAAGAAATACAAGCCTTATAAATTCAAAGAATTGCCATTTTTGTATGCTAAAAGAGAAATTAAATGAGAAATGGAATAACTTCTCTGTCTAAGATTGATTTACTTGTCGCCTATAAAAAAACACAAAATTTAAGTGTACAAACATGAAGTATTGTGCATTTCATTGAACACTTGGCCATCTTACTAATGAGTGTCATTCCTTAAATATAATCATTAACAAATTTGAAGCATTTTCAAAGGAATGTAATCAGATAATCCCTTAACAATTAATTACTTTTCTCCTTGCCATGTGATAGTTGTAGGATCATATCATACTCACTATTGCATGTTTCACATTTATTGCAAATCATTTCTATATCAAGCAAGGAGCCCATTCTTATCACCCATCTCAGCAATTGTCTATGGCATATGACCCTAATTCTAGGTTTTTACACATTACCACTAGCCATAGATTGCTATATTAGGTGTGTAGGGTATTTCAATTGGACCCAAAAGCAATGTTTCCAATTGACTTGGGTGCACTAAAAAGAGAATATGAAGGAAATAGAGATAGGTACATGGTCAAATGGATACCATATTTTAGACCAAAAGGGCCAAGGAAGGAGTGACAGAGGTTTGGCATGGGTGATTTGGAGCCCTTTTCCTATGACATCTTTGAGCCTTACTTCCAGAAAAAATATTTCTCATTAATGTAGGTATTGGGTGTGGACAACAAAATCCAAATCTATATGAATGTCATGGTCATGGTAGTGGATATTCAAAGCAAGGATGTCAACAAGCCCTACGACTTTGTAGGGCATGTTGTTTAGTAATTGCACATGTCCCTTTGTGCAATAAAAAGGGATCCCACTAGTCCAATAATATTTAGGAAGTATTCTCTCCTAATGCATATGATTTTGTATGCAGGGTAGCAAGTATGGCCACAACATTTGCAAGTCAAGGACACTGGTTAAAAGAATGTGTTCCTACTAGTACATGATTAATAGATGTATGTGTGGGACAAGGACTAAAGATATTCAAATTATTCTACATTTGAGGAATTCTTTGTCAAACCTTTAAGGCAGGGGCTAGGCTTATTCACTAATTGGGATTTGTCTCAAGAAGTGAGGAGATTTTTGAGGCCTCATGACCTCACCCTAGAAAAGAAGATTGATCATAACTGGGGTGATTGGTTCTTTTACTCAGATGCTATTGTGATAAGGGTTTTTGGGACTCTAGTTTCAACCCTTGTGCTTCCAAAGGATTTTCCTGATAGACTAGCATTCCTAGAGATCATGTGGCAACTCAATGCATCTAATAAGTACCACTTCAAGAATAAAAAGAAGCATGCCCTTCTCCCTACGATTGTGGCATTCTCAAATTTTTTGACATTAAATAAGGATGGCATGGAACTCATCCTAGAGAAGCTTATCCCTTACAAGATGAAGGTAGAAAAGGTTAGAAGCTTTGATCTAGAGAGATATATCAATAAGGAAAGGGGGATTCATAAACTATCATCCTACCATCATGTGCTTGACAACATTGAAGATTTGATCAGGAACTGCTCCTTAGAGAGCATGGCAACCAAAAGAAGGGAATTATGGGTTAAGATTCAAATTATAGAGAACAAGAGAATGAAATATAACCCGTCTTTCAAAGGGCCATATCTACATATAATGGATCCCATACTCAAGATGATGACTATGATAGAAAATGTTGAAAAATTATTGGCCAGTGTCCCTCAAGTGTCTCTAGGAACTCCAGGTACTTCCTCCTCATCCAAAGCTAAAGTACCACAAAGCCCCCAACCAATAACCTCATTACGAGTTATTGATCCAACTATTAAGCCTTTGGTGGATTACCCGATTGACCATGAGGAAGTAGATGAAGATGCACTGGTGATCTGACAAAAACTTCCTCCCCCTAGGATGCTCATTGAGAGATGCACTAATGATAGGTTGGTTATCAATTTTGAAATAGGGGGTGATGTCATTAATGATATCAGAGCAAAGGCTAGCTAAGAATTTTTGAGTGATGAGGCATTCATAACTACCCAAAAGTTTAGGGACCTTGTCCTCAAAAGAAAGGAGAAGAATTGAGGGAAACCCTCACTGTAATAAAATTCTCCAAAAAGGAGCAAAAGGCTACAATTGAGGAATTTTGGAGAAGAGTGAAACAGGAGATGGAAGGGATGACCATGAGAAGGGGAGAGAATTGGTGAAGAATTCAAGGTTTTTTCTCCTTTTAGGTTGAGACATCTCCTTAGCTATTTCCTTTGATATAATAAGGAAACACTAGGGTAAGGCTCTGATTTTGGGATCTAAGGAGTAGGTAGAGGATCTATATTTTGGGTCTAGGTATCACCCTAGCCATGAGACCTTGGCTATATGTTTAATTTTACCAGAGACCAACAATCCACAAGTCATAGCCAACCAAAATGAGATCATCAGGCATCTTTTGTCAGAAGGGTTGGAGACACAAGTGCAACACAAGAAGCTTCCTTAACAAACAATGTTGCTCTCTTCACAAAGGAAACTGTTAAGAAGCTTTAGGCTGATCTAAATAGGGAAAATTCCATAAACCAAGACCTTGAGTGAAAGATCAATGCAGTTTGGGGATCATTGTACCCTCCACAATAGATTGAGGATCCTCAAGCCTCACATGAAAAGAACAAATGAGAGGTAGAGATAAATGAGTTATGGGAGAAGCTAAAATAGAGCAATGTAGAGGTCAAAACAACAAGGGGGGCATCTACAAGGAAGATATATAATTTGGTAGACAAAATTTGTGGGTATAGGTTGTCTAAAATCCTCTCCCATGTGAATTAAGTATGGGATATCGATGCAAAACTGAGGGATGATTTCTCTTCTCACGACCAACTATGGATGAGATTGAAATGCATGCAAATCAAATGGTCCCAAGGTGTTGAATTGTTGAGATTGCTAGCTAACAAGTCAAATTTTGACAAAAATTTGGTGTCTAAAATTTTAAGGGAGTCAGATCAGTTGGATGACATCATGTGTCATCATAATAAATATAGGGACCTATTTAAGAGATATTTTAGTACCTTTTAGGGTTTTGAGGAGTTTTATATGCCTCTAATTTTGGTAAATGAGGAGGACATGGTGGCATGTGCAAAATGGAGAACAATATTTTTGAGCCTCCTCACACCCATGCATAGTAAAGTAAATAAAGAGGCCGAGGTTGATGTTGACCAACTGAATGCGAGTATTGATACTCTCACCAAGCTAGTGTTTAGTTTGATTGGTTCTCAAAATTTGGTTCAAGTTTGGATTGGAAATGAATATAGGCCACATTTGGAGAGAGTTAGTAATTGTTTTCCACCTAGGGTTGACACCTCAACAAAGCAAGTGGATCCCATGGAAGAATAGGGTGATACAACTTGAGTTGCATTTCAATCATTTCCCAACCACCAGGTGTAAGTGTGGCATGGTTCTATCATACAAGGAATGTCAAAACTATCCTATCCACTATTGGAAGGAATTTAGAAGATTTGTCACCATACACTACCTATAATGTTGTAGTTGATCCTCAACCACTTTTGGAGCAACTGCCAGAGTTTTGAGCCACTTTTTTTCCTTTGTAAAATTTGAACTACTTTTGGCAGTTGAATGAGGCCTTTTTATTGTTGCTTCCCTTATGATTATAAAAGGGAATTTTGGGCCTCATTCAAGGGGTTCTACCTCTTAGTTTTTTCAAGTCTCTTTATGGGTCTTAGGTTGTATAGTTCATTCCTCTAAAGCTTAAAGAGAAAATGTTGTAAAGTTTTCTATGTAATAACAACAAATGGCCTAAATTCTCATATCATTATAGTTAATTGTGTGTATCAATTTTATCATTCTCTCCATTGTTGTACTCATTAATCTTGAATCAATATAGTCAAGGATTATCTTCTAGTTCACAATCCACATTTTGTGTTATGGGTGTATGAATTGTCTGCTTCTATTTGGAGAATAGAGTAACTTTGCTTCCAATTCATTCATCTAGAGTTGTGATGCTGCAATGTGGATCTTCAAGTAGTTTGATACTATTGTTTATTTGTTAGTTTCTTGTTGTAAGATAGTAAGGTTATCAGAAGCCAGAGGGTTGGTCTACTGTAGGAGTTTTATTGCATTTCAAGTCTCTATGTGGATAAGGCATTGGTTAATGTAGATATTAGAGATTAAATATTTGATAGAATCAAATATAAAATCAAAATCAAAATCTTCACTTTTTGTAATTTTATTGTTTTATGTTCATTTCCACACTGCAAAGAATCATTGAATGTAGAGAAGGTTGCATAGATGATTTAGCCCATCAAGGGTCTTCCACCATAGTAGTGTGATGATCTGTTATCAAAGACATCATCTAAATAGAGGTGTTATGTGTATATGATTTTATAGGGGTACCCACCTTGGTTCTTTAGAGCCTAAAGTGTAGAGGAGAATTTTCCAATCTATCTCCTATTCATTGGCCACTAACCTAGGATTTTTGTGTACAAGAAGTAGCTAATCTTTAGAGAAACCTATACAATAAGTTAGAAACACCAACATATCCAACATGACAGATCTAAGGCAAAGTAAACCACTCACTCCACACAATTATCATACATGGAAGCTAAAAATGACTCAATTATTACAATCTAAGGGTTTTTGGAAAATGCTATAAGAACAACTTGAATTCACAAGGGAATATGAAAAACTTACCCATATATGTAAAATGGATGAAGTAAAATGGATCATTGGATTACATGTATCTAATAATTTATTGTTCCATATTGTAGAGTGTAAAACACCTAAGAATTTTTAAGATAAACTTGAATAATTATATAGTCAAGTCAATCAATTTAGAATCTTGCAAGTTCAAGTGGATCTACAATCACTCTAGAAGCTCTCTAGATGCATTTCCTTCTATTCAATATTTTCTTGCATAGTTCAAATTGATTTTGTCACAATTAAAAGGATGTGGGCATGATAAATTTGATGATGAATTTATCTTCTTGATTCTATCTAAGTTAAGAGCCCCTTTATCAAGTGTTGTCATCTAATTTTTATTCTACTATGGATTCCATGAGGAAAGATTATAAAATTCCTTTTTTAAAGTTGTTTTGTAAGCGTCTTACTAGGGAGCAAACTAAGTTAATTCAAATGGACGCACTTCCTAGTTCTAAGAAGCAATCTCTAATGGATCAATACTCCAAGGGTAAATGAAATAATACAAAGAAGCCTAAGACATAATCATCTTCAGGTAGTGAGTCTTCCTCCAAATCAAAGGAGAAGAACAATCATAAGTCCACTCCACCTCCTTCTTCTTCTTCTACCTCTAGAGATTCTTCTTTTGATTCCAAGAAAAAGAAAGGAGATCCTTGTTCATTTTGTGGTAAAATTGGGCATGATGAGTCTCACTGTTTCAAGAGACTAGAGGAATTGGAGGAAGCTATGAGGAGACATAATATTTAGTGTGTAAGTCTTCTTCAATGGGAAAAGGGTAAGCTCTTTTAGCATGTTCCTTGCATACATCTACTAATAGTTGGATTCTTGATTCAGGTACTTCACATCACATGACCAATTAACATGATCTCCTTGATTCTATTGCTCATACTTCTACTTCTCAGATTCGAGTTGGGAACTCTTCACAAATTCTAGTTTTGGGGACAGGATTTGTTATCACATCTCAGACCCTGGTGCAGGTTGCTTTTGGTTTTGTGTGGATTTGTTATATGATTTGATGTGTGTGGTAGAGTAATAATGAATATTATGGTGTTTTGGTGTGGAGATATATGAAAGTGTTTACTTAAATTATGAAAAGTTGAATAATATTGAATGTGTTTTACTTTGAAGATGAAGCAAAATAGAATAGAAATATTTGAATTAATGTATTCTATTGTTTTGATTTATATCTTTATGGGATACTAATTCAATTTATTGTTGTGTGCTTGAGTGCACTTGAGATGTAGGAGGTCGAAGACCAAGGGTGTGATTGAGGAGAGGAGGTTAGCTTCTTGACATGATAAAGCAAGATGTTCTCTTGATCACACACATGCACTTAGATTCATATAGATTGCATTTAGGAATGATAATTTTGGCTTGATTGTTCGTAAAATAAATAATGATTATTCGAATTAAAGAAATAGTGGAATATAAGCATAATAAAGTTAAAAAAATAAATTATAATTATAATTAATTATAGATTTTGATTTAAATGCCTATGCATGATAAAAATTTGAGTAAGTATTATATTCTTCTTTTAACTTGCGTTAATTTTTGAGTCAATAAGTTAACTAATAGTTAGAAGATATTTATTTAATTATTGGGTAAATATTTTCCAAAAAGGGGATTATATGCAATTAAATTGAATATTATTTTATTTTAAATCTTTTCCATCTAAGCACGGGAAATGGAAAAAGATAAGTTATATCTTATTCTTATTTTAAAATCTATTATTTTTCAAGATTAGGTTTGGAATAAAGAAAAATAAAACTTTAAAAAGGAAAGAGGGGTAATGGAAAAACCAACCTTTTTTGATGTTTTTGGGAATTGCTCTGCAAATCCACTTTCATGGCTTCTAGATAGTTTCTTGTTTTGTTTTTAGTTTCCAATAGATTAGAAAATATAAGAACAAAAGAAAAGAAAGGAGAAGAGGAAGGTCTTGCAGGAAGGAAATTTCAGAGAAAACAAGAAGTGGAAGTAGCCAGGAGGCATCTTCAGCTGTCAACAAATTTTCTAGGTTTTTCTTCTTAATTTTCTTTTATTGCCTTAAGGTTCCAAATAAGAGGAAAGAAATTTGATGTGTGTGCAAATAATTGTTTGTAAAAAAACTCTATGTTTATTGTGTTTGTTGAGAAAAATACTTCAGTGAAATCTGTACATTCTTTTTAACATTCTTTATAAATTTATAGACTATTTCGTTGGCAATGTCTCTCTGTATTTTATTCTCAGAACATCACTTCTTTCTGGATAAATTTCTGAATAAATTTTGTGCTAGAATGTTTGATTATTATATATATATATATACAATAATCTGTATGGGAATATAAATCTACATCCACATATGTATTGAGGAAAACGTTTCATTTTTTGCATATGGAAATTGCATTACAGTTAAGATTGTGCCTTTGTTTTATATAATCTATGGTAAGGGGGGTTGGGTTTCACCCCAGCCGTGCCCTCCCCATAAGGGAAGGGTTGTGCTGTGGGGGACAATGCCCCTCCATAGGCAGCGCCTCTCCATATGGGAGGGCATAAGCCCTGTCAAGCTGTATTCTTTATCTTTAATTTGTGAATTGAACTTAAACTTGCTTCTTCGCTAGTAGATTTCGTATGGAAAAATATATGTTGCACGAGTTTGATAATTTATATATATATGTTGTATATATATGCTATATATATACACACATGTATATTGAAATGTGAAATATATTTCTTTTATGAGAAAATCATTTCTTTTCTGAGAAAATTATTTTGTATAAAAGATTCCTAAACTATATATATATATATATATATATTTGAGAAACATAGATCTAGATTATTTCTATATCTAGAAAGAAAACATAACTGAGTCTAATTGAATTCATTGTGGTATAGATTTCTCTTTTTTTCTTTACTTTTACTCTAAAATCTTGTGAGAATGTATATAATTATATATAGGTAAATGCAACCAAATGATTATATATATATATATATATATATGTCCATATATAAATATACATATATATCTTTCTTATATTTGAAAATAAACAAGTTCAGCAAAATAGAAATGGGTAAACACAGAACTGGCTGATTGCATTAAAATAATTATCATAATGATGAACTTTAGTATGTTAGGTGTATTTTACATGCTACAAAATGGGGAAAAACTGTAATTCCTGAAAATATATTTTCTTTAAACTAGTGAATTTTAGGAATATAAAACTTAAATATATATATACACACACTTTATGGCATTTTAGACTAGATGATATTTCTTGATATATACAATTGTGAATGAAAGTGAGTGAAATTATTCTCTTTTCTCTAAATTTAATTTATTATTCTTTTTTCATAAAAGTGTAGACATGCTCCTATTAAATAGGAAAGTAATCTGTAAGCTAGGTTCTTACCCCATACTTATAAGGTTGATTAAAGTAGCTTTTCTTTTTCTGAACTTATATAATTTACTTACTTTGATAAAATTATTTAAATAGAAATGAGAACTTACAGATATACTCTCTCCAAAAGACCAAACTTAGATTGTTTTAAAATCATTGAAAGTGACTTGCAAAAACCAACTGTGTGATTAAATTTTCACTTAAGTTAGTGTGCTAATGTAATGTTATCTGTGAACCTTGTGTGTACTTTGTAATTATTAGAATTCCTTTGAAGTTGAGATGTCTAAAATTGAATGAAAACTTAGATGGAAAATGTATTATTTATTGTTCTTTCGGGAAACTTTCAGGATAGGATGCCAAAGGTGGACCAACAGAGACGGTAGTTTTACCTTTTTTAAAACTATCAATTATTTATTTATGCTTGGCCAAGCACATGCACCATTGAAATAGATGGAAATAAAAGCCTAGAAATAAATGTATATAGGTCTCTTTCACTGCTTGTTTGCAAGAAATATGTGATTCTCATGTTAGGAATGCATATAGGCATCAGGCTTGCATCGAGAGTTCCCTCCTGCTTTGTTGTTTTAGGTTGCTCAGCTCCTCATGCAGGGCTAGGGATTTCTTCGAGTTAGGAAGAAACCCGAGGAAGTCTTGTACTTCGTGGTTGGGGAGAAAAGGCGCCTTAATCACTCTTGGCCCTAGCTTGCAAGAAGACTAGTGGTGTCACGACAATTGAGGTTCAAAGTTTCTTATGTTATAAATATATTCATGTATTATTTTTGAAAGGCTTATAAAGCCCACTTGTAAAAGTAACTTTATTTGAAATTCATTATTGTAACATTGAAATAGATGTATTGGAATGACATTTTTTGATGTAACATTGAAATAGATGTATTGATTGGAAGTTAATGATATAATTTGAACATGAATGAATTTATGGAAACTCATTGACATGCTACTGATGTATACATATGTATCAGTGAAAATATCCTTGTTGTAGATGCAATTTACTTCTTTTGCATACATGAAATGAAATTTATTACTATTTTTCCTCTTGAGCTCTTATGGGAAGCTCTTGATCTATGCATCCTTTACTTTTATTTTACTTGAAATGTAATGAGTTATGGTAACTTATGTGGTTAAATGAACATCATCTCTCAAGTGTTACATCTGTTTAGATCCTTGATGGTTGTATTGAGAATGTTCTTCTTGTTCCTGATATTTTGGTGAATCTACCTTCCATATATAAGATTTTTCATTCTAGAGATGGATTCAAGACTATTGAGTTTACTCCACAAAATGTGTCTATTAGATAGTTGTAGGATCTTGAGAAGGTTCTTGCTATAGGGATAGTTGATAATGAGAATTATTTGTATCGTTTAGATGGATTTGAGTCCTCAACGGGTTCATATTTTATTGCTCATGTTGATTCAATGAGAAAAATTTGGCATGAAATATTTGGGCACTTGAACTATAGATATCTTCAGCAAATACATGCACATAACTTAGTGGTTGGTCTTCCAAAGATCTCTTGCACAAATGGTGTTTGTCAAGGTTGTGCTCTTGGAAAACAACATCAAGATTATTTTCCTAAGGGTCAAGCTACATATGCAATCACACCCCTTGAGTTTATCCATAGTGATCTCATGTCATTGCCAACTCTTTCCTTTTCAAGGGCTAAGTATGTTCTCACTTTCATTGATGAATTTTCCTGAAACACATGGGTCTATTTTTGAAGCTCAAGAGTGAGGTTCTCACCATCTTCAAGACCTTCAAATCATTTATGGAGAAGCATCCAAGTTTTTCTCTTCAATGGATACACACAGATAATGGGGGGGAGTATGTTAATCACACATTATAATATTTTTGTAGTGACCATGGTATTATTCATCAACACATTGTTCCTTACACTCCTCCACATAATGGCATGGTGGGGAGAAATAATAGAACTTTATGGGAGATGGCCACTTATATGATTTAGTCTTGATCCATGACTCTAGCTTTTTAGGTCGAATCTATCAATTGTGCCACCTATATTGAAAACTATTGCCTCACAAGGCAATGTGGAATATGAATCCTAAGGAGGCTTGGTCCTATTACAAGATTAATCTATCCTTCTTCAGAGTATTTGGTAGTGAGGCTTGGGAATTCATTCTAGATGGTTGGCATAAATCAATGAAGAGGAAGAGTTAGCGGTTCATTTTTTGTTGGCTATTGTGAGGATGTGAAAGCATATAGATTGTTTGATCTTGACACACAAGAGGTTCATTTTTGTTGTGATGTTAATCTTGTTGTATTTTACACATATGGATCCTCCTTCCACTTCTTTTCATCACAACCTATTCAATCTTCTTCAATTGAGGATGTTTTAATTTTTGAGGAAGATTTTGATGATGGTCTTGACCCACCTCCTACTAATCCACCCACTAGGTCACGATGGGCTCATACTAAAATTAAGAAGGTTGGTCCTCTTGTTGGTTATCCCATAGACACTCATTGCACTCATTCTTAGATATTAGGTATTAGCCTTTTGATTCATTCCATTTCAAATGATCACTAGAATTTTTTAGATGCTTCAAGTATTCCTGAATGGGATAGTGCAATGGTTGAGGAGTATTATTCTTTGATGAAGAATCATGCTTGGGATCTTGTACATATTCCTAAGGGAAAATATTTGGTTCAATGCAAGTGGGCGTATCATACCAAAATATGTAGTCGATGGTTCCATTGACAAATACAAGGCTCATCTTGTTGTGAAGGGGTTTTCTCAAATTGAGGGAGTTGACTATTTTGAGACCTTTGCTCCTATTGCCAAGATGGATTCTATTCATCTTGTCCTTTTTATAACTGCTTCTCAAGGATAGTCAATGTATCAGATGGACGTGAAGAGTGTTTTCTTGTATGGGTATCTTCATGAGGATATCTATATGGAGTAGCCACTCAGTTTTGTGCAAGAATCTTCACTTGTTTGTAGGCTTTGACATTCATTGTATGGTCTCGAATAGACCCCTCGAGCTTGGTATGAGAAGACATATAGCTTCTTACTTGATTTCAGGTACACTCATTGCAATTTCAATCGTACAATTTATACTCAATGACATGGAGAGGATCTTCCCATTCTTGTGCTCTATGTGGATGATTTGATTCTCATAGGGAGTTCCACTTCCATGATTCAAAGTAATCAATGAGCATTGATGGAGCATTTTGATATGACCAAACTTGGATGTTTGCATTATTTCCTTGGTCTTCAGGTTAATAGGACTTATGAGGGGATCTTCATTTTCAAACAGAAGTATGCTCTATATTTTCTTTAGAGATTTGGCATGGCTAATTGCAAGCCTACCCCCACACCTTTTTAGTCAGGTGTTGTATTGTCTACTAGCTTCACTACTCTTGCAGTTGATCCTACCTTGTATCGGTAGTTGGTTGGAAGTCTTTTATAATTGAAACATAGTGATCCTGATATTTCCTTTATGGTTGGACTTGTCTCTCACTTCTCTCAAGAGCCTTGTGAGATTAATTGGAAGACATCCAAACATATCTTGTGATACATCAGGGCACTACACATTTTGGCATTCATTATACATCAATAGATTCTCAAATTATGGGATTTGCTGACTCGAATTGGGCTAGTGATGTCAATGATCGCAAGTCTACTTCTGGTTTTGTATTTTTCCTTGGTTCTAGTTTGATTAGATGGTCATGCAAGAAGCAAACTACTATTACATTATCATCGACAAAGGCTAGGTATCGAGGTGTATTTCTTGCTAGTCAGGAGGCTTTGTGGCTTTGTTAGTTAATGACTGAGAAGTTGGATTCCCTTCCACTCAGCCCACTACTGTTTGGTGTGGCAACCAAACTTCCATTCATATCTCTCACAACCTAGTGGAGCATCAATGTACTAAGCATATTGAGTTCCACATGCACTTCATCAGGAAGCTCATCAAGGATGGTGTTCTCAGCTTGCAATACTCGCGTACAAAGCAATAGGTTGTAGACATCTTCACTAAACCTTTGGCATCACCTCATTATTTTCACTTGCGATCGATGCTTGGGTTGAAGGAAGTTGTCCTTGGGGGGTCTTGATGAGTCCTCACTTCTTTTGTTTTCTTTGTAGCTTTTTCTCTCTTTTGGAGAGGATTTTTCTCTCACACAATTTTTCTCCTTTTCTTCTCTTGTGAGAGTTTGTTTTGTATATGGGTACCTCATCAGGCCTTGTTATTGGGACCCATATTTTACAACTTTTCATTGGTTTTTCCCTCCCTAAGTTTCACTTAAGGGGGATGCTGGTATGAATAAAGTCTTGTATCTATTTAATTCCTTACTAGGGACTTAGGGGACTTATTCACATGTCAAGTTTACTTAGGATATAAGCTTTCTTCTTGATGTCTTAGTTTTCTTTTCTATTTTTTATAATATCCTAGGTAGTTATGAGCTAGTTGTCTCATTGTAGAGGAGGGGGACTGACTGTTTAGGACCCCAAGTCATGAGAGGGTCTAAAACAATTAGTTGCCCTGATCTACCTCATGCTAAGGATTGTCTAAGGAAAGTTTAATGTTTCAAGAGGGGTGAAACAAAAGGACAACTGATCTATCACTATCCTTTTATCAACCCGAGAGTTCAGGAAAATAGGTGAGAAAATTATCGAGTCAATTGTAACCTAGGCAACTCTCTACCAAAGGACTCCAGTGCAGAAGACAGATGATAGTGCATAGGTGCTAGCGTCTGTACAGAAAAAGGATTACAAAGTACAATCAAAACTTAATATTGAATTCATTAACTACTTAATAAGTATAGTTTTATATAATAATGGAAAATAGAATACAACTAAATGGCTAAAGCAACAAGAAGAATACTTTAACTTAAAAGATAAATTTTGACAAGAGTGAATTGGCGAAAATAAAACTTACAGTCGGTTCAGCCTCCTACAAGCTTCACATGATCAAAGTACCTACACATAGAAAAATGAGGAAAAATGTTGGGGCTATTTTGGGGCTTGTCGTAATCAAACCCCTATTTTGGTGTTCCCACCTCCATGGATAGCCAACATAGCCACAATACAGAGAATATGATAAAGAAAGTATCAAAATAGAAGAATGTTAAGAAATTATAACAACAATATGCTACATAAATCAAATAATGATGCTAAGTAAAATGGATATCACCTCCCCAACAAGATTCCCTCAAGCACGTGAAAGGAGATGTGATCTCGCAAGCTTGTGATATGCTAATGTTGTTGTAACAACGAGAGGAATGAAACCAATAGGTTGTCAAATTGGAGCATTAACAATGGAGGAAGTGTTGTGAAATGATCAAGAAGTATATAGAAACATAAAGTGCGATTGAAGAAGATGAGGTGAATGTGAGAGATACCATTTTCAGGATGAATAGAAGTCCAAAAGAGTCATTCAAGGTCAGTCACGGGCGTAGGGCATTACGCTTCATCATAGATTGAGAAGTGTAATGCCTCTATGGATTCCAAAGGCAGGAATCATGTTAGGATGATGGTGCACCACACAAACTTCTGCGTGCCTCATTAGTGTCCTCAACAAAAATTCCCCCACTGACACTATAGATAGATGACAAGTGGGTGAAAAGTGGATGGATGAGGTGGAAAAGAATCTCCGGGTTTGATTTTTCTAAGGTAAATAAGCTTAAAGAGGGAATTTGCAAGGGGTGTAAATTCAATAATTTACAATTTTCCCCCATTTTAGCAATCATATGTGATACCAATTGTAAGGTAAAGTAGATCAAAAGAGTTCAAAGAAAGTATACTTGAATCGTTGAGGAAGCATACCATAATTTGACACACTTGAGAGCATAGGAAGAGGAGATGGATCCACAAATACTTTTTCTTGAGGAGAGTTGAACAAAATGCACCGCAGGTCTGCAGACTTATGGAAGGGTGAAAAAAAGAGCCCTATAGGTGCTCAATCCTACCAAGTTGAACAAAGAGATCTCGTAAGATGAAAATTCTTTATAGGTCCTCATACTTGCAAAGGAGGCGCCCTAGGTGCTCGGTCTTGAGGGAGGCCAGATGTGAGAGGCTCCATAGAGTCTGATGAGGCCTTATAGGTACTCAGTCCTGCAAGGTCAATTGAAAAGAAACTTCATAGGCATACCTACAAAGCAACATGTTAATCCATAGACAAAACATGTTAGATATAAAAAAGCCACATAGGAAAACAAGAAGACAGTCATGTAGACAATCAATAATTGAAGGAGAAGCTTTCAAAGGGGTCCCTTGGGTACCATTCAAAAGAAAAGGGGTCCACTCAAGGGATGCTCTATTTGAAAGCGATATAATTTTTTTCCAATGATTCTATCACCAAGGAATCCTTTTGAAAGATTCCCTTCATCAAGTAATTTGAGAGAAAGAATGTTCCCTTGCAAGGGAAAGTTTTCAGAATTCTTCATTAGAAAAATTACTCCCTTTTCGAAGGCAATTTTTTAGATTCTATATTACGAATCCATGATGAAAGAAAGACTCAACTAGGGATCCATGTTGAAGAATACAATTTTTGAAAAATAAAGGATTTTCAAGGAGGGATTCATTGGCCACCAAATACACCTTCTGAAAATAGAAGTAGCATGATAGCCCCCCCTTAGGATGGTGCATGCTAAACTCAAAGGCATGTGACATCCTAAGGAGAGAAAATCAAGAATGAAAGTGATGTTGTGGCCCACAAAACATGATGAGATATAACTATGGTAATGTTGTTATACATGTGAGGGACAACATATAAGCACCATGTCACAAAGCAAGCAAAGAAGAGAGAAAGATAAAAATAAAGGAAAAACAACGATACAACAAATAAGAGACAGGGAGATCTGGTATTTCAGGGTCAAAACTACTCATAAATATAAATAGAGAGGTATAATATATATATATATATATATGAACTGTCATCAACCCCCTAATATATCATACCATGTGAAGAAGAGCATGTGAAAATAAAATGAAAATAAAAAAATGGCTCAAAATTGAAGGGAGGCCTAAATTCCCCCAACACTTTGCATCGTCCCCAATTGTCAAAAATCAAGGAACAACAAAGAGAAGAATGATGTGACAAATAGAAGAAGTCTTACGACACAAAATACTCTCGTATCCAAGCACCTATGAGGGTGACAAGGGTCCTCTAGAAACACATAAAACAAGCACGAAGGAAACACAACATAGACACACATAATCTAATCTACAAATAAAGAAGAGGCGCCCCCTAGTCCTTATCAACCAAGAGGTCATCGTTCTCCCAATCTAGATCATTGTAAGGAGAGGGTGGATGAGTCTACAAGGGTGGGATAACAAGGGAGTACCCTCTAGCTCTCCTACAATAAGAGCCAAGGAAGAGGGCCGCTCAAGGTCCTCTTCACTTAGTTCCTGTGAGGTGAACATCAACGATCTCAAATAGAGTGATGATAGAGCTAGGACATCGTCTATAGAGTTGAACATGCACTTTATGGGAGTGTCATGTGTTAGCTAGGTGGGTGATGAGGAAGGTACTCGAGATTCACTATTGACCTCACTAAAGGACTTGGGGGTAGTGAAGAACTTTGACGATGTCGAGGTTGCCTCTGCTGCTAGGATGACACAAGCCAACACAAAACCAACTTCCAAAGAAGGTGATCCCTTCTTCCAAACCCCATTGGAAGTGGGGTTATCCTCCAACTTATGCTTCATTGGAGGATGCAAGATCCCCACATACAAAGTAGAAGGCAAGGAGGAAGAGGAGAAAACTGCAATGGACACCATTGAGGTATTTGACATGTCCACATGTTTGGGAAAGGTGGGATGTCGAGAAGGGACATTAGAAGAGGAGGCTCATACGAAGGAGCAATGAATACTTTCAACCTCTTGGTGTGAGGACCATTCATGCTCATAGGGGGAGATGGAAGCAAGATTGAGGCAGAGGGAACTGAAGCAGAAGGGGCAGAAGAGGAGGACATAGCAGAAGATGTTGAAACAGGAGTTGTTGGCTCCTCTTCCTCCTTCTGTGAAGTGACCTTTTGAATGGCTAGCGCCTTCCTCTAACACTTACACTCATGCACAAGGAAGTTTCTTTGGCTTTGGGAGCTAGATGCTACAACTTAAGGAATATTAGGAAGTTCCTATTTAGCCATCGAGATATCCATTATAGCCATTTTCAATGGAGGGAGTGACTCTTGGATAGGAACAAGAGTATATGCGACAACATATTGGGGAGTAGACTTGAGTGCCTTAGCTTTGGGCCTCTTCTCATTTGCTACTCTAGGGGTAGGAATAGTAGGAGGTTGTGAGGGCTAAGACGTAGACGCATCTCCATGGGGACCCTTCCCCTTACCATACAAGATGGGCTGAGGCATTGCGTATAAGATAGGAAGGTCAAACACCTAATGTTTGGCCTTTCGCCAAGTGGGAACCATCAAACTCCCCAAAAGACGCATAGGGGTGGAAGTTGATGGCATCATGGAAGGGTGGGAGGCAAAGGTAGGTGGGACTACACAGGAATAAGAAGGGACTTGAGCACGAGCAGGCTTCCCCTTCCCTTTTTGAGAGGAAGAGGTAGCTTGTTGCTGCACTACTAAGAAAGTCATTTTTGGCTGCACCTTACCCCCAATCTTGTACTTAACATAATTATGATAAAGCAGGTCCATTCTTGGAGGAAGTGAACCAACTGGGGTGGGCCAAAAATGATCCAATAAATAACCCCCACATGATACCAATGGCTGATACCCAGTGTCATGCATGGCATGCATTGCATCTTCGTGAGAAAATTTTAGGCATTTATGAATAATGGAAGGGAATCCATTCATGGAAACTAGCCATGAGATACCCAGCTTCCCTCTAAATAAGTCAGATTTCAGGATGACCTCAATGGTGGTATTCACAACCCTAGGTCTTACTAGGATGGAAAGAGCCATAAGGAGCAAGAGAGAGACCATCATGAGTTGTAGAGCCATAAGGAGCAAGAGAGAGACCATCATGAGTACATATAGTGGTTTTTGTCTTCTCAAATTCCTCCCTCTATAAACAATTCGACAAAAGAGTCTCTTCTATAATAACATTCACATGACTTGTAGGGTCCACAAGGACTCCTGTCACAATGTTTTCATTGATATGAGCAGGAATATATAGAGGAGAGGCTTTATTATTTATCAATAAATCCTACGATGTAAAAAGTCACATTTGGTGAACTAGTTGTAGGTTGAGGGGGAGGATTGTGAGTAAAAAAACCATATTTACATACATCGAGGCCTTAGGAGAAGTAGCAGAAGGATCAATAATTAAATTCATAGAGTGAGACAAAAATGGGTCCATATAAATATTTAATTCACTATTTGCCTTAGTCAGAGACTTGTTTGCATCCTACTTTTTACCATCGAGGTGGATGGTACCATCGTCGATGTGATCCTATATCTCATGCTGTAGGTGCATACAATGTTCAGTATCACACCCTTGGACACGATGGTATTGGAAAAAGGAATTTCCATCATACCAGTTGAGGTAGGGCTCTCTGAGGAGTCGAGGATCTTCAAATGTTATAACTTTATCCTTTAATAGTTTTTACAAAATAGAAGAATAAGATTCAAATAATTTAGTGAACTATTTATTGCACTTGAGGCCTCTATCATTAGAGGTGATGACTACATTTGTAAAAGATTTTCCTTTTTCCGAAAATTGATACTATAGATCTTCCTTCAGGATGGGAGCATGAGGAAGATCCCTTGAACTAAACAACCATCTGTTGATTCTCCCACAACGTTGTACATAGATGTGAGAATGAAGGATACTTCATTAAGGAAAACTTCTCCTGCCAAGGTCATTGCAGGTTGCTAATGAACAACTTTTGTACATCTAAGTTGGGTAGCGGGTAAGATATTTGTGAAAAGAGTGCTTGGTATCGAGCAATGAAATTAGTAATATTCTCATGCTCTCCTTGCTTACATCAGATGAAATCCGAGAAAGTCATCTTCAGCCTAATGTTAGCCTAGAAATGTCAGAGAAACTAGTTAACAAGTTGATCAAATGAAAATATAGAGTTTTTAGGCAAAGAACATTACTATTCTAGTGTTGTGTCTTTGAGAGATTGAGGGAAAAATTTAGCCTTCAAAGCATCGTGGAGAAAGAAGTTTGTACACATCGAATTGAAAGATGATATGTATGTTTGAGGGTCTCCTTTACCACCATATTTCTCAAACTTAGGAATTTCCATCCCTTGAGGGAAGGGAGTATTCAAGATTGTCATTGACAAAGGACTATGTTAGAAGAAAGGGTGAAAAATAGGCTAGGTAGAGGCTTGGGATAGACTCGCCAGCTGGTTTTGCATTTGACCCATATTTTATAGTAGTGCATTCAAAATAGGGTCAAATGAAGACATAGGGCCAATGGAGTCACCACCAAAACCACCACCAGAGCTACCATCAGAGCCACCTCCAGGGCCACCGCCATGACCACCACCAGAGCCACTTTCGGAGCCACCACTAGGGCTGTCATTGTAGCCACCGCTGGAGCCACCACTATAGCAACCACTGGAGCCACCACCGTGACCACCACCAGAACCACCAAACATACCAGGACCACCAACCCCCATTCCATTGTAAACTACACTGCCAAGGATAGAGCTACCCCCAGGAGGAAGAAAAATAAACCCAAGGGCTACTCTGCTTGATTTGACAGTAGGAGGCAGATCAAGAACATAGATGTTAACAGAAGAGCCCATTTTATCCAATCATACTAATGTCACAGGCATCGAGACACCAATTTTTCTTTCATAAGCATCGAACACATGACCTCAGGTAATATTTGACCTAGGGTTGTAGGAAGGAATGTATGCTTCCATTAAATTGGTATGGCCATAGAGAAACTCTATGCATGTCCGATATTTTTCCAACATATATTTGATATCATTAACAATCCTAGCAGGCCTAACCATGCTTTGTTCTCTCTCCAAGTGATTTGCAAGATCTAATAGCCTCTTGTCTAGAGCCAAGAGGTACTCTACAAGAATAGGGATGAATTCGTTCTCATAGAGAGGCAGAGCTAAAGGAGAGATAGGAGTAGGGACACAAGTGGTTTCATTGAAGAAACTCATCTCTTCCACCGATATCATCTCTTGGGAGGCAAGAGCCAAAGTGACCCTCGTAAAGTCCATCTCTAAGTGTCGCTATTGCACACTCCTCCTAACAATGTATCCAAAAGTCGTAGATTGAGTTGTGAAGCTCATAAAGCGTCACGACACACAAGTCCACAGTGTACATAGACATGAGAGAAAGAACATTAACACAAATAAATGGATATTACAAGTTTCACATCAGGTTCACCAAAATGTAGAGGGGGACTAACTTCTCAAGACCCCAAGTCATGGGAGGGTCTAGAACAATCAATTGCCTTGATCTACCTTGAATGCTAAGGATTTTCTAAGGAAAGTTTAATGTTTCAAGAGGGGTGAAAAGGAAGGAAAATTGATCTACCATTGTCCTTTTATCAACTTGAGAGTTTAGGAAACTAGGTGAGAAAATTCTCGATTTTGGACTATAACCTAGGTAGCTCTCTACCAAAGGACTCCAACGTAGAAGAGGAATGATAGTGTGGTACGTTGGTGTCCTGGTCGGGCATTGGCATCCATACAGATAGGGATTATGAAGTACAATCAAAATATAACAAAGAATTCACTAACTACATGATAAGAACAGTTTTATATAATGACAAAAAACAAAATACAACTAAATGGTTAAAAAAGAAGAAGAATACTTTAAATTAAAAGATAAAATTTGACAAGAGAAAATGTGGCAAAAATCAAACTTACGATCTGTTCAACCTCCCATAAGCTCCACACGATAAAAGTACCTACACACAGTAGAATGAGGAAAAATGTTGGGGCTTTTTTGGGGCTTGCCACAATCAAACCCCCGTTTTGGTGTTCCCACCTCCACGAACAACCGAGATAGCCACAATAGAAAGAATATGATAAAGAAAGTTTCAAAATAGAAGAATTCTAATAAATGCTAACAACAATATGCTACGTAAATCAAATAACGATGCTAAGTAAAATGGATATCATCTCCCCAATAAGATGCCCTCAAGCACGTGAAGGGAGATGCGAGCTCACAAGCTTGTGAGATGCCAACGTTGCTGCAACAACGAGAGGAATGAAACCAACAGAGTGTTAACTAAGAGCTTCAACAATGGATGAGGTGCTATAAAATGCTCAAGAAGTATATAGAAATGTGAAGTGAGATTGAAGAAGATGAAGTGAATGTGAGAGATAGTGTTTTGAAGTTGAATAGAAGCCCACAAGATCCATTTGAGGTCGGTCAAGGGCATAGGGGTGTTACACCTCATCACCAATGGAGAAGTGTAACGCCTCTATGAATTCTAGAGGTGGGAATCCTGTCAGGATGATAGGGTGGCGCGCATACGTTTGCACATCGCGCTAGCATCCCCGATAGAAATTCCCCCACTGATACTACAGATAGCTGCCAAGTGGGTGGAAAGTGGATGGATGAGGTGGAAAAACATCTTCTGGTTTTTTCTAAGGTAAAGGGGTGTAAATGGGGAATTTTCAAGGGTTGCAAATTCACTGCATTACACTCATGTGATAAGACTAAGACACTTTTCATGATCTTGTCTAATCCTATCTCTCACCTTGGAATGGCATCTTTCAATGTTACTTCTCTCTATTGCATGTGGAGGTTATTTGGTGTTGTAGATTGAAGATCTTGGTTGTGTACTTCAACAAAGGGACCATTCTAGAGGGCTTCCAAGTATAGCATATAAAAATCATCTTCGATATGATGCCACATGATTTGATAAAATTCAACTAAAAAACCATCAAAACCAAGGATTTTATTAGTTTTCATAAAGAAAAGAGCACATTCAAGTTCTTCCATAGAGAGAACTCGGTCCAAAAATTGGCTATAACCTAGATCAATCTTGTTAGGGATATATTTTTTACACTTTCTTCCAAGGTTTCTTGAATATCTTGCCAATTATTATTATTAAATAATTTTCATAAAAAAGCTAGAATAATCTAGTAATTTTAGGAAGGTCGGTGTGTGTTCCACTTTCATCTAGAATAACACCATTTTTTAATCTTTATAATTGAGATAATTGAATAAAAATTTGGATCCTCTATTCCCATCCTTTATCCAATGAATCCTAGTTATGATTTTGGAACCTTGTGCCTTGTAATTGTCCAATTTTCATAGTTACATTTCAATAATGACAATAGAATTTTGAATCTTTTCATTTTGAGGGTCAACATTTAGTTGTTTCCTAGCATGTTCCAATTTTCCTTAAATGTATTTTTCTGTATACTTACATCCAAAAGCCATTCTCTTGCCAAAGAACCAAAGAAAATCAATGCATTGTATTCGAGCAAAACACCACCACCCAATCCACAACTCACCCTCTTGAGGTTTTGGAATAAAATTTCAAATTCCCACTAAAGCAAACAAAAATTCAATATGTTTTAAATGGGAGATATTATGCTTAGAAGGAAGCTAAGTAGAAGAGCCAACATTGTGAGTAAGAGAGATAGGGTAATTGAATAATCAAATTGAAAATTCTCTAGTTTAAGGTTGTGAGATACAAAAGATCAATCCAATCTACTCGACTTCCTATCATTTCTAGATCTACATTTGGACCATGTAAACTAGTTATTTGCATGGTTGGTGAATTTATTATGAATAGGGTCAATCACATTCAACAATGTTTGGACAATAGATCCATGTTTTAAACTCATCATGACTAAGTTTGAAATACTTAAACCAATTGTGATCTTCATGATGTTCTACCATGTTGAAGTCCCCTCCCAACACCCAATGAACATTAGGATGACAATTAGACATCCAATCCCAAATAATAGATGTCTTTAAGATTATTAGGAGCATATATGGAGCATAAACCAATAGGTTGTCCAATGATAAAGGAAAGGGCCCAAGCACAATTATGTGGCACATCCTCTCCTTTATCAATGACATGTTTAGAAATCCAAGGAGACAATCAAAGAAGAACTCCACCACTACCATCATTATGAGAAGAATAAAGGAACAAAACTTTCCAAAAATTAAAAAGAGTCACATCTAGGTGTTCATTACTTAAATTTGACTTCTTGTAAAAATAAGACATTTGGTTTGAATCTTAATATGTTGTCTTGAACTTTTAACTTTCTTTGAGGGTGGGAGAGCCCTCTCACGTTCCAAGAAAAAATCTTGCAATTCATGGTGAGTCGGATAAGTTTTTATCATCTTCTTGTGGCAAGACTCCAAAACAGTTAGAAAGGAAGACAACTTGTTCATTATACAATCTTGACTTTTTCCTAGAATTAAGAGAGGAAGGAATCCAACTTGCATATTTAAATTAATTATTAGTTCAATAAATCAAAAAGTAATTTATGCATAAAAGAAAGCTGAATGGTGGTTGTGATAATTAAAAAAATATTTTTTAAGGGAAGAAAGGGTAATGGAATTTATTAATAAATTCAAAAACAATGATATAATTAGAAAGCTGCACGATTGGAATCTTGGGAAATACATTTTTAATCATGAGTTTATAATATTTTTTAGCTACGATTCAAGTCATAACTACGATTTTTTTTAATAATTTCCTAACTATTTAAAAGTTTAAAAAACAATTTCCCTAATAATTGGATCGGACCTACTTTTGTCGTTTGGATAAATAAAGAGATTTTATTAGCTTTTTTTTAGTTATATTATGAATACTTTTTTTCTTTTTATGGGATAGGGAGGAATTGGTCAAAAGTAGTTGTAGCTTTGGACTATATTATAGTTTTATTTTAATTAATTAAAAATAATTAGATTTGCTATAAAATAATATCTTTAAACTGTTATTGGTTAAATGATTTGAGAATTTATATTATTTTGTATGTGATTGATAAAATATCATAATTGAGTTTCTAATGAATATATTATTTATATTAATTTTAAATTTTTGAAAATTAGTTTTTATTATAATAAGTATGACGGTGTGAAATGATTTTAACACATTCATCACATCAAAATAATTAAATTGAGGAGTCTATATAATTAAAATATTTCATTCATGTGTAGATAATTATTAAAAATAATGTTTACTTTATAATATCTTAAAAATCTTTCTTAACATAATGATTATTATTGTACTTTTTAATACATTCTAAAAGCTTAAACTATTATAATTTTTAATTATTAAAAAAAAACAAATTTGTAAGTTATAAAAATTCTTTATACCACATAAAGAAATATTAAAGATCTAACATTTTGTTTTGTTATAATGTATCAATATTATTGTACTAAATTGCATGAGTCATCTACTAAATTATATGTGAAAATTTTGATAGATACCAACAAAAACAAATGTGCTACTAACTCTAGTTGCATGTGGTGGATTAAATAATTAATAATAAATGCTAAATAATGGAATGAAATAAACTTAAAAATCTAATTATTTTTCTTTAAAAAAATAGTTATTATTTGATTTTGAAATATTTGCATGTATATTTAAAACATAAAGCAATTCAAATAAAAAAGAAAGTTGCCAACAAATTGCCAAAAAAACATTGCAAATAGAAATAGAATAGTCCATCTAGTTGGCAAATCAATATTTATTTGACTTTTATGTGATAAGATAGATTTTTGAGCCTTTTACTGTATTTTAGCGAATTTTACCATTAAATGGTAGCTGATTTACCATTAAATGGCAACTAAAACTTATTTTCCAACAATTCAGAAGTTGTTTGTAGATGTGAGACTTGTTTCTGACTCAAGTCTCACACTATATATAACCTATCGACTAATTAAATCATTCTAGATTTTAAAGATGATCAAATTTAAAATACAAAATTAACCTAAATCAAATTTTAAACCAAACTCAATTTGTAAAATTGACCTTTTATATATATAAAAAAAAACAACCTCACAAATTATAAGCACCTATACTTATAAAACATAATTTTATCTTGATATATAAACCTATAATAAATTAATAATAAAGATGCTTCTACCTTTATCAAACATATAAACAACTTGAAAACAATATTCAAAACAAAAAAAATCATATAATATACATATCAATCACTAAGTATAAAGATCAATCCCAAATGTGCACCAAACATATATATTTAACTAATTTTTTATTTTTTATTTTTTAAAAAATTTATTGGATATACATCGAAGAAAGTTGACGAGTTGTGGTCAACACGAAGAAAATTAACATATTTTTCATATTTTTTTAAAGCGAACAAAGGGCCATAATGATATAATTTTATTTTAAAGATGTACAATTGCAATGTTGGGGAAATACCATTTTTAATCACAACATTATATATTCATTAAATATTTTTCATTTCAATAGAAGCTGTTGACACAAAATTACTGTTATTATTTAGTAATTATTATATTTTTTAATTAAAAAATAATTATTTTTAAAGTAATATTAATATTTGTTTTTTTAATATAAATATATAATTTGTAAATTAAATTTTAATTATGTTAAGAGGTATTTTATAAAAATATAAGATACAAAATTTAAAAATCAAAATATAATCATAAAACATACAAAAATTAAAATAATTCTTTAAAAAAATAAATATAAATAAATAAAATTAATTTTAAATTAAAAAATATGTGTCTTCATATGAATGTTGTAAACTAGTATATGTGTCTTCATTTATTATTATTGTTATTCAAAATATTGAGCAACAAAAAAAATCAAACTCATTTTTTATATATAATTAATTAAACTCTAATTAAAACCTATCACTAACTAAATCCTAATTGACGAAGAATACTAAACATAAGGCTAATAATATTATCATATTATTATTATTATTATTATTTTATTATTGTTTTGGATAAGGATAAGAATGTGATGGTGGATTTTTTTAAATAAATATTATTTTCTTTGCTTTAAAATTATTTCTAAGATTTTTTTTTTCTTTACAGACATGCTTTCAAATAGATGTGTTTAAGATATCTATACTAATAAAATAATTTATATGAATTATTATTGATTAAATAGTTTGGATTTTTATTAAATTTTTTTTATCATATTTAATATTAATGAACTGCTTAAGTTCCTCACAACGAATTGGGAGACTATTTAGGACAAACCATGCATGGAAGAAAAGAATTAGGCTTTTGGATCTTTAAGTTTTATGATAGTTTAACTTTGACTGTTAATATGTATATGTTATTTTATGACTGGGGTCTATGGACTCGACTGCGCTGTATCATGCCTGCATGATGGACTCTTTTAACTTTTTAGTTTTTTGTGTTGTTTTGGGGTTTTTGATATGACTTGATGTGGGTGATGGCTTGGTTTACTCTGTGTTGTTAATGTGGTTGCTTTGGATGGCCTTGGTTGCCTTGTATTGATGGGACAACACCCTTGTTTTTGCTGCTTTTTATATCAAAAACATGATTTTGAATGAAAATAATATTTATTTATTATTTTATTTTTGAACATTGATCTTTATTATAATTAGATTTGATTATGTGAAGCCATGTGCACAAGAAATTTTATCACAAATTTATATGTAAAGTGTCTAGAATATTAAATTAATATAGAATTTTATGTCAAATATTGTCAATATCTTTTATCAATTTTATATGTTATAAATACTATGCTAAGAACTATCATCTATAATAATATTTACAAGACATGACAAGTATTAAAGTATTTATTATTAGCTATTTTTTTATCTTCAAAATTTGATATAACATTCATACTTGTGGACAATGCCAAGCAACATTTTATCACTAAGCATAATTAAATAATTTTAATTATTTAATTATTTCCTAATGTCATATTCTTCTATTAATAATTAAATAATTCTTAATTTTTTAATTAATTCACTTTGTCTTTGTTCCTCTCTTGACTAATTTGAATAAATATCAATTTTATTTAAAATACGTCATTAATTATCCTTTTTTCCTCTATAATTAAATAAATTCTTATTTATTTAATTATTTACTTCCATTATCCTCTATAATTAAATAATTATTTTAATTATTTAATTATTCATTAGCTTTTTCCTTCCATAATTAAATAAATCATATTTATTTAATTATTTATCATTTCCCTCCACCTATTATTAAATAATTATTTTTAATTTTTTAATATTTCACACTTCATCCTTCTATAATTATGTAATTATTTATAATTATTTAATTATTCATTTCCCCTCTTCTAAATTAAATAATTTCTATCATTATTTAATTTATTTCTTCTTAGTTAAGCCCTAAATCTCAACTAATTTCTTGAGTTTTGGTCCATCCTTCACATCCTTATCTCTTTTTCCTCTCAATTAACCCCATCCATTGATCATGTCACCTCATCTCTCAATCCTCACCATTCATTTGAATCAAGATTTCTATAAAAGCAATTCATGACCATCATTCCAACCTTAACCATGATCTTTGAAGTTTTTCTATCTTAAGATCTAGTCATCTTGCATCAACATCAAGCTTATCAAATACATTGGATACTACAAATCTGAGAGCAAACAAAGCAAAATGGAGAAGAGAAATGAAGATTAATCAACTATGGCATAGAGATTGAGTATTATTGCTTTATTATTTGGATTTTTATTGTCGTTTGTGCTTCATTGTTGGATTAGGGTCTTTATTTCTTGAAATATGTAGTTTTGTGGTTGCTATCATTGATTCATTCTCTTTCCCAAATTTTACTCGATCTACATTTGGTGAACCTGACGTGAACTAACCATATTTTTCAAAATTTTGATTTTTTGATTTTTAGGAGTGTGACACAATCGTTCTATGGAGCACCGCAATTGATCCTTCAAACACAACAATCATTGTACGATGCGAGGTCTTCTGCACCACATCTTCACCCAAAATGACACATCTGACTATTATCTTGCACAAATTAAAATCATTCAATACTATTTTAGATCATTTTATTGGCTACTGGTTATTATTCTGACATCCTAACAGTCTACTTACATCATTTCCATCATCAAATTTGTTGTTTCTTATAAGATCTTTGTGTGTTTGTAGCTACAGGTTCCTACACCACAATTGTGCCCTAGAACAACACAATTGTCTCATTGTGAACTGAAGTTGCTATTCCTTATGTTGAAGTCATTGTTTCATAAGCCACATCTATTAAAATCGACAATGCATTACAACATTGCATCTAAACCTTTATGCACTACATTCGATTGTCATAGAAAAAGAGGGTATAAATCTAAGATTTTCATTTTCTTCTTTTTACATTCATTAGGGTAGAGATTTTGGTTACTAATACCTGATTTCTAGCTTGTGGCAATCATTGGGAGAAGACCTCTTGATCTAAAATACTAATCTAATTTCTTTGAGGGTTTCATTATGTGTTTTTGATTTCTAAATTAGGAACATTTTTAGTTGTTTCTTACAAAGAACAAGTGTCTTCCATATTTTGTGCACTTGCACACATGTGTTATTACCGAAGGAATGTTTAGCTAAAGTATCCTCTCCCCTTGCACTATGTGTGATTCCTGGGTAATGAGAAATATCAACACAACATATTCTTAAATATCCTCTCTTCTTGTGCTACATGTGATTCCTACGTGATGAGAAAGAGCATTGCATAAGCCTTCCATTTTTCTTTTTGAGTAGGGTGGGACTACTAGTGGCGTTTCACCCCTGGGAGTAACCCCTAGCATATATACCTCCAGTACACTATATTAAAGTGCAAAAACTAAAATGTGAGCATAATCCATTTGAGCCCTAGTGGGTAGGCCTTTCAGTCCTGGGTGATTCTAGATGGGGTTAGAGACTTCGATATTCCATCACTACTAGGCCATGGTGTTCTTCAGAGTTCACACATGAGTAAGAACCATTATTTTTAGAAACCTAAGACTTATTTTGGCCATCTACTATTATTGATGCATCGTGATAGCATCTTCATGAGAAGCTACTTACCATGTCTGGTGCTTGGATGAGGTGGCACGGTTCCTTGTTTGGATTTTATCCTTTCAAGGAGAGAGGTGTTAAGGTGGTACATGAACTTGTCATACTATAGCTTCACCCACTCCTTTTACTTGGATTTAACATCACTCGAAAGGGTGAGGTAAGCCCACTTTAGCAGATAACCTTATTACTGCTAGCTAGGTTGTGCTTGCTTATATTTTTTGTGAACCAAGGCCAAGCGAGTTTTATGGAAGAAAACATGCAAAATACTTACCTACCACAAAGTCAAAGAGTCAAAATCAACCAAATCTATTTTTCAAGTGTTTGCTATGTCTTAATATCAAATCTAGAAATTGCGAAAAACATAAAACCACTTAGAAAATATCAATTTTATGCCAAAAAGCAGAACACCACAATCATTGAACAAAATACCGCAATTGTTAGAAATAACACTACATCTGTCAAAAACCCTAAGAAGATCAAAACCCACATTTTTCTGTGCACCACAATTGATCGGTCATGCACCGTAATTGACTGGCCCTACACCTCATCTATGGCCTGAAACACCATATAATTTGTTAGAATCAAATTTTTTGGGGAAATATCTATACATCAAAATTTTAATTTCCTTATAGATAGTGACTATGCATTTAGATTTGAGACTTTTTTAGGTTTAGTTAGTCCATTCATTGCATTTCATCATTTACTGCAAGTTAGCATGCATAGTCCTAGTTTTCATACATCACATTCTACCTCATCCCATCATAATCTTTGAGTCTTAATATTAGGAGGATTATCACACTATTGAGAAGATCATAATCTCATATTTAGGTTTCTTGACCTTATCATATTTCATTTATCTTATCCTTAGGTGGGGCCTACAACTCATGTGTCTAGTTTAGGCTCACATTTTATCTAATCACCAACATCATTATCTTGGTTCTGATTCTCTTGAGGTCTTGAAATTTAGAGCTATTACTTTGGTTCATCATAGTTTCCTTAGCATCCCCCTTTTAAGGTTCAAAATTGCATATCCAAATCCAAGCATAGTTTTAGTCTTAGTCTCATTACCTTCTTGCATCCCATGCAAGCATAATCATAGTCATAGTCTTATTTTTCATTTTTCATACCAAATGTAGTTATAGTTGCATTCCTATCTTGCATTCTTATATTCCAAAAATTCCATAAACATAGCATAGTGTCATTTTCATCTTCCATTTCCTTAGTTTGCATCTTCATCCTTAGTTGCATTCATTCCAAAAAAGTCTCAAAATCTAAAGATCACAAGTCTTATATGGTCTTCATAGGTCACAAAGGAAATGAAAAGACATGGATTCCTCATATGAGGTCCCCAATTTTCATCCAACTAGCACCATTAAATTTAGGTCATCTTCAAACTAACCTCTTGTCAATCTTGCATTGAATGAGGTTAATGAAAGTCTAACCCCCAAAGAGATTGAAAAAACTTCCCAGGATCCTAAGATAGTGTGTATCATAAAAGAGATGGTCAAAGTAGATCCTAATAAATAGTTTTTAGCACTTTCTCAAAATGGTGCCAAGCTTCCCTCTGGTTTTGACACTTCCACAATTTTAGAGGGAACACCATAATAAAAATCTCAAGGTCAAGGTCATAACACATTATCACAAGGTTATCCCTCCTCACAATAAATGCACACTAGTATGCCTCTTGGGGGAACTAAAAAGAATGTGACAACTACACACATTCCCCATACTCCAATGTTTGGTACCAAAAGAACACATGCAACATCTCAATGACCAAGTCCCACATTTTCCAATCCATTTGCTTCATCCTCTAGCACCATGGGTATGACTTTTACAAATCCATTTTCCACATCATCTACCCAAACACCATATCATCAACCAACATAGACACAAATCTAAATCTAAATCCACTATGAAAGACAAGAAGGATTCACATGGCCACACCAAGAGTGCAAACCCAAATGACCAACACTACACCAAACACAAGCATGCATTTTGGGTCAAACATAAACACCAACCAACCTCCATCATAATAACATGTCAATCCAAATCTCAACTTCATACGACACAAAAATGTAAAAATAAAACTCCACCACAACACCATACCAATACCAATACCAATACCAATACCAATACTAGTACCAATACCAATACCAACACCAACACCATGTTTACATCTCACTTCCAACAAGGTAATCATAATACTTCTCAAAAAAAAAATCAACCCAAATCCAACATTTATGTCCACAAAAATCCATTATCACTACACAACTACCTCAACACAATTAACACCAACACCAACCCTCTCGTGTAAAGTCAACCGAACATGCCACCATCACCCATGGGAAATTTGATACAAAAAATGAAAGCAATACAAAAACAAATGAAAAAATGCAAGTGAGTATGACAAAGAAAACATACTCAATGAAAGAACTATGTCCTTACCCTTTTGATTGAGGCATATACATACCACTTTTCCCTCCACACTTCAATGTACCAAACGTCAACAAATATAAAGGGAAAGGGGATCCAATAGAACATGTGAAAGAGTTTAATACTGCTTGTATGGACATCCATTTTAATCCTACATACTTAATGAGATTATTCCCATGTAGCCTTTTGGGGAAGGATCTAGAGTGGTTTGCACACTTACTGCCTAGGATAAGAATATGGAATGAACTAGCTAAAAAGTTTATCAAACACTTTTCCTATAACATTGAAAGTGACATGACCCTTGTGAAACTATGCACAACCAAACAAAAAGAAGGGGAGTCACTTACTTCATTCTTTCAAAGATGGTGAAGTATGGATAGAAAATGTCCTTTTCACATACCTAATAAACATTTGGATACTATTTTTTTCAAAAACCTCAATACAAAATCAATGCACCAACTTCAAATCCATTGTTGCAACACATTTGAGGATTTCATTGAAAAGGGAGTCTCCATTGAGAAAGCTCTTTTTGTGAAAGGATTGGTTAAGATTTTCAAAGAAAATCAAAACAATCCCAATGACAAAGGAATATTTTGGTCTAGAAAAAAAAATGTCACCAATGATGGGGTAGTTGATGCTATTTAGTGGTTAACAAAGTTCACCCCACCATTCATCTCAAAGGTCCTTCCACACAAAACAATCCAACACCAAGTCATGAAAAAAATACAAATGCAGTCCAAAAGAACCAACCACATAGAGGTCCTTCATGAGCAAACATGCCTAAATGAACATATGCATCATTAGGGGAACCCATAATCGATCTTGAAGAAACTATTGCAATCAAATGTCATTCAACTGTCAAATGTTAAATCCTATGAACCTACAATTTTTAAACTAACTTGGTGGAATGATAATAAATTTTGTGAGTAGCATCAGATAAAGGAACATAAAACATCACAATTTTGGAGACTTAAAGATCTTATCCAAGACTCAAATAAGGTGACATATTAGTGGATAATTCACAAGGAAAGAAAAATACTGATCACACTATTTTCAAGAATCGCCTACAAGACCATGGAAAAGGAAAAGCCTCTAGTTTAGGGGACAATACAAACAACAATGCCAATTACACTAGTGTCTCATATGAGTATACTATCAATAACATTTGATCCTTTGATAAAAACATCTCTACCATTACTATCAATAAATTTTTTGAATGTGATGTCACCACCCAGAGAGCTAAAGTGACCTTGCAATGGGTCACCTCAAATCCACAACCAAAAAGTCAATATAACCTCCTAGACCATCTAGGAAAAACTCCCACACAAATATCCATTCTTGAGTTTCTCTACATATCTCCTGAGCATAAAGTCATTTTGGATAAAGCTTTGCAAGAGACTTATGTCCCTACTAAACTAAATGTTAACTAATTTTAGGCCATAGTAGGATACTTAGTCACAACCCATCATGTCATATTTTCAGAGCAAGATCTTCCTGTACAAAGACCAAATCATAATGACCCATTACATCTTGAGGTATACATTAATAAACATAAAATTAGATTAGTCTTGGTAGATGGTGGTGTAGGTCTAAATATATGCACTTTAAAATTCGTCATAACATTGAGATTCCTTGAAGCTTGTGTAGACACATCTAAGAAAATCATTATCAAGGCTTATGAAAATGTTGAGCGTTCATCCAAAGGCATAATCATACTTCCCATAGTTGGGCCTGCTATTTAGAATATGACATTCCAAGTCTTAGATTTGGACCTACCATATAACCTTCTCCTTGGTTTCCCATGGATTCATGCCATGAAGGGAATCCCTTCCACATACCATCAATGCCTTAAATTTCCATACAATGACACCAAAATTACTATATCAGGTGATCTCAACCTCTTCCAATATTGTAGTAGCTTGAAAGGGACCATTGAATATCAAGTTCCTATCAATTGAGAAGCTTCTTCCTCTACCTCATCACATTACATTGATCCCTCCTCACGACCTAAATCTTCTATTCCTCCCATTACACCTTTCGAACCTAAGGTCCAGATCCATGAAATGGGAGTTGGAGAGTATAACATCGAGAGCTTATTTTATGTTGGGAAGTTTCTTGCATCACTAAAATATTATGGGAAACCTCCTCCTATTTAGAAGGAACCTAAGGTTTTCATTCATAATCCTCCTACTACATTCACTAAGTGGTTGAACTAAGAAAATAGACTATAGGAGAGGATATTTCTACATGGATCTACAAGGATGAAGAAGAAACCAAGTCCTCACAAATACCAATTGAGCATTATGGGGAAGATTTCAAGATCATGAAAAAACAAGGTTATGATGGAAATAGTAGTCCTGGTTTGAAAAAACATGGAATGATAGAACCTTTATTGCCTCTTAAGTTTCCAAAGAATACAAGGTTAGGGTATGCACCACCAAAATAAATTCCTCCTCATACTAAGTTATCTTTGGGTGAAAACGTTAAGGCTTCTAATGAAATCAAGACAACTAAGGATTACCATATTGAAATAGACTCCAATGAATAGGAATGGGGTTCCAATGAATCCTCTAGTGATTATGACCTAGCTGAAACCTTTTGAGAGCTTGACCCATCCTCTTCTCAACAAAATCTGAGTGGTCATGCCTGGATTGAAACCTTTTGGGATCTTGATATGATACCTCTGTTTTTACCATATCCACTTATTCCATGAACTATAATGATACCAATGGTGACTTAATGATACCAATGGTGACTTACGCCTCATTTACTCATAACTAATAGATTGGGATCAACAAGGACCTCTAATTTTGGACATATTCAAGAACAATGAAGCAATATCTAAGTTCATGGGACTTCAAGAAGGAATCCCAAGTGGGGATCATAAGGTTGTATTTATCATAGAGACTGACAATGCAACATAATATGGGGAGTATGCTCTACCCTCTAGTTTCAAAAATGAAAATGATAAAAATAATAGGTCTCTAGGTGAAAACCAAAAGGCACCTTTAGACCATGAAAAAGTAAAAATAAAGGATGTAGTCGAGGGTGAAAACCTCCCTGAGGTGCCCACGGATGGAGGGTTGGACATGTTTCCCATAAACCAAGAGAGATCACCATTGCTTGTAGAAAAATTGGAAGAGGTCAATATGGGAACTAATCCTAGAATCATGCACTTTGCAACATCCTTAACAGTCACATAAAAGTAAAAATTTGTCAGTTTCATTTTACAAAGACAAATAATTTTTTCTTGGTCATACACTGCTATGTTTGGGTTGGACCCTGAATTAGTATTTCATCATTTGAAATTGTTCCCAAATGCAAAACTGGTGAAACAAAAGTTGAGAAAGATGTACCCCAGATCACACTTTAGTGAAAGTAGAATTGAAGAAGTTGCTTGATGTTGGTTTCATTCGTCTAAAAGACTACACAGAGTGGATAGAAAATCTTGTCTCCATAACAAAACCAACTAGTAGAACTAGAGTATGTATAGACTTCAGATATTTAAATGAGGCTTTTCCTAAAGATTATTTCCCATTTCCCAACATTGACATCATAGTAGACTTGACAACAGGATACAAAATGATATCACTTATGGAAAATTTCTAAAGATATAATCAAATTTATATTTCCCTTGAGGATCAATGTAAAACAACTTTCACTTGTGCTTGGGGTACTTATTGTTGGAATGCCATGTTGTTTGGTCTCAAGAATGCTGGAGAAACATATCAAAGAGCTATGACCAAAAATTTTCATGACTACATGCATGCGTTCATGGAGGACTATGTTAATGACTTGATAGAAAAATCATTATCAAGGGACAATCACTTAGTAGTATTGGAAAATATTTTCAAATGGTTAGAAGAGTACAAGGTTAGATTGAATCTAAAAAAGTGTTCCTTTGGGGTACAATTTAGAAAACTATTTGGATACATTGTATCTCGTAGAGGTATTGAAGTTGATATAGTAAATTCCATCGTGGATACGACCACCAACAAACATAAGAAAATTATGTATAATACAAGGAAGGTTGTAGTCTATTCAAAGGTTCATATCTTAGTTAGTAGATAAATTTCAACCGTTTTAGTAATTTCTTCTTAAGGGAATAACATTCATATGGACCAATCATTGTTAAGAAGCATTCCAAAAAATCAAGGATTATTTGTTATCTCCTCCAGTTCTCATGCCTCCTATTGATGGTAGACACGTAATAATATACATATCAACAACCTCATCAGCATTGGGAGCCTTGTTATCACAAAATGATAATGATGGAAAAAATGGGCTATCTAATATATCAGTCGTATACTTGTAGGGTATGAGCTTAATTACATTCCTATTGAATAAGCATGTCTTGCAGTTGTCTTCGCCACTCAAAAGATTCAAAACTATATGCTAAATCATCAAATAAAACTAGTTACAAAGATGGATCCATTGAAATACCTACTCAACAAAGCAACTCTAACAAGACAATTAGAAAATTGGGTCATGATCCTCAGTGAATTTGATATAGAATTGTATAAGAGTGAATTTGCACCCCATGTGAAAATCCCCTTTTTTTCCTTTATCCACCTTAGAAAACCAAGTTCAGAGGCTTAATTCTACCTAAGCCCACTACTTGTATCCCATTTGGCACCTGTTTTGAGAATCAGTGGAGGCGTTTCTGTTGGGGATGTCCCCATGACGTGCTTATGTCCCTAGCAGATTCCTGCAGCTGAACCTGCAGAGGCATTACACTTCTCATTGGGAGTCAAGTTGTAACGCCCCCTTCGGTCGACCAACCCGAATATGGCCGTTTCTCTTCATCTCTCCTTCATATTCACTCCTTCAACAAGAATTTCATCTTCTTCACAACTTCAAGCATTCAACTTCATAATTTTTTGTATCCATTTCAAACTTCAAGCAACATTCTTGCATTCCATAGCAACCAAAGAGACACTCCATCACATTTGTAGAGCAAGTTTGGGACCATGCCATTATAGCAAAGGCTTGAGTTCCTCTCATTTTCTCCCCCAAGCAGCCTTGAGTGCTCTTGGTGGAGGTGGTAAGCTTCCCTCTCCTCTCCTCTATCATTCTATTGAGTTAGCATTGTACTTTTTTGTAGTGCTTTTGTGTTCTTTATTGTATTGTTTCCTTTATCTAGTTTCCTTGGCTGTCCATGGAGGTGGGAAAACCTAAACGTGGGTCTAACTGAGGAAGACCCCTATACAACCACCCAACATTCTCCTCTCTTTTTGTGTGTTGGAGTACGTGATTCTCAAAGGATTAGTTGGTGAACAAATTCCTTGGTGAGATTCTCCTTGCTCTCTTTACTCTTGTATATTTTCTTTACAATATTAAAGAGTATTTCATTTACTTAATCACATCATTCTAGCCCTTTAGTTAGTTAGTTGGGTTTTTAGCTAGTTTTTATTGGTTTGAACTCATCTTCATTGTTGTTTGGTCATATGGATGCCTACGCACTTTTGAGATGCCAACACACCGTGCTAATTTCTAGAGACTGCGTTTTGATCCTTGGATAGAGAGCTTCCCAAGGCATAGTGTTAGACCTAAAAATTGGGTCACCTAGCCCCTTCCTGTGTTTTGGGTCTGCAGAGTAATCGAGAGGCCTCATGGTCCTCGTTACTCTTTCCTTGCATTTGCAAACATTATGCTTAGATGAGGTAAGTTAGGGAAGCCTCTCACCTCTTGACCCTCTATGACCTAGGGTCAGCACACGGTGGTCCCCCTCTCTTACATTTTTGGTGGACCTGATGTGAACCATTTTGGTTCCATTCTTGTGATCTTGACAGTTCCTTTCCTCATACTCTAGGAGTGTTGTAGGTGAGAGTGTTGTGAGTCTGTTGCCTTACAACCCAGCCTACAACCCCTAGTTGGTGTAGTTGGAAGGTTCCAAAGGTATTGCATGATGAAACCTTAATTGGGTCACCATCTTATCTATCAACCTTTAGGGACTTTGTGAAAGTGTTTTCTAGTGTACATAATGGCATCCTTCCTACATCAACCTATCCCCTCTACATAGCCTATGGATAGTGGTACTGGTATAAATTTCACTTCACAGGACCTGCGAATGGGTTTTAACAAGGAACCATCTCCTCTTTACATTCCCACACAGATCAATGGAAACATCGTAGTGGGTGTTCTTGTTGATCTGACATCACAAGTGAACATAATAAAAAAGGAGATTATGCTAATAAAATTATTACACAATGATGGATACGATGATCTTGTGAGTTTCATTCATACACATGATGGTATTTTTGTACCCCCTTTGGGTAGTATTGTCTTGTCAGTTTTAGTCAGACCTAAGTTCGTAAAACTCCTATTTGATATCATCCCTGGGTCTAAACTATTTAGGGTGAAGTTGGGTATCCCTTGGTTAGTGGTGATGAATGCAGTACCCTCTATCATGCATAAATGTCTAAAATTTATCCATGGGGGTTCCATGCATGTAATCCATGACACCGGTTATAGACCACTAGTTGCACGTGGTAGCTGCTCCTTGGATCACCCTTGGCCTGCATCCGTTGGTCCTCTCCCACCTAGGACGAACCTCTTGCACCAAACATATCAGAACTATAACAAAGGGCGTATGAGGCCAAAAATTAGATACCCTCCCTCGCCTTATGTCGTCTCACATAAGGCTTGCTTGAAAGCTGACAACAATGCCACTAAGGCGCGAAAGAAGGAAGAAGATAAGTAGTCTCACGATCCTCCTTCTTCCTCTTCTATTGGTCAGTCTGGCGCTTCTTCTTGCTCTGTTGAGGTACCATTGGGTCCTATTCCTCATCTATAGGAGAACCCTATGGTGCCCACTTGGTGAAAGCCTAAGCGTCCTACTTTTGAACTTCCTGTTTTGTTGACAGAACCTAGACCCACTTGGTACAATAGGAAGAAGGTCTCCCAGAGAGAGTCCTCATTATTTTGACCTCCATGGCTTCCTACTGCTCCTGCTTCTAAGGAAGTGAGTGGAAAGAGGCCCATTGTTGAGGCTCTCGAGTTGACTCCTCCTGTTGCTCCCTTGCCTATTCCTCATACTCCCGTGCAGGATACTATCCCTCCACCTGAAATGATAGTAGTGGAAATTCATATGGTTGAGTAGGAGTCTCCTGTTTCTTTACAACCTTCGACCTCCAACTCCAAGAGCCATAGAAACCACCTTGTGCACGAACGCAAGCATCAGTGAAAGGCTCTCCTAGCTGAGCAAGCCACCTCACAAAAGAAGGAGGAAGAAACAATTGCCCCTACTTCAGGGCCTCTTGCAATGTCTTCTTCCTCCCTTCCTTTTGCTTCCCTTTAGTTTGGCTCTGTACTACTTTTGATTTCCATTGCGAGTATGAATGTGCCTAACCCTAAACATGTATAGGTGTTCATTGCTCCTTCGGTAGAGATTCCTTTGTTGATGTCCATCCTAGATACCCAACCCCTCTCGAAGCCCATGGATATGATTAATACTTTGGTTGTATCCGTTGCAGTTCTTTCCTCCTCTTCCTCTGCACCTTTGGCCTCATCCATGGGGAGTTCATATCCCTTGATGAAATAGGAGGCATAGGATGGTCCCTCTAGAAATGAAGGACATAAGAGGAGTCTGCCTTCTTCGCATGGAGGCCTTGCATTGACTTGTTCTGTCCTAATAACAGAACCAATCCCAGCTTCCCCTGAGTTTGTCATTGTTCCCGAGTCATTCGGTGATCTTAGTGGTGAACCTTAGGAAGAACCTATCCCATCCGCTAAAATTAGGCATGGTGCTCCCGTAGGGTGCATGTTTAAATTAGTGGATGAGGTCCCAACCTTGTCAATGATCTTCACAAAATCATCAACCTTAGCTCCACAAGAGCTCGATGAAGAAGACCTTGTTGGGGCTTCTTCCTTAGCCCTTGTTGCGAGAGGGCTGGATGCTCCTCCTCTTAACATCCTACCATTTCAGGCTCATCCTCCTTCCCCTTATGATGATTTATATTAGGAAGCAGATGACCTCTTAGCCAATCAATGCAAGGAGGAGGTCCCTTTTTCTTGATCTTGTGTGTGTGTGCATCTTCTATTTTCCCCTGTGCTCATGCTATGTGTGCTTGGATGAACCTCGTCACCCTCATTGGTGCTTGGATAGAGGCATGGTTTTTGTGTCATAAACCTTCCTCTATTTGTATCATCATTATTCCATGTTTGTGCTTGATTTTCATTAAATTGGGGATGATGCAAATTGTTGGGGGAATTTAGGCTTCTCATCCATGTTGACCCAATTTCTTACTTTACTTTTTCTTCTTGTGCATTCTTCCCAATCTGGTTGGGGATTAATGATCTTTTTCCTTGCACCGTGGTTACCTATTATTTATATGAGCTTAGATAGATCTGAACCCACTAAACTAGATCCCCCTGTACCCTTTTTTTTTGTTTTCTCTCTTTTGGCTTTCTTTAGGTTTTTTTCTTCTTTGCTTGAGTTGTCCCTTTCATGTATGACAACTCCTTTATTTAACACTTCAATTTTTAGAAAATACATTCATTTCCAATGAATCTTTTCTCAAAAATATTCACAATTTTTTCCTTAGAATTGCATTCTCAACTTGGAACCCTAATGTAACATGTTTCCTTCATCACGGGTTCATAAAGAAAGGACTTGAAGACCTTCCTTCAAAGTGGGAACAACTTTAATCTTCCCCTCGCATGGGGGCATATCCTTCCTTTCAAATTCCTTGATGAATTGAACATCTTTCGAAAGGATTCATAAATGATGGATCACTCTGAGAAAATAAGAACATTATCTTTCAAACTATGTGTCCCTTGAGTGGACCCCCCTTTCCTCATGGTAGGTTCCCAAGGGACCCTCCTTTGAAAGTCATTTTCTCGAATGGATTCCTTCATGTCTAGGTTGGGGGTGGCCTGACTAGACTTATTACATTCCCCTTTTCGCATCTAGTTCGGGGGCAACCTAACTAGACCCATCTCACATTTTTGCATCTAGCTTGGGGGTAGCCTGACTAGACCTCACCTTTCAAACAACACATCCCTTGAGTGTAATCCTCTCCTTTTGAAGGGTTCCTGAAGGATCCCTTTAAAAGACTTATGAATCATCGACGATCTGCATGACTATCTACTTATTTTCCTACTTGGCTACTTCTTGGCTCTACGCAGTCTGCTTCCTTTGGGTTTCCTCCATACTAGAGTTTTTTGGGGATACCTTTCTTGCAGGTCTATAAGACACTTTCTTGGTTTCCTTCATGTGAGAGATCTTGGAGGACACCTTCCTTATAGGTCTGTGGGCCTGTAAGGAACTTACTTTATAGGGCTTCCTTCATGCGAGAGATCTTGGGGGTTGCCTCCTTGCAGGTCCACGGGCCTGTAAGATGCTTTGTTTTTCTAACTTCATATTTCTAAGTAGCTATGAAGTCCTTTTCTTTCCCTACACCTTCAGGTTCGCTAGATTGTGGTCTACTTCCTCGACGATTTGGGTATACATTTCTAACCCTACTCTTTCTTGATCTACTTTACCAAGCACTCATCAGTATTCGTGCTCACTAAAGTGGGGGAAAAATGTATAAGAGTGAATTTGCACCCCATGTGTAAATCCCCTTTTTTCCTTTATCCACCTTAGAAAATCAAGTTCAAAGGATTAATTCCACCTAAGCCCACTACTTGCATCCCACTTGGCACCTGTTTTGAACATGGGTGGAGGTGTTTCTATCAAGAATTCCCACACGACATCCAAACATCCACATGGTGTGCTTATGTCCTTGTTAGATTCCTATGGCTAAACCTATAGAGGCATTACACTTCTCATTGGGAGTCAATTTGTAATGCCCCCTTTAGTTGACCAACTTGAATATGGCTATTTCTCTTCATCTCTCCTTCATATTCACTCCTTCAACAAGTAGTTAATCTTCTTCACAACTTAAAGCATTCAACTTCACACTTTTTTACATCCATTTCAAGCTTCAAGCAACATTCGTGCATTCCATAGTATCCAAAGTAACACTCCACATCGGTAGAGAAAGTTTGGGACCACACCATTGCAGCAGAGGCTTGAGTTCCTCTCATTTTCTCCCCCAAGCAGCCTTGAGTGCTTTTGGTGGAGGTGGTAAGCTTCCCTCTCCTCTCCTCTATTATTTGGTTGAGTTAGCACTATACTATTTTGTAGTGCTTTTGTGCTCTTTATTGTATTGTTTCCTTTATCTCATTTCCTTGGTTATCCATGGAGGTGGGAACACCTAAATAGGGGTCTGACTGAGGCAAACCCCTATACAACTACCCAATATTCTCCTCTCTTTCTGTGTCTAGGAGTACATGCTTCTCAAAGGATCAGCTAGCAAACGAATTTCCTTAGTGAGATTTTCCTTGCTCTCTTTACTCTTGTATATTTTCTTTACAATATTAGAGAGTATTTTGTTTACTTTATCACATCATTTTGGAACTTTAGTTAGTCAGCTGGGTCGTTAGCTAGTTTTTATTGGTTTGACCTCATCTTCATTGTTGCTTGGTTGTATGGACACCAGTGCACTTTTGAGATGCCAACACATCGCGCTGATGTCTAGAGACTATGCTTTCGTCCTTAGATAGAGAGCTTCCTGAGGCATAGTGTTAGACCTAAAAATTGGCTCGCCTAGCTGATTCTTGTGTTTTGGGTCTGTAGAGTAACTAAGAGGCCTCATGGTCCTTGTTACTCTCACCTTGCATTTCTAAACATTATACTTCGCTAAGGTAAGTTAGGGAAGCCTCTAACATCTTGAACCTCTATGACCTAGGGTCCCCCTCTCTTACATGAATATGTTGATCGTAAAGCAATGAATGGACAAGTGATAGTTGATTAGCTTGTTGATGCTCCAACAACTCAATAGATTATCTATTAGTATCCGATTTTCCTAATGAATCCATCTTCACAATAGATACCTCTACAACACATAAATTGTATTTCGATGGGCCTTATACAAATCATGGTTTAGGAGTGGGTATCCTCGTCATCACACCATAAGGGGACTCAATACCTAAGTTATACAAAATAGTGTTCCCCTACACTAATAACATGGACGGATATGAAGCATTGCTAACAAGACCCTAAATGGATATCAAATGGAAAATCAAGAATCTTCTAATCTATGGTGACTCCCAGTTGGTTATCCATCAGGTTAATGATGACTATGACAAAAAGGATGAAAATTTCATACCCTACAAGAGAATGGTTGATAGTTTCAAGTAGTATTTTGATATAATTTTCTTTAGTCATATTCTAAGAATTTAGAACAAAGAAGTTGATGCAATGGCTACCATATGATATCTCTTGGATATACCTAACAATGTGCCACAATATAAGTTCTTGGTGGAGCAATTGTTGATCCCTACATTTGATGTCATTGAATTTGAGATTGTGTGTGAAATTGTTGGTCTTGACTCTCCCTAGTACAAAGAATTTTATAATTACCTACATGACCAAATTATCCCTCCCAAATTATCCTCTAACCAATGCAAGAAATTTATTCGACAAGCCTCTAAATATGTCATCATTGATGATACCCTTTACCATCGTAGCCTAGATAGAACCCTCCTTAGATGTATCAATTTAGATGAATTACAAAAAAAATTACACGAGGTACATGACATTATATATGGAAATCACTCTACTAGTCCTAATCTAGCCAAAAAGCTCATGCGAATAGGATACTAATGGCCTACTATAAAACGTGACACCTATCACTTTGTGAAGAAATTTTGACAATAAATTAGATACATGGAGATCTTATGCATGTGCCTACCTAGGAGTTGTTGTGTGGTCTCACAACATGCCCAAAGACTGTAATACTTGGGGACCCCAAGTGAAAACTAATTCTTATGGCAGGTGCTGGCTAGTTGGAAAGATCATTAGGAGTGGAAATCAAAAGAAATTTTCTTAAAAGAGTACTTTGTAATTCAAGTGTTATGAGTACTAGGTACCATAAACTGGGAAGGCCAAAAGTGTAAAAGAGGTAACACAAGGTGTTGAGTAAAATGTTCTAGTCTAGGAGAAAAGGTATGATAAATATGGAGATTCCAGTAAAATTCGAGGTCTGGGAAAATTATGGTAAAAGCCAAAGTAGTGGGTACCGAGTACCGAGTAACAATGCAAAGTAAAGTTTAAAAGTTTAATGTTATCTGAAAGGTCTAACAGTCTGGTAACATGACTAAAAGGAATAATTATGAGAGAATATATGATTCTTGGTTTCTAAAAGTGTGTTATTCATAATGGAATTTAAATGATGATTAATTAATAATGGTTTTATTTACATGATATTTTTATGAATTGAACCATAGATTTTTGTGTGTAGGGTGCTATGACTCTCTTGCTCAATTAGGGTTTTTCACCTAAAGGAGAGAGATAGAACCCAAAATAAATCTAAGTGGTTCACTCAAACTATTGCAATTAAAATGAAAATATGCTTAAATAAAATGATCTAAATGCAAAGGAATGATAAAATGGATTGATTATTTATGTAAAACTTAAGAAATATGAAGTGTTTGAAAACACAATGTAGTATGCAAACATAAACTAAATGACCTAGAAATGAAGGTCAATTATCACAAAAATGAATGAAACTGAATGTGTGCACCTGAGAACTTGTTGGAGGCTAGAAATGGCTTTTGGAATGTTACTGATACTAGAAATTTGGCCTACAGGGACTCATTTTCCATTTTGGGCGGATTAGTCCTAGTTTTGAGAAACTATCCTAGAACCCGTTTCAGACAAATGGGTATCCAAAATTGCAAAGAACACTTTTCAGGCCAAGAAATGGGACTCATTTGCCACTAATGGAAAATGACTCCACTTTTGAATTTCTGAAAATACCAAAGTGGAAACAAAAGCCCTCGATTTGCAAACACATAAGAGAAGAAGAAGAAATGTTGGATGTTAGGGCATGAGGGTTTGCCTTGGTCAAACCCCTTTTTACATAATTAAAAAAAATGAGAAAAAAAATATAATGAACCATGCAATAATGGAGTTAATACCTTGCCATGATTTTTGATCTTGAATTTCTACAACAAAGGATGAAGATTCTACCCTTGAATGTTTGAAAAATGTTATCTTAATGACTTGGAATGATGAAACCCTAGCTTGCTTGACTCAAGGGAGAAGATAGGTGATGAATGAATGATAAGAGTTATGAATTAGGGTTTAGAGACTTGATTTTATAGGAAATTCACCTTATTTTCCTATTAATTGGATCCCCAAGGTCAACATGAAGAAAAATAAAACTTAAATTCCAAAATTTCTCTCTTAAAACTCAAAAATGACCCAAATGGGATTGATTCACCACCCTGGGTGAATTAGTCCCACTTGGTAGGGACTGATTTGCCCAGATGAGTGAATTAGTTCTAGAGGGGTCCTTTTGACAGTTGGAATGTTGAGGAATGAGGAATATCAACTCTTATGTTGAATTCATCAAGTATTTGATCAAATTATGCCTCAGGATGCACAATATGGGGCAATAGGGGTCTATTAATGATGATGTAAAGGTCAATTAGGGCTTGGGACACAAAATTCAATGTGAAAGTGTGATTAAATACACTTTACAACACTAAAATGAGGTCCACATAGCCTATACAAGGCACAACATCCAATGTGAATATGCATGACACATTACAACACTAAATTAGAGTCAAATTTAATTTACAAGCCTTCTAGATTGATGTGAAAAAGCAATTAAATATATTTTACATTGTTGAATTAAGGGAAAATGGGTTTATTAAGTCTAGAGAGGTGTGAAAGTCTTTTACAACTCTTTACAACACCTTTACAAAACTTCAATAAATGCATTTGAAAGGGTCCAAGACCTAATGTGGATGTGTAAAACACCTCTCAATACTAAATAAAGGCCTTATTAAGTCCAATTTATCATCAATTATTCCCAAATAAAGCAAGTTGTCTTTTTCCTATGGTACATTTAGCCTCCAGTTTAGTGAGAGGATGAACTTGCTTCAAACTCACACTAAAGTAGACATTCAAGAGAGATCCGAGTGTTCAGATGTAGATGACAAAGGATGAAAAAGATCAAGAAGGAAGTCAAGCCTCCAGGATCCAAGATCCTAAGTCAAACCATCAAGATACATAATCATGCAATGGAAAGAACCAAAGGAAAGAAAAATGGGGTGGAAAATATCCGCTCACTCTAGGGCCACGAAACATTAGGTCGTCTGTGGGGCAAGTAATCCATAATACGCTCACTCTGGGGCCATGGAACATAAGGTCATCCATAGGGTGAGTTGTCCCAAAGAAGTGATTTAGTGAGAAATTCATGCCAGTGTGTTGGCTTCCCATTATACTAACCATACCAAAGTTATTCTCCTGATAACATTGATAAGGCACCACAATATAATGCTTTTTGTAAATTTTTTTGAATATTTTGCTAAAGGGGATTTTTATTTGTTCATGTAAGGTCTTCTTCACACCATGAAATTTTCACAAAGATGTTGTCTATGTATGCCCCCACTTTAAAGCGGTTGCTACACCATTACTATGAGAAATTTCTTTAAAGTAGAAGAGAGTATGAGAGCTTACTCAAAAATCCCTATGCCAAGTCATATGTTGTCGATAAGTTGCATCATGAAGAAAGGGAGTATGTCACATGCGAGTCTATATTAAGACATGTATTCCACATCCCAAGCTTGATCTTATACGTTCATGAAAGGTTAATGATTAGCGAAAAGAGACAACGGCAAGTGACATACGGGGATAAGGATTTCTAACCATTTTCCCCCATTGAGTGTAGGACAAGGGTGAGCCTGAAATGGATGATGCTATGCTACCCCTTGTGATAGATGCAAAACATGCAATAGTGAGTATGTTGTGTTCCTAAAACTATTGCATGGAAAGGAGCAATAACTAATGTTATTTATTTGGATAAGTAAACAAAGTTTTTTCTTGATACATATTTATCAATTTAGGATGTACCAAGGTTACAGTTGTCTTGGAATAATCATGTGTGATAGTATTGATATTGAAGGAAGGCTTGTGTGGTGGGATGATTTCTATGAAAGGAAAATCATGAAGATCATGATGTGGTTTTTGTGTTTGAGGCCCTATGGGGGTATGGAGACCTTGTTTGATAGCATCACATCCTTTCTCAGGTTGCTTCATAAGTCTTTTAGGTTTGAGGTTGGCCATGATTGTATACGCTTTGTCATATAGGTGAGTAATGTCACTGTAACTTGGTTGGTACAAAAAATTGTGTGTAGGTGGGTAAAGAATGAGGTTGGGCATATTGTGAGGGTAATTCTTGTGTAATGGTGGGTAAAGAGTGATAGGATTCTTAGGTGTGTCCAAAATAACTTCAGCACACATAGGGGGATGATTAATGGTTGGATTTTCTTGAGTATCAATAGTGGTGATATGAGAAGAAGGATCTATTTTTTTGTCTTCTTTCTCTAAGGTATCATCCTTATATGCCATAATATCGACCCTAAGAGGATAGATTTTAGGAAAGTGACAAATAATAGGTTCATCACATGTCATAGTTGGATTTGGTAAGATAGCTTCATTGCTCATAGGAGAGGCATCAAGAGAAGGATAATTAGGAGTTTCATGGTTACCAATGATTGGAATTTTTTGTTCAAATAGATCTTTGCAAATGGTAGGGACATCAGGGAAGGGTGGAATAATTTTTTCATGAGTTTCACCAATGATATCTTCTAACACTAAACTATCTTCTTCATGTGTAGAGAAAACATTAGGAGAAGAAAAGGGTTGATTGTTATGATTAGCTAAATCTACATCTGCATGTCCTATAATGTCTTCTTGAGTAGGAGAGGTAGGATTGTCATAGCTCTCAATCATATCATCCACACAAATGTGTTATTCCTGATTATTCACAATTTTATCCCTATTCACTAAAGGATTTTCACAAGTAGGGGAGGTGTTGGGAGATGAATGGGGACTGGGTAAGGTAGTGGAAATGATTTCAATTTTGTGTGTCATAATATTATTGCAAGGGGGAGGAGGAGGAAGAAAAGCAAGACTTTCATGGTCTTCAACCATTGTGTCTTCTTTCATCAAGATACCTTCATCACCAATGGGAGAGATATCAAAAGAAGAATAATTAGAATAATTATGCTTGCATCTTCTTATGCCAAACCTTTAGTGGATGATCTAGGAGAGATGAATTCTTCAAAGGCTTCATCTAACATTGCAAATTCATCACTACTAAAGGGTTTGAATGATATGTTTCTCTAAGGTTAACCATGTTGTCGTTTGTTTCTTTTGATGTTTGTAGTTTTTTGTTTTCATTTTTTGATGAAGTTGATCTAAGTGTACTAGGAACTAATGTTGAAAATGAAAATTGTAAAAATATAATGCTATCCACAATGGCCATGAATGTAATCTATGCTTATTTCTAATGATTGAAATGTAATAGAAGCTATGCAAACTTAAAATGAAATGTAAAGACATAGGATGAAATGCAACTTATCATATTTCAAACAAAGTAATTTATTGATGACACTATGCAATGATCTAAAAATGAAATGTTGTGAATGCAAATTGGAAATGAGGAAATGCATGAAATGGACCAATTTAAGCTAGATTTTGTAAATACAAAATTTTAGAAATTGTGAACGTTTTGAGATGCAAAAATGAAACCTATATGCATTTTTACTAATGCAAAATTTGAAACCCTAGAATGCAACATAAGTAATGCAAAATTCAATGCAAGCTAATTCTAGGATGAGGATGGAATCCAAATCAGACAAGAAGATATTCAAAAAGTAGGTTCACAAAAATGAACCATAGATTTTTGTGTTCAGGGTTCTATGACTCTCTTGTTCAATTAGGGTTTTTCACCTAAAGGAGAGAGATAGACCCCAAACAAAATCTAGGATTTTCACTCAAACTAATGCAAGTACAATGAAATTATGCTTAAATATTGTTGGAAATATGTGTCTCAATTCCATAGGCTAAAACCTATGAAAAAGCCAAGTCGGTGTGACATCCATATTGTCTGGCCGACTGGTAGTTTAGTAACCTTGTGGTTTGTACAGGTTGCCAAGACAATGCTTCTGTCTTGTCGACTGGTGTTGTGTTGTGACTTGTAGCATTTGTTGTAACTCTCTATTGAGTGGAGATCTCTTACAAACTATTGGTGTCTAAAGGTGATCGGGGATACTTGTGGCGAAAGAATTTTTCGGGGAGAGACTTGGATGTTCGGTATGTCTCATACCGGCATGAGAAGTCTCGACGACTACTTTACACTTGGAGTCTTTGGGGTAACACGGAGGCTTCACTATGAACTCTTGGCGACATATGTTTGTCTCATCGATGCTCATCAGGGTAACATGGAAGCCTCAGTAAGAAGTCTTGCCGATGGTTGGTTCTCTCGCCGATAGGTATGAACATCGGTGTAATCTCCTAGCGATAGCGGTAAGTCTTGCCGACACTTTATGTTTGTTATCGGGTGTCTTCGGTGAAAGGTTTGAACATTCGGAGTAACGTCTCAGTGATAGCCTAAGTCTTGCCGACGAGTGTTCTTTTTGGTATGACTTGAAGGCTCGGTGTGATCTCTTAGCAAATGATGATAGTCTTGCCAATGGAAATGCTAATGTCTATGTGACTTTGGAACTTCGGTATGATGTCTCATTGAAAATGATGGTCTTTCCGAATAGTGATAGAAGTGATGATCATTGGTATGAGGTCTTGGCAACAAGGCAAAGTCTGAGCAACAACTTTCTGAACTCGGTGTAACCTCTTGCCGATAGTGATGACTCTTGGTGATATCGACAGTCAGGTTTTGTGGCATCGGGGAGACATGGTTAGTGTCTCACTAACATGTGACACAGGTTGAACGCATTTGACCGAGTGATGACTATACTACGTGGTTTGTCCTCGACCAATCAAGGAGCATAATGGAAATTGCTAGCAGTTGAACTATTACGGTCATTATTGAGAGGAAGTTCGATAGACCATGGGGTGTTATGGATATACTCAAAGATTCAAGATGGTGATCGATTTGATGGTTGTATGAATAGTTGGATGAATAGCTCGATGAGTGATCAGTGAATTTAATTTGAGAGTATTGAATCTTGAATGTTATGTACAAAGTTGATCAAGGATTATGCTATTGTAAATTGACATCAGAGAGAGTGAAGCTCATACTCTATATGTAATTTGTTTACTGTAATACAAATGGGTTTTTTCTTGGTGTGGTTGGTTTTTCTCCCATAAGGGTTTTCCCACGTAAATTTGGTGTTCATCTGTGTATGATTATTTCATTGTTTCTGTTATTGCTTTGAAGTGTATCTTAATTAGACTGTAATTGAAAATTTAAAAGCACCTCTACATTCTTTCCTGAGGTTTTGATGTTAGGAGAGTTGTTTCAACACCTTAGCTTTCCTTACAAATACAATGATCTAAATGAAAAAGAATGATAAAATGGATTGATTATTTATGCAAAACTTAAGAAATATGAAGTGTTTGAAAACATAGTGTAGTATGCAAACATAAACTAAATGTCTTAGAAATGAAGGCAAATTGTAACATAAATGAATGAAACTAAATGTGTGCAATTAAGAACTTGCTAGAGTTTGGAAATGGCTTTTGGAATGCTACTAATGCTCAAAATTTGGCCTATATGGACTCATTCACCATTCTGGGTGAATTAGTCCTAGTTCTAAAAAGTTGTCTCAGAACCCATTTCAGACAAATGGGTATCCAAAACTACAAAGAACACTTTTTAGGCCATGAAATGGGACTCAATCACCACTAATGGTGAATGATTCCACTTTTGAATTTCTAAAACTACAAAAGTGGAAACAAAAGCCCTCGGTCTGCACTTCGGTTCCTGCCAGGTGTCCGCTTTCAAAAATCTAATTTTTGGCACTGTAGGTGACCTTTCGTTGGTTTCTTGACTTGGTCAATAAGGAGATGACTTAAAAAAAAATTCAATATAATTTTCAATGATTTCTAAGTCTTCAAGATGCCTAAATCTACAAACACACAAGAGAATAAGAAGAAATTTTAGATGTTAGGGCATGGGGGTTTACCTTGGTCAAACCCCTTTTTAGGTAATTAAACCAAAATGAGAAAATAATGTAATGAAACATGAAATAATAGAGTTAATACCTTGCCATGATGTTTTATCTTGAATTTTTGCAACAAAGGATGAAGATTATGCCCTTGAATGTCTAAAAAATGCTATCTTAATGACTTGGAATGATGAAACCCTAGCTTGCTTGGCTTGAGGGAGAAGATAGATGATGAATGAATGATAAGAGATATGAATTAGGGTTTAGGGACTTGATTTTATAGGAAATTCACCTTATTTTCTTGTTAATTGGATCCCCAAGGCCGACATGAAGAAAATTAAAACTTAAATTCCAAAATTTCCCACTCAAAACTCAAAAATGACCCAAATGGAACTAATTCACCACCCTAGGTGAATTAGTCCCACGTGGCAAGGACTCATTCACCCAGATGGGTGAATTAGTCCTAGAGGGGTCCTTTTGATAGCTGGAATGTTGGGGAATCAAATTTAGTTTACAATCCTTTTGGATTGATGTGAAAATGCAATTAAATACATTTTACATTGTTGAATTAAGGGAAAATGGGTTTATTAAGTCTAGAGAGGTGTGAAATTCTTTTACAACTCTTTACAACACCTTTACAAGACTTCAATAAATGCATTTGCAAGGGTCCAAGATCTAATGTGGATGTGTAAAACACCTCTCAACACTAAATCAAGGCCTTATTAAGTCTAATTTATCATCAATTATTCCCAAATCAAGCAAGTTTCCTTTTTTCTATGGTACATGAATGTTTTGAAAGGTATTTAATAGTTGGAATTGGTGATTGCAACAGAAGTAGATTGCAATGCAAAGTTTAGGTATGGATGGTGAGGAAAATTTGGATCATGGATAGAATCATGTCCAGATTGGGCTATTCATTCTGGGAAGTTATACGAAGGAGGAGCTTGGGTCCTCGGAATAACAAAAATCCTCGTATTATGCATGAGGTGAGAAAATGTGCCAACCTCTGGTGTAACCCATTTTTGATAGTAGAAAGCCCGAGGTAGAACTAGAATATAGGAATATAATGATAAATAAATCATTCTAAATGTATGGGAAAGTTCCTACTTACTATCCGGATTCAAGTTATTATCCTGGCGATAATAAGAAGATAAAATAATTAAAGGATATCAACATGCAGAAGAAGGTCAACCTCCATTGACTTATCTTCATCCCTTGGATTTCCTCTCATTTTTTTGTCTTATCTTCCTTGTATCTTGTTTCTATAAAATTCTGAGAGATATTTCTTTTTTAAGTTAAGTTTAGAATTTGTGGATGTTGGAAGATCCAAAACTTCTTTAAGTTTTGTTCTTTTTTCCTATTTTTTGAATCATTCCATATTAAAAACTTGTATGCACATAGAGCTTAATCAATATCGAAGCCAATTTGAAAGCTACCTATCTCATGAATCTTTTGTAGCTAGTTTATTCATTCAGCTGGACAAGACTATATGTTGCACCATTTAAGGGTGCATACAAAACCTAATTGATGTCCAAACTAAACCCCCTTATTTAAAATCTCACACCATTCTATGCCTAGATGTGAAGCAATATTTTGAAGTATAGAGTAGTTTTATTTGATTTGATTAATTCTTGGGGCATGCATGGAGAATCCTTGGGAGAAATTTTATTTTTCAAGTATTTTGATGCTTTATTTTAGATTAGATGTTAAATTCTAAAAAATTTCAAAAAAAGAGATGAATGAATGGAAATATTATTGTAAATCTTTCATTTCCATGAAATTGTTGAATGCTTAAAGAAAAATCTACTTAAATGATAGCAAAGTTGTTTGATTTTCATGAAATATTATTGCAAATGCAATGATTTCATGAAGTTGTTTAATGATCGAACTGAAAATCTTCCATTTGATGTCCATGATTCCTTTAAAAATTGAAGATAACCATATATCCCTCGAGATTAACAACAATATCACATCATACCCTGAAGCAAACCTAGTGTGGTCAAGACCTGACTATCAAAGCCTTGGGATTAAGCTGAGTCAACCTTTTTCCTTTCCTAGGACCTTTTAGGTTGCCTTGGTTCAGCCTTTCAAGTAAAGATAGGTTCTTCACAGTTTGCCTATTAGGATTTTTTCTACATAGTTTTTATGACTAACATCATGATCAACAAGAACTGGCACTAGAAGGAGGGCCCACATCTTTCCTTCCAGGTTTTGTTTAGGAATCTGTATCGGTTCCGAGTTTGAAAAGTAGCTTGTAAGAAAAAAGTCTATGTAAGCTAGTATTTTGAAAATGGAACTTGAGAAACTCTGGGGAATCCTTAATCGGAGATTACATCCTTTGAGTTTGTACACCTTTGGTAGAGTCACCAAGTGTAGAATTCATGATACAATTGATCACGGTGAACTTGATTGTGATTTTTTTTTAACTAGGGTAAGTTTGGCCATGCATAGAGTGATTTCGTTAATGGAAGAGGTTTTAACCGCTAAAAGAAAGGAATCGTTAATGAGAAAAAATTTGAATTCTGAAAAGGAGTATAACCCCAGTAGAACTAAAAATGTTAAAAATTTAATTGATACATCAAAATAGTTTGTTAACTAGAATTGTTATGAAGGAAATCCTTAGGTTTTGCATGAAGATAGGTGAGAATGTCGAGACTCAAAAATATTGCACCAAAAAAAAGGAAACAACAACGATGAATCATCATTCTTTTCACATGTGGAAAATGTTAGTGAGAGGAAAGAGCAGGAAAGTCAAGCGAAAGATGCGTGTTTTTTATTCCAAACTAAAAATTCATGAATTAAAAAGGGAAAATTTCTTGATTTCATGCAAGAAACAAAGTATCAAGTTTTTACTTTCTCTTTCTCTAATAACAATATAAATTGTACTATTTCTTTGTCTAACAAAGTTCAAAGTGAAAATAGGACCGAAGACTTAAAAAATTTTGGAGAAGAGGAAAATTAAGAAATGGACACAGCCATTCATGGAGCCGAACAGAGTAAAGAAGAAAACCATGAACTAGGACTGAAGAAGGTAGAGTATTGAGGAATCAACAAAAGTGTGTGCAATCAACCTTTAATGAGCTTTTTTTCATACATATAAGCTAATTTATTGGTAAGTACACTTTTGAATTTACATTTGTTAAATGTAGAGAATTTAAGATAATTCATTGTTACAGTAGGAGGTTTAAAATTTATTCCAATGAATATAAAGATAAACCTATTGTAATTCACACAAAAAGAACAATAAAGATAGTTATTGAGCTTAAAATAAATTGCTTAGTTAGGGTTAGTCATTTGTTAGGGTAAATTTTAGTTAGTTAGGGTTAGTTTTCTTTTCTTTTTGTTTGTTTCTTTTATTTTCTTTATTTTCTAGTTTTCCCTTCGTGTTGAATTTTTTTGCTTAACTTATCATACACATGAGAGTAAATTGAAATATTTTGTAACATTATGCTATGAAATTTGAGAAAATAAAACCATACACAGTAAATACACACTTTTAAAATGTATGATAAAGCTAAACATATATATGTGTGTGTGTGTGTGTGTGTGTGTGTGTGTATTACGTATATACATGGAAGTACCAAAATTCTTGTTGTAAATAGTGAAAAAAGTGCAAAAGAGGGAGTTGAGCTATAGAAGGGTGGTTGGTTAGTCAATTTGGGATGCCTCATCTACCAAGGCCAAATATCCTAAGTAGGAAATTCCCTAGTGAACTTCAAAGTCAGGGGTATGGAGGTTAGTCAAGAATGACCAGAGTGGAACTACTTCCCCGTGTTCCAATGATCAAGGAATATCATCCTCAAAAGGGATTCCAATGGTCGGGTGTGCAATAGACATAACAATATCTAGATTCCCCAAATATTAGGCTGCACTATCATATTAACAACCCAACGAACATCTTCAATAGAAATCTCGAGGTCCAGGACCGACACTACAAATCATGAGGCCAAGTTTGAATTCAGCTGATAGTATGCTCTAGTAGATTCCATAAAATTTTCCTCAAGGACTAAGCACAAGTTTTGTATAGTGAAACTGGGAGTCCAAATGAAGAAAACCTTGTCTAGCCTCTAAGCCATGATACGACCCATGAAGCCATTCTAGTGGCAAACGTAGGTCAAGAAAATTGGAGTATCCATGACTTGGAAGCAAGGAAGCACTGGTAGAGCAGAAATATAAGATGATAATTGAAAGAGAAAAGAAAAGGTGTGAGAAATTTGTGAGACTTGTGCAAAATTTATAGAAAGCCATGAGGAAGTTGCGATACATAGTTGCCTAGAATTGGTAATAATTGAGGTGGAAATCAGATGAATTTATCCAGAGCAAAATGTTAAATCAAATTAATTCTCACAGAATTGGTAATAATTTGCTTCAAAATGGGCCAGTACAAAGATTGTGAATCAAGAAAATTGAAGATTTCAAAATTAATGGTGGTCATTTCATTATGTTTTATTAAGCCATATTAATCATGAAGGTTCCCATGTGTGCAATGCAGAAAGGAAAATAAAGCCAGTAAGGATGCAAGCGTCATCACCTAGAAAATTTGAAAGAAATCATACATGTGCATTGAAGCATGAGAATTTAATGCAAAATATTGCAATCAGATTTAAGTGTCATGATGACAATTTTGATACCTTAATGCATTCAACACCATCAAATTGGAGTTGCTAGCCAAGTATTTAGTAGTTTCCATAAAAATCGAAGTGGAAGGGTGGTAACTAATGGTTCTAAATTTAGATTTAAATTTGGTGATTAAATTGTTTGCTGCTAAATTTTAATTCATGCATATCTTCTAACATATAGCTAGTTGTAGTTAGCTAGGATTTGGCATAAGAGTGGTAAAATTTAGCTAGAAATACATACCAATAGGGAATAATTAAATGATTTTTTGGGAAGTAGTAAAACGATGAAGGGATTCACATTGAATGAAAAATAAAAAGGTAACCTTCGCTACCACTATAATTCCCAACCTAATAGCAAGCTTCATTGCCTGCAAGTTGAAATGAGCTATCAATGAATATCAAAAAAAAAAAAGAACTATCAATGAAATATCAAAAGATATATATATATATCAACTCTTTAAGCTATCCAAATATCTCTACTTGGGCTATAGACACCTAGATGACAGTAGAGCTATGTTTGGGAGAATTATGGAGATAATCTTTCTAGGGCTATGGACGCTTGATTGGCAACAAGGCTCTATCCACAGTTGGCTTTGGATGATTACCAAAATATGTAGTTCAATGTCAATGAAATAATTTTTTTTACTGAGTTCCAGAAACTAGAATTAATTAGAGCACACACTGATATTTCCAGAGAAATTTTATTATTTTATGTCAGAATCTAGGTAAAGGTAAATAGTTATTGTTTTAAAATATGCATAGATTATAATTTATGACTAGTGATTTAATCTCAAGTTTTGGTTTAAATTTGGTTTTATTGGTTGCAAGTTGTTATGTTGTCTCACAACACACCCCAAGACTGTAAGACTTGGGGACCCCAAGTGAAAAATAATGCTTATGGCAAGTGTTGGCTAGTTGGAAAGATCATCGAGAGTGGAAAGTAGAAGATATTTTCTTAAAAGAGTACTTTGTAATTCAAGTGTTTCAGGTACTGAGTACTAAGAACCGGGAAGGACATAAATGTAAAAGAGGTAACACAAGGTGTTGAGTAAAGTGTTCAGGTCTGGGAACAAAGGTCTGGAAAATATGGAGATTTTGATAAAATCCGAGATCCAGGAAAATTATGGTAAAAGCTGAAGTAGCGAGTACCGAGTATCGAGTAACAATGCAAAGTAAAGTTTAAAAGTTTAATGTTATCTAAAAGGTTTGACAGTTTGGTAACCTGGCTAAAAGGAATAATTATGCAAGAATATATGATTCTTGGTTTCTAAAAGCACATTATTTATAATTTATTTTAAATGATGATTAATTAATAATGGTTTTATTTACATGAGATTTTTATAAATGTTTTAGAATGAATTTAATAGTTGGAATTGGTGATTGTAGGAGAAGCAGATTGCAATGCAAAGTTTGGGTATGGAAAATCATAATAATTTGGATCATGGATAGAATCATATCCAGATCGGTCTATGCATTCTGAGAAGTTATACAAAGGAGGAGCTTGGGTCATCAGAATACTAGAAGTCATGGTATTATGAATGAGGTGAGAAAAAGTTCCAACCTCCAGTGTAACCCATTCCAAAGAGTAGAAAGCCCGAGGTAGAACTAGAATATAGGAAAAAAATGATAAATTAATCATTTTGAATATATGGGAAAGTTCCTACATACTATTCAGATTCAAGTTATTATCCTGGCAATAATAAGCAAATAAAAGACCTGAAGGATATCAATGTGTAGATGAAGGTCAACCTTCATTGAATTCATTTGCAACTCACTTGCCAACTGTAATATTCCACATGCCTTGATGTGATTCATCCCTTGGATTTCCTCTCATGTATTTTTCTTATCTTCCTTGTGTATTTCTTTTATAAAAGGTTGGGAGATATTTCTTTTTAAGTTAATTTCAAAATTTGTGGATGTCACAAGAGCCAAAACTTCTTTAATTTTTTTTCTTTTTTCCTATTTTTTTAATCATTCCAGATTAAAAACTTGTATGCATATAGAGCTTAATCAATATTGAAGCTAATTTGAAAGCTACATATCTCATGAATCTCTTATAGCTGGTTTATTCGTTCAGTCGGAAAAGACTATATGCTATGCCATTTAAGGGTGCATACAAAACCTACTTAGTGTCGAAACTAAACCCCCTTCTTTAAAAGCTCGCACCATTCTATGCCTAGCTATGAAGCAATTTGGTGAAGTATAGAGCAGTTTAGTTTTATTTGATTAATTCTTGGGGCATGCATGGAGAATACCCAAGAGCAATTTTATTTTTCAAGTATTTTGATGCTTTATTTTAGATTAGATGGTAAATTCTGAAAATGTTCCAAAAAAGAGATGAATGAATGGAAATATTATTGTAAATCTTTCATTTCCATGAAATTTTTGAATGTTTAAAGCTAAATCTACTTAAGTGATAGCAAAGTTATTTTATTTTCATGAAATATTATTGCAAATTAAAAGATTTCATGAAGTTTTTTAATGATCAAAATGAAAATCTTCCATTTGATGTCTATGATTCCTTTAAAAATCGGATATAACCATATACCCCTCGAGATTAATAGTAATATCACTTCATACCCTAAAGTGAACCAAGTATGGTCAAGACCTGACTACTAGATCCTTGGGATTAAGCTGAGTCAACCTTTCCCCTTTCCTAGAACATTTTAGGTTTCCCTGGTTTAGTCTTTCAAGTAAAGATAGGTTCTTCATGGTTTTCCTGTGAGGATTTTATCTACACTATTGCTGCAACTAACATCATGATCAACAATGTTGTAGGAGTTAATGGAAGACAGTTTGTTGATGGGAAGGTGATGTCAGGTGGGTCCTTTACTGCAGGTAAGCATAGTGGGTCCCCTTTAGTGGCTAATGAATTTTTTGGTGGAAAAGGGGCTTCAAATATTGTATGTCCAACGCACTCCTCAGTGTCCTATGAAAAGGAGAATCCCAAGACTAAAAATTATGGGCCTAGCCTATCATCTGTTGGTTGTGATGGGACTTCTAATGCTAAGGGTCTTGGGATTGATAAGACTAAGAATGACTTCCTCTCGAGCTCTTCTCTTAAGTGGATGAATATGTTTGGGGCTAAGCCTAAAGGTAAAATTACTTCTCCTCTTCTACTGTTTATTGCTAATGCAAAGAATGGAGAGTACTCTATTTTCGTCCTGAATTGTATTGTTGATAAAACATGTCTAATATGGATATGGCTTTGTTGGGTAAATTTTTTGGTCCCCGAACTCATATTGAGTTGGTACAAAAGTTTGCTTTAAATTAGTGGAAACCTAAGGGACAAATTGATGTGGATTCTATGGCCAAAGTTTCTTTTCATTTACTTTCAACTCTGAAGATGATTTGGTTACAACACTAACGGGTGGTCCATGGTTTATTGGATAGTCCTCTCTTATTCTTAAAAGGTGAGAACCAGGTTTCAACCAAAAATTGAGCTCATTTTTGGCTGCTCCGGTCTGGGTTTGACTTACTAGTCTCCTGATGGAATTTTGGGATGAGGAAGTGTTTAAAGGGATATCAAGCACTTTTGGCTTTCTGTTGTCGATTGACCAAATGATGGCCTCTAGGAAGTGATTGGTTTATGCTAGATTTTGTGTAAATGTGGAGTAATCAGTTGATTTGCCTGATGTGATAAATATTAACTCTAAATTTGGGGTTTGGGAGCAAGCGGTTGAATTCAAGTCGAACCCCTTTGATTTCTTCCACTTTAAAAAAGATGGACACTGGGCAAAAAAATGTCCTCTCAAAGTGTCGAAGCAGATGACTACACAATGGAGAGAGAAGGAGAAGGCTCTTGAACAAGATGTGGAGTTGTTGTAAAAAGGGGAGAATGTGGAGGTCAAACTTGTGGAAATGGGTCTAGTAGTGGTTGGTAAGGTTGTTATTCCTAAAGGCCAGGTGAACTTGGGAGAGTTGAATCAAGTTTTGGTGCAAGGAGGCAACGATGAGTCCTCCCTATTCATGATTATATGGAGACTATGGATGTAGTAAGGAGTGAGGTTATGGAGGATGATAAGGCCTTTGTGAATGATGGGATAAGGACCCCTCCTTCAGGGGTGATTCAAGTGCAAGATGATGGTTCAAAGGTTGAGGGATTGGAGGTTTTTCCTAAAGCTAAGAACATTTGGGATCCTAAGGATCTAGACAACCTTGTTTTCATTCTAGTTCGTGGGCGCAATAGGAAAAAACACTCTCCCTCGTCAAGAGTAGTGACAAGGAATAGGAAAAGGTCAAATTGTGGGTTTGAGCCACATGGTAGAGGTCACCCTCCTACTAATGTTGCTAGGGAAAAGGAGAGCCGAATGGATATTGCTGATGGTATGCAGAGAACTCTGCTAGATATGTGCTCTAAGAGAACTTCCAACAAGTTCTTATGAAGATCATTTCATGGAATATGAGGGGGTTAAATCACCCTCATAAGCATGATCTTCTTGCTAATCTGGTAAGAGATCGTCGCACTAATATTTTGTTAAATCAAGAAACTAAAATGGGTTTGGATAAATTATCTACTTGTTAAAGAATAAGCTTTTTAAGGATTGTGGGATGCACTGTTAATGATGCGGTGGGTACTTCAGGAGGGATTGTGACTTTTTGGAATCTTAGGGTGCTTCAAGGGGTTGAGGTTTTCAATGATTGCAATCATGTGGCTACTTCCTTTAATCATTTGTGTGATAATTTCTCTTGGACTCTGTTTAACATATATGCTCTAAATTGTAAGAGTCCTAGAAAAATATTATGAGAGAATCTTGGCTCCTTTAAAGTCATGAACCATGTTGATAACTGGTTGGCTATGGGGGATTTTAATACTCCCTTGCATGATGCTAACAAGTTGGGTGGTTCACAGGTGGTGAATGATAGTAGATATGATCTTATGAAACTTATTAATGATTCAAATCTTCTTGATTTGGATATGAAAGTTGCTTCTTTCACATGGTTGAATCAAAGAGTGGGAAATGCCCTTATCTAGGTCAAGATGGACCATGCTCTTATCACCCTAGAGTGGATGGTTCATTATTGATGCTCGCTTTTTGCTTTAACTAGATTGGGATCAGATCACTTTCACTTGGATTTTTCGGTGGATCTACTAGGTGGAAAGAAAAACTTTCTGTTTAGATTTGAGAAAATGTGGATGTGTCATCCTGACTTGGTTAATCTGGTCAATGACTAGTGGAACATTCATGTGCATGGTTCGGCTATGTTTAGAGCTGCTAAAAATATTGCTAATGTCAAGGATAATGTTAGAAAGTGGAACCACACTTCCTTTGGTCATCTTTTTATGGAGAAAGAGGGAGTGTCTAAGGATTTTTAGGTTGTGCAACAATCTATTCAATTGTCTGGGTATGACCAGACCTTGATTCAGAAAGAAAACATTCTTCTTTCCAGATTGCATAATATTGTTCTGAAGGAGGAGTTCTGGAAGCAATGGTTGAGGATAATGTGGCTGAAAAGTGGGGACAAGAATACCAATTTTTTTCACCATTTTACTCTTAAACACAAGGCTACTAATAGTATTAAATTGATCAATTTCAATAATCAAGTTTTGGAGAACGATGTTGATTTGAAGTTTGTTGCTTCCTCCTATTTCTCTCAGGTACTTTTGGTGGAGGGGGAGCTTGATTTGGCCTATCAAGAGGCTATTCTAAGGGATATCCCTCAGATCCTAGATGATGATATTAATGGACAGTTGGTTTGTATTCCTTCTGTGGATGAAATTCAAAGTGTTGTTTTCTCTTTTGAAGGAAATAAGGCATCAGGACTGGATGGCTTTCTTGTGTTCTTTTTTTAGTCCTTTTGGGAAATTGTTGCTAAGGATGTTGTTGTGGCTACTAAGGAGTTTTTTAGATATGCCTCTCTTCTAAAGGAATTGAACTCTTCTTTTATTGTTTTGGTTCCTAAGAAGCCTGGTGCTTCTTCTTTTGATGAGTTTAATCCCATCAGCTTATGTAACTTGGTTTATAAGATCTTCTCCAAGTTTCTGGTAGTTAGGTTGCAAATAATTCTGCCTCTTATTGTTAATAAGCATGTTGGTTTATTCTGAAGATTGAATTACTTAAAGCTTATGATAGAGTTGACTGGGGATTTCTAAGATTTTAGCTTCTTTTGGTTTTGGGGAGAAAGTGGTGGCTTTTGTGCTTCAACTTATTTCTTCTCTATGGTTCTTTGTCCTCACCAATGGGTCCCCTTCCCCTCTCTTTGACTGCTCTATGGGTCTGAGGCAAGGGGATCCTATATCCCCTTTTCTATTCATTATCATGGTGGAATCCTTGGGTCATCTCATCCATATATTTATTAATATTGGGGTTATGTTTGGGTTAGCTCCCTCTTCCAATAACCTTATTTGCTCTCATCATCAATTTTTGGATGATTCTCTTATGCTTGGATAGTCATCCATTAAGGAGGCTAAGGATTTAAAGACTATTTTACATATGTATGAGGCTACTTCAGGGTAGAAGGTTAGCTTACCTAAGAGTGTTATTTTCTTTTTTAACACTCTGATCCAAAGACAGACTAAAATTGCTAGAATTTTGTAGTGTCAAATTGGGGAACTTCCTACTTCCTATTTGGGTCTTCCCTTGTGCTCTAAGGTTCTTGATTCTTTTTGGTCAGGTATGATTGATAAATTCAATTCTAAATTGGTTGGCTAGAAGGGTGCGTTATTGAGCCAAGTCAGGAAAGTTTAGCTAATTAAGTCTACTTTTCATAATCTTATGTTTATGCTCTTAGTATTTTCCTTATTCCTAGGAAATTTGTGGATACTTTGGAAGGAATTCAGAAACATTTCCTTTGGTTTGGGGTTGAGGATAAGAGAAGAATTCATTTGGTTGCTTGGGATGTTGTATGCAGACCCAAAAAAGTTGGTGCGCTCAGAATCCAGTTGTGGAACCTTATGATGGATAAGAGTGAATCGACAAAAAATTCTTGGAGAAAATACTTACATGGTGCTGATGGTATAAGGGGGTTCTTATCTCAAGACTTTAATCCCCCGGTCTGGCTTTGATATTTGGAATTGTATGGTAGAGGCCCATAGGCTTGTGGAAAAGGGTCTCTTTTGGAAAATGGGAGATGGTAGAAATACTTTGTTTTGGGATGATAGCTTGTTTGGCAACATGCCTCTTAAAGATGAGCCTTGGGCTCAACCATTCATGGATCTATGTGTGCGGCGGTTTGGCAGATTTGTTGCTGATTATATTGAGGGATGTTGTTGGAAGAAGTTGCATGAGGTGGACCCTAGACTGGAGGTTCTTTTTAATGCCATTTCTTTGGTTCATTCCTTCTTTCCCTTCTCCTAATAAGTTTTTTTGGAAGCCTTCTTCTAATGGTAACTTCTCTATTGCTTCAACTTTTCATTTTAATGAATCCTTTGTTGGCCCTACTCCTTTTTGGGCTTCAATTTGGTCCTTTGGATTGATTCTTAAGGTTAATGTTTTCTTCTTGCTCTTTTTCTAGAATAAAATATTAACTACTGATAACTTGGTCAAAACAGGTTTTGTGATGCCTAATAAGTGTTTTCTATGTGAAGAGGAAGTCAAAAATGCTTGTCATATGCTAATTGGTTGCAGATATGTTAGAATGGTGTGGGCCCATGTGATCTCTCTTTGGAACTTAAGTTGGGTGTTTCCTGGTTCTATTAAGGAGTTGTGGTCTCAATGGGTTGGCCCCACATCCAATCCCGCTCTTCTGATTATGTGGTCTCTTTCTCTTCCTCACATTGTTTGGGGTGTTTGGCTTGAGCATAAAAATAGAATTTTTAGGAATTCTGCCCTCCCTGCTATCTCTGTGGCTTACAAAATATGTGTGACTATTAAATAAAATTTTCTTTTTGGGATCACTTCTCACAATCGGCTGAAGATTAAACTTAGCCCTTATGATATCTCTATTACTCAAAGGTGGAAGTTTCCATGTGATATTTCCCTCCTGGTGACTAAAGGGAAAACTTATAGAGAAGATGTATGGAAATCTCCTTCAAATGGCTGGGTGAAGGTTAATTTTGATGGAGTTTCTAAAGGGAATCTGAGACCTGCAAGTTGTGGGGGAGTGATCATAAATTATAATGATAGCCTTGTCCCTATTGTGGTGCTCCCTTTGGGAATCTAGAAAAACCACTATGCAGAAGCAGCTGCAGCCTATCATGGTCTTAAGTTGGCACAAATCAAAGGCTATAAGAAAGTTTGGCTGGAGGGTGATTCTTTGAATATCATTAATAATTTGAAAAATTGTGTTCCCCCTTCTTGGACTATTGAGTTTTTGATAAGGGATGCCATTGATATTCTAAAATATTTTGATGATTATTACATCTCTTGCATTTTGAGAGAGGGTAATGGGCTTGCAGAAATCTTCGCTAATATTGGAGTTAGAGAGGTTAGGGAATGGGGTTTAAATGACCCTCTCCCTATAGAGGCAATAACTACTATTAACTATGATGGCCAATTTTAATTTTCTTAAATTCTCATTATGGTTGGTGGCATGCATGTCTTCCTTCACATGGTCGATTATTATGTGAAAGGAAGGTAAGCCAGATTTGAATCAAGTGAATGGTATGGGAGTTGGATGCCATAGGAAATGAAACTCTATACTATTAATTATCCTCTGCCTCATTTTTTTTGTCACACAAATTCTGGGCACTCATAGCATTGTCTTCCAAAATTTTCCTTTCACTAAGTTTAGAGTTCTCAAGCCATTTCCTTCTGCTATCTTTGTCGATATGGGTGGAGATAGAAATCACATAAAACCCTTCTCATGCGAAGCTTCCAAGAAGAAGAAGCAGGAAATTACATGGAAATAATACTTAGGTTACGGCGATTTTTGCTAAAGGATGGAATGATAGGGTGTTGAAGCTATATGGAACAAAGTTTTATGTCAATGGAGAATTTATAGCTAAGATTACTGGTTTGGTCATGGATGGTATGAAAGTTTTTAGAGACAAAAAGTAGTCGCATACCTATATGCAAATCTTCTTCAAGGGAGATGAGGCTAAGGATTTGAGGACTACGAGAAGTGGAGTCTACCAAAAAGCTCTATTAAGGTGTTATGGGGAGATGTTGTAGAAGAGCTAATACATTTTATTGCCTTGGAAGGATGCTTCTCTACGGTAAATTCTTACCACTTCATCTTGCTCAATCACTTCCATCATAAGAAAATGATTTCCTTTCCCTATTACCTTCTAATGTCTCTGGATTCAGGTCTTAAGGATCATAAGAAAAACCCTAAAAATCTCATTTTGCATGTGGGGTTAATCTTTCTTATTTTATATTATGCAAAGTCCTTTGAGGTGGCTAAACCATTTGCTACCCTGACATGTAAACAACCTAAGCTTGTGGAGGAGTATGAGACTGCCTATGAAGAGGAACCAACAAGCAAAAAAATGAAGAAAAGGAAACTTATTTTTGAAAAAGAGTCAAATTCAAAGGAGGATGTGGACATGGTGCTAGATTCACTTGCTTCTTTGGAGGTGTGTCCTCAATCCCCTGCCATGGGAAAGATGAAAAAAGTGGAGCCATGTGCTAGTGACGGCTATGTGACTTGTTGTGATGAGGTGGCTTCTAATTTTTTGAGTAGGGGTGTGATATAGAAGAATTATTTGTATGGAAAGGCTTCTTCGCCACCCCCTATTACAAAGCAGAAGGAGCTAGAGGAGGTAAGTAGGAAGAAATGGGTTTTGAGGTTTGCGAGTCAATTATTGGAGAGGAGATTTCCTCTCACTATAGTAGGTGGTATTAATGTTGATGACTCTCTGAGTGTTAAGTTGGACTTGCAACAAAAAATTAAGTCTAGGGTTGTTGGTGTTGTTGTGGATACCCAGGATGTGAATTTGGAGAGGCTAAAGAAGAGAAAGGTTGTGGCGGAGGAGATTGTGAGCTCCATTTGCAAAATAAAAACTCCAATTGCTGCTGGAAAAGGTAAGGTTATCTTTGTTGGTCAAGATAGGGTTAGCTTAGGTCTGAGGAGGAAGATACTTTGGGGAAAGGGGATTTCAATATTGATAGAGAAAAAATGTCTGATATGTTGGGAATTGCTCGTGAGGGCTCCATTGTTTTGTTCAAACTGTTTAAATGTTTTTTTCATGAACTCAATAAAACTAATGCCAAATTCAGGGGTGTGGTGAGTAAGGTTGAGGAGTCCTCTATCCAAAATTAGATAGATGAATTGTTTGATTCCTTAAACACTATGGCGGATACTGTGGTAAAGGAAACTCTTAAGATGAAACAAAATATGGAAGGTAGAATCCTCACCCTTGAGGATCAAATAGAGAAAATTTGGGCTACTATGATGAGGGGTGGGGAGGTGTCTAAATTTGTTAGTAAATTTGAATTTTTTGTTGTGATTTCTCTTGTGGTTAGTGCCAAGAAGTGTAAATAAAGTGCTCATGCTGAAGAGATCGGTGTTGCTACTAAGCTGATGGAGGAGGAGGGTGTTGTTAATAAGGGTGGGGAGAAGGGTATTGTTTTGATAACTGAGGTGAATACAGATGGTCCTGGTGTTAGGACTAGAAAAAAGACTAAAGCTCAGGTTGGGGCTTCTGGTAAAGAAATGCCTAATGTTTTGGATGAAGCTCAGAAGGCTATGACAAGTGACATGGAGGCAGCAAATATTTTGAAAAATATGTAGTGTTGTTGGTTGGGGTCCTCCTTTTTGGATGAATTTTTATTGTTGGGTCATTGTTGTTGGGTTGATTTATGTTTAGTTTTTTCTTAAGTTTTAGCTACTTTCTTTTGTAAAGGGTTCTAGGCCCCTTCAAAACCCGTATTTTACGTCTAATCAAAAACATCGTAATCAATGAGAGCTTCATCCAATTATGTCACCAGGGCCATTCTATTACTGGGGACTCAACCTTGTGGGAAAGATACACCATACCTCTACCAATGGTCATAAATTCATCCTTACTGCAACTAAATACTTCACAAAATGGATCGAAGTCATTCCAATGACCTACATTATCAAAAATAAAATATCCAAATTTATCCTCAATTTTATCATGTCTATATGTTGTTCCCCAATCCATGGTTACAGATAATGTTCATCCTTTCAAAAATTAAAATGTTTGTGAATTATGTGAGATATTCCATATCCATCATCACTTCTTTACTCCATATTATCCTCAAGGTAATGGTCAAGCTAAAGTTTCCAATAAAAATATCCTTAAAATCTTAAAGAAGACCATTGATGATGTTGGTCGTGATTGGAATATCTAACTTAACATAGCATTATGGGCCTATCACACTAGCATGCACACTCCTAAAGGAGATACTCTGTATTCCCTCTTTTTCATATCTAAAGCCATTCTTCCCTTTGAGGTTGAGTTACCATCCCTAAGAGTATCTATGCAATAGGTAATTGATGATGAGGAATATTGTGTATCCCATTTGCATGAGCTAGATTTACTAGATGAGAATAGACATAATGCATTGGCTCATTTACAAGCATATCAAAATCTTAGACACATAAAAATGGCCTAGACCCACAAAATCGATGCCAAAAACACTTTTTTTTACAGATTTTTGTATGGCTTATTCATCATTTTTTGTAGGTACAGGTATGGAACACCGCAATCGCAACTTTCTAAGCCGCATTTGATGCATCACGACACATCTATAGTCTAGAACAATGCATTCATAGTCCTAAGCCACATTTGATAGCCCAAACAACACATTCACCCTGTTGCAGTACATCTGCTGACCCAAATGACACATCTGATGTTGCAACATAACTGACAGACAAAATGATGCATTTTCTTGATAAAGGTTTTCTTTTGGTTTTTTATTGTATTTTCCATATTTCTCTTTTCAGTTTAGTAGATTAGGGCTTTTTGGGTTACTAATCTATTGTTGGTAGCATCTGGCAAGCTAGAAGGAGATGCTAAACTTTGTTTGTTGATGATTTTATAACTCTTTTTACAATCAAATACGTCACTAATTTCCTATGTCTCTCTATAATTAAATAAATTTCTCAATTTATTTAATTATTATTCACTTTGTACTTTCCTCTATGACTAAATAACTCCCAATAATTATTTAATTGTTCTTGTCTTTTCCTCCAAATTTAAATAAAATTACTTATTTAAATCTCCCACTTTCTATTTTCCCATCAAGTAAATAATTTAAAATTATTATTTACTATCACATGACCCCACCACTTTTGAATTAAATTAATTTTTAATTCAAAAGGTCAACTCAGCCTCTTAAATCAAATAATTTTAAATTATTATTTGATTTTCCAGCAACCTCTTTTTTTCGTGCCCAGTATCTTCTTGTCACATGCATTCTTGTAGATTGATTTGTCTAAAATCAAATCTCAGACCTTCATTTCAAATTTTACCCTAATGTTTCCCTAACCCCAATTGTTGGTTGTCACATTTAATTGCAACTTGTGATCTTAGGGCATTTCTCAATTTCTAATCTTGGCCATTCATCTAAAATTGGATTTTCTATAAAAAGGAAATTTTTACCTCATTTGTCATACTTCATACACTTCATGCTTGGCTAATTTTATGCTTCAGACTTTACACTTGCTTCATACTTGCATACTTACAAATTGCTGCAATAGTACAATCCTTCAATATTTGCTTAGGGCTTGTCATAGGTCATAGTTTCTCATCAAAATTTTGAGGGAAAACACTATTTTGCAACAAATGGAGAAGGGAAATGAAGGTCAATCAAGGAGGGCATGAAGACTTTTGGTGAGATTGTTATTTTTTTAATGCATTTTTTCTCCATTGTACTTCATTGTTTAGCTATGGTTTTGTTTATGCATTTGATTTCATGCTAACCTGATTTTTTTCCTTAGTTACATTAGTGAACTCGATACCAAAAAGACATTTTTTGTAGATTTTTGTATGAATTTTTCATCATTTGTTGTAGGTACAGGTATGGAACACCACAATCACAACTTTCTAAGCCGAATTTGATGCATCATGACACATCTACATTCTAGAACAATGCATTCATAGTCTTGAGCTGCATTTGACAACTGAACGATGCATTCACCCTATTGTAATGCATCTGCTAGCTTGAACGATGCATCTATTGTTGAAATGCAACTAACAGACAAAATGACACATTTTCCTAGTAAAGGTTAACTTTCAATTTTTTATTGTATTTTCCATATTTCTCTTTTCAGTTTAGTAGATTAGGGCTTTTTGGGTTACTAATCTATTGTTGGCAGCATCTGGAAAGCTAGAAGGAGATGCTAACCTTTGTTTGTTGATAATTTTATAACTCTTTTTACAATCCTAAAGCAAACAAAAAAACAATCACAAACAAATTATATTTACATTTCATGGTTTAAAATGAACATGCATTCACTCATGGGATTAAAATAAACACAAATTTCATTGAAACTCATCAAGGATAAAATTTACTTGCATCCTCATAGCATTGGCTTAAAAAGAACTTTGCTTGTCTAACAATAAGTTGGGTTAAAATGAATAAGTGTTTGATGTGTCTTTTGGTGTAGTGATAACTTCTTAATGGGTATGCAATTCTCATGTGCCTTGTTGCCATCTGGAGAAAAAAAAACACTTAGGGGATGTTTCTTTACCACCCACATATTTCAATTCAGGTATTAAAATGAACAATATTTTCTTCACTTTTGTGTAACCCCAATTCAATAATAACAGTATCCTCTACCCTTGCGCACTTGTGCAATCCTGGATGTAAGAGAAATTTTTATTGACCCTAGGAATAGGGACTTTCTTGGTGGGAAAAAGTACTCACCCCAAGGCGACTCAAACCGGCAATGAAGCTAAAGCCAAGCTACTCCCGAACAATATACAAATGTGAATGCTAATGGAAAAATTAACATTATAGGTGCAAATTTGTTAAGCAGGCAAGTTAATCTTTCCTCACGCATAACCACTTGAATGGGTTCCCTAACTAAAAACCATTTGTGTAGTGGCCAAAATCCTTTTCTATTCACTGGTACAACAACGGTCATTGCCAAGCCATCCCACGTTCTCGCAGTACTTAGTAGAGATGAAGAGTTTTTCATGGGAGATTCATGAGAACTTGAAGCTTGGTTGACCTGAGAAGTGAGTGTCATGTAAGGGGGAGCTAGTGTGGCCAAGGCTCTAAGTCATCCACTAAGAATAAGTACGGTTGGAGAAATCCAAGTGGGAATCCAGTGGATATAGTCCTTGCCATCCCTAGGATTTGTGCTTCTCTTCAATGTGCTTGTTTCAAACAAATCAAGACAAAATCATGTGTTTTCCAAGTGTTTGTTGATTCAATGAACACATAAAACACCTTTTGCAAATCTAGAAAGTCACATTCAAACAAAAACAATTTCAAAAATTTGACAAAATTGCAAGAAAACCAAACCTTGTTCAAATTGCAATGCAATTGCTACCTTAAACAACACATTTACTTTTGTGCAACACAATTGCTGCCTTAAACAACACAGTTTCTTTTTTGTAATGTAATTGCTACCTTAAACAACACATTTTTTTTTTGCAACACAATTGCTGCCTTAAACAACACATTTTCTTTTTTGCAACACAATTGTTGCCTTAAACAATGCATTTTCTTTTTTTGTAATGCAATTGTTGACTTAAACAACGCATTTGCTTTTTTTCAATGCAATTTCTACTTAAAACAATGCATATGCCTTATTTCAACACAATTGACTGTCATAAACCGAAACTACCTACCACCCAAAAAAACAACATAGTTTAGGTTGCATACCTTAGGCTAAGTCATACCTTTGCATTTTCATTCTCTAGAATTCACTATCATGTCTTCAATTCACCTTGATATGCTTTCTATTCAAGTTGAATACCAGTTACTCCGTAATGGTCAATACCAACAAATTGTAGACTTCAAAAGACAATTCATCCAATCCAAATACCAATGCCCTTCCTACCAACAATCCATAAGTCCTAATCATTCAACCATCTACCCTCACTATCAAGACTCACTTAACACAATCCATTCCATTTATACACAACAAACATCCATTTATCACCCTTATCCTAACTTTGACAAGGGAAATAAAACATCCACTTACCCCTTCCAATTCTCCATGTCCTATCCTACTCCTTCATCCACTAACCCCTTCCAAGTCTCCATGTCCTATCCTAGTCCTTCATCCACTAATCCTTTCTAGACCACTCCATCCCAACATACATTTAGTCATGCAAATTATATCCTTGTCCAAAGTCACATTCCATTGCTTAAATTTGAGGATATATGTCAAGATGAAACCCCAAGGCATGACATCATAACTTCACCTTCATGTCAAGATCAGGGTAGTCCATCCCATGACCCCATCCTTAAATCCATTCAATAAGTCCTTATATATAATCATAGCATTCAAACTACACCTATCCTTGACAAATATTCCATTCCCAATCATGTCACCCAAGACAATCCCATCTTTGACCAAGACACTACCATTGATCAAGAAACCCAAAACAATCCGCTCATCAACCTTTATGTCATTCATGATCAAGCACCTGAGGTTGATCCTACCCAAACTCTAAACACATTTGTTTCCCAAAATGTGACACTTTCCTCCATGGGACACATAGATGATCTCCCTCTAGAACAAGAGTCTTCTACTATGGACATATTTGTAAATGATCAAGCTATAGTTGAATTCACTGGACTCTATGACATTGACCCTAAATATGGTTTCGAAATCAACTTGGAAGTGCCAATAGAATCATCTGAATTGGACATCTCACAAAATCAGACTAAAGATATCAATCAACATGTCCACGAAGCAACATCTTATCAAATAGGATCATCTATCTTTGTAAGAGTAGCCTTTCTTGCAGATGAGAAAATACTGAGCAATGATCTCCACATACACAATGATCGGATTGCATCTTGCTTCCAAAATGACAAATACCCCATCGCAAACTGAATATGTCAAAGCATGTCATATCAAGGAAGAGGACTAGGCATACATGAGCAAGGAATTTGGGAACCAATACAATTTTATGAAAATCCTAGACATCAAGGTCTTGGCTATTCCTCAGTCGAAGAATCTAATGATGTTAGTGGTACCTCCTCGATATTGTGGGCAACTTTATCTAATACAAACATTAAAATGGGGGTCATGAGTAGTCCTTGTCAGTAATTTCTTTCCAACACTCCTTCCATCCACACCATAAATCGTCATTCCCAATAGCTTAAACCTTCCCCTTGGAACCAATTAAAAGAAAATTCTTGCAAATTAAAAGTTCAAAATAAAATGTCAAAGGCCATTGAATCAAACAAAAATCCAAGTGGAAAAATGAAGTTAAAATGGATCCCAAAGAAGAATGGATCAAGTAAAGAAAATATTCCAAATCCAAAAGTCAATCAAAATGTGGAGCCACAAGAAAAGAGGACTTCCACATATAATAAATGTCCATCTCCTTCAAAATGGTCATCAAGCAAGGCATCTAAAAGTGTTGGTTCCAAATGCTATCCTAATCAAAATTACAAACTCCCCCATCCAATATCCCAAGCTTGAAAAATAAAAAGTGATTCATCCAAACATCCAAATAGTCCTTCTACATCTACCATCATCCATCATAATCCTACCTCTAGCTTAAAGTCTAAAAATCCTACATCACAAATCCATCACATCTTGGCAGCAACTCTTTATTATAAGGACTCTCATGGCACTCTATCGTGATGTGCATATTCTGATAAGGCCAACTCTAGTATAAAAAGGATCACAATGACATCAATCAATTGTATGCAAGCACTATGATCCTGACAAGGCAACTGCTTCATAAAGGTCATTATTGGCATATCATGGAACTAGTCTCTACATCAGCACTGTCAACAATTTCATAACAATCAGTGAGTATCCAAGACATCTCGCCCATATAAAAATACCAAAAAAAAAAGATTTTTTTTGAAAAAAACAAAACAAAAAAAATAAAAAAAGTCAAGAAAATAGTAAAGAGAAAAATTTTGTCCAATAGTGAAAACCATTTTTATGTCACTTTGGATAAGTAACATGATGAAAACCTAGCAAGTAACGTGATGAAAACCTGGCAAACAAGTGTCATGTGTAAGAGAAATTATCTATGTGGAATTTTACACTTGTGGGCAAGTTGTCTCATCTCCCATGCCTTCCTCATGACATTTCCATCTATCCATCTAAGCCCTGGCATTTCCATCCCTTTTTCCCACCTAATTTTATCTTGATAAGGACTGAGGTACAAATATAAATCATGCTTTGGGAAAACTCTTGACATGTCTATCCTTTGGTCACATACTATTCATGAAACATCATGTCATTTACTTCATAGCATTATCTAGACCCATATATTCGATAAAACTAATTATTCCTATGTGACATAGTCCTTGAAGATCATATGAAAATTCCTCTAATCTCATGTCTTATCTTTTACCAAGGCCACCTATCATCCTTTTATGTCTGTCGCCTATCTTGGTTTTCTCTTGTCGAACAGTCTAAGGATACTCCATCATCCCATTCAGTCATGAAAAGACATCATTCCAAATGCAATGAGTCTAATCCATACAATCTTTCTATGCATCTTAGCACATCATCCAAAATGTTCCTTGGATTTGTTCCTAGCCCTGTTACAAACCTTGACCCTTTGGTCGCATTATCATCATCCTAGCATTGTTTCGGGATGTTTCTTTCCCACGTCAAACAACGTCATCATCATCATCACCTATTGATTGGCATTCAACTTGATTAGGGGCACAATAATGTTTTTCCTTGGATTCTTGTGTGTGGGAATCATTCACATGCATTTGTCTCAATCCTCTTAAAACATTTCAAAATCCAAGAAAAAAGTCATAAAACGAAAAAATCCAAAAACATCATAAAACTTCAAAAAAAACAAAAACATCAAATATCGACAAAATCCAAGAAAAAAATCAGAAAATGTCAAAAATCTTAAAAATCCAAATATCCAAAAAACACAAAAACATCCAAATAATTCTCAAAAAACCCAAAAACAGTGTCACAATCGGTCAAATTCTAGTCATAATTAGCATGGTCAAACTACATAGTCTTTATGCATTTGATATGTAGGCAAGGCCATTTGTCAATGTGCCCCTGAGGCTATCCTAGGTCAATCCTTTAGGATTTGTCGTGTTGGTCAAATAAGTCATAAATAGACACCCTCAAACACAAGAGATTTATCAAAACATCAACATTCAAATCATGAACCAACAAACAACATAGTCCAATTGGTCATCAACTCACAAATAAGTCAAATTTCCAAACCAATGTTAACCTAGTCACTTTATGGTCCCCTTCAAGATGCATCCTTCTTGGAGTTGGACCTCATAAAAATGTCATTTTCCCTTTCAAGATGTGTCCTTCCTGACGATAGGCACCATCAATACTGTCAAATTTTCAAATCGTCAAAACTATTAGACTATCAAATTATCAAATGGTCAAATTGTCAAGCAATCCACCTTTGACAAACAAATATTGGCAAACACATTGAATGCCTGTTAATTTTGCTGGTCTATTTTGTCTTATCTTTTTATTGCTTTGTCTCTTGGTCATGTTACTAGCTACCTTGAGGATATCCCATGAAGGATTTAGAGGTGAGATGACGTCTCATGACCTATTTTTCCTTGATTGTTGTCTTTGGTGTGTCTTGACAAAAAGACTAGGGCAACTTAGCCCTTAGTATGAGTTAGGAAATTCCTTGTTTGTGACTGTCTTTTTTTCACAAGTGGATGACCTTTCACACCTTGGTTTATGTCATATCATGGAGTTTGTTTTCCATTTGTCACATTTTACCACCCAATGATGATTATGCAACACCTATTTGTACTTTGGAAAAAATATTGAAGGATTCCTTTTTCATCCTAACATCCATGTTTTTGGTGCTAACATTTCTTCTATTCCTTCATCCTCTAGTCTTCTCATCCATTTTCAAGAGCATACCCATGTTCTCTAGACCCTCCTGTCCTCTCGAGGGGGCATACCACTACCTCCTTGTCATTCTTCCTCATCTTATTTTTCACTAGGGAATATTTTTGATTTGTTTTCTTTGTCACAATGCGATAAACTGCATAATGACAAAGAGGGGAAAAATGTAGACACATAAAAATGGCCTGTACCCGCAAACCACATTTTTCTATGTCAAACATCCTCGTCACATAATTAAATTATTTAATTATGCATTAATATCATAATTCCTAACTATTTCCTCTTGATTATTTAAATAAATAAACTTCATTTATTTATTTAAATACGTCACTAATTTCCTATGTCTCTCTAAAATTAAATAATTTATTTAATTTATTTAATTATTATTCACTTTGTACTTTCCTCTACAACTAAATAACTCTCAATAATTATTTAATTGTTCTTTTTTCTTTTCCTCCAAATTTAAATAAAATTACTTATTAAAATTTCCCACTTTCTATTTTCCCACCAAGTAAATAATTTAAAATCATTATTTACTGTCACATGACCCCACCACTTTTGAATTAAATTAATTTTTAATTCAAAAGGTCAACTTAGCCTCTTAAATCAAATAATTTTAAATTATTATTTGACTTTGTAGCAACCTCTTTTTCAGCCCTTCATTTCAAATTTTACCCTGATGTTGCCCTAACCCTAATTATTGGCTGTCACATTTAATTCCAACCTTTGATCATAGGGAATTTCTCAATTTCTAATCTTGTCCATTCATCTAAAATTGGCTTTCCTATAAAAAGGAAATTTTTACCTCATTTTTCATACTTCACACACTTCATGATTTGATATTTTTATGCTTCAAACTTTAGGCTTGCTTCATACTTGCATACTTACAAATTGCAGCAATAGTACAATCCTTCAATATTTGCTTAGGGCTTGTCATAGGTCATAGTTGCTCATCAAAAATCTAAGGGAAAACACTATTTTTCAGAAAATGGAGAAGGGAAATGAAGGTCAATCAAGGAAGGCATGAAGACTTTTGGTGAGATTGTTCTTTGTTTTATGCATTTTTACTCCATTGTACTTCATTGTTTAGCTAGGGTTATGTTTATGCATTTGATTTCATGCTAACCTGACTTTTTTCCTTAGTTGCAAGTACTATACTTAATCTTCAAAGAATCCTATAAACATCCTTGATGTAAACTTGGCCAACAGGCGTCTTGGTGACACAAAAAAATAGTCAAGATAAATAATTTGTCCAATAGTGAAAACCACTTTGGTGGTGCTTTGGGAAAGTACCATGGTGAAAACCTAGAAAACATGTGTCATGTGTAGTCAGTGTTTCTCCATCATCTACTATCATTCTATCTAATTGTCCCATTTCCATGCATGATCCCTCATGTATAGTTCCTTCTATAATAAACTTTTCCTTTCCCATTCATTCATAATAACACTTAGTCATCCTTCTCATGTTTGGAGAATCATTGATGTTTAGCATCTTTCGCTTCCCATATCCATTCCCAATAAACTTCACACATCTCTTTCATCCATAATAAGCTAGTCCTATACTTGAATAGGGGAAATTCCTTGACTTACATCTCACAAGGGATCCTAAACATGATTTAGCAATAAGAAAACTTCAAAAATCAAAAAAATCAAAAAAATTCAAAAATCCAAATTTTTTTATAAAACTCCAAATTTCCAAAAAGAATTAGAAAACATCAAAACTATAAAAAAAGAGTTTGTATTAGTCTAATTAGTTTAAATAAATCATCTCTACAACTTCACATAGGTAAGGCCATCATCGATGAGCCCTCGAGGCTTAGGTTAGTCCCTTAGGTTTGTCATATTAAGTTGTCAGTCCATCCACATCCACATTTCATAATAAACTTTCCATGGTGAAGGTCAGTGAAACTACATTGTCTCTACACTTTACATAGGCAAGACCATTTTCGATGAGCCCCCAAGGCAATAGTTTAATCCCTTAGGGTTTTTCATAACGTCTCCATCTATCACAATCACGATCTCATAATAAATTGTCCCTTGCTAAGGTCGTCACTTTGATAAGACACAAACAAGTTATCCTACAAAGAACTAAGCTCACCAAATTTTGAAACAATAGATCAAACTACCCAACTAACCTCCAATCCAAATAAGATCAATTTCCTAAGAACGTTGAACAATCCTTATAAGCTATTAAATAGTGAATTATATATAATGTTGCATTGTTCAGATCCCCAGTCTTATACAACATGCTACATTTTTGAAACCAGACTTTATCCACCGATCATATCACCATTCTTATATAGGTTGTTGCACTCTTGAAACAAGACTTGACATCTTATACAAGGTGTATGATTCCTAAGACCAGACACTATCCTATCATCTATCTTATACAAGATGTTGCATTATCGGGATCCCTGGTCTTATACGATATTTCTTATAGAATTTGATCATACAATTTGGGAAAAGATCTAAATGGTTGTTGACTCATTGGTCCAGTTAGTCTTATATTTTTATCTGATTTATCCTTGGTCATGTTACTATGTACCTTGAGGAATTCCACAAGTATTGAGAGGAGAAATGATGGATCATTACCTTTTTCTCTTTGATTTATGTTTGTGGTTTATCTTGGCAATATGATTGGGGCAACTAGGTTCCTTGTGTGCTCAATTTTCCATATGGAATAATCAAATCATCCTATGCAAGTTAAAGGTCATCTAATTCTTTCTTGCATCAAGATTAGCATGCTTTGTGGTCATTTCCTCACATATTCTGATAAGGTCCTATGGTTACTAGTTTGCATCATGGTACTCCTTGTCTATCATGTGTTTTTTCGTAAATGATAGCATATTACACCTTGGTCTATGTCATATCTTGGTGTTTTGTATTCATTTCCATAATAAATGTCCTTTTATGATAATCATGCAATAAAATAAAATCTTGATCATTTAGTAGTAGGATCTCAAGATAACAATCCTGATTCATCCATTCCATTTCTCCTTTTCATCTTTGCTAACTTTGTTTTGCACTAACATCACATCCATTCACCCTTGCAGTCATCTTGATGGTGAGTTGTGACACACATAAAGAAATTCATTAGTAGTATCACCCTACATCTACAATCATGTTAGGTCATCATAGGTATCATCATCATATACATGGTTTATTCATCCATATTGCATCACAAAAGAACCAAGAAGAAACATATATCTATATAAGCATCACACAAAAGCATGTCATCAACATATAGTATCATCCTGCATGTCCATGGCATCACATCATGTGCATCCATCCAATATGTAATAGCATACATAAGCATAAAATAGAATCAGGTGCATCCATCCATACATCATTAAGTATAAAACATACATCATATATCCATAATGAACATCATATAGGAAACATCACATAGTCATAAAGTGTGTATCAAAAAATTGCATCACATAAATCCATCAAATAGAAAAACATAAGCATAGAGTCATACACATCATGTAGTCATCGTCAAAATCATGGATCTCATATATATACCAAAAAATTATGTGTCACATTACAATATCATGATGTATGCCAAAAATGGAGTTCACAGACTCAATAAAAAAAAAAGTGTCTAAATGCATATAAAAATAGGCCTAGCCTATAATTCCTTTGACACCAAAGGGATTTGGTGCTCTATCATCCCTATGATTTGATCCTGATGGACTATTGTATGGCCCTAATCTCCTTTATGATACTATTGCACTACTTTGAACCCTACGTGAATGTGAACTGGTTTAGATCTGACTCTAAAAGCTCAATGCTCTCTGGCATTGGTAGTGCCCGCTCGTATAAGTCTCTATAATACTGAGCCTCCCTACTTGCTTGATACATGGTCTATGAAAATGCAAAAAATGGCCCACTCATTATGGAAATGAAATATATAGATTGTTTCTCAACCCTCTATTCCCTAATAACCTCCATATCCCTCTTAGTTGTGAGTGTTTGCACCTATCCCTATAAACTAGGTATCTATGCTACCTGAGCATGTAGCATTTGGACCTATTCCTATAATGCCTTTATATATTCCTAGGTAACTTTCCCTACATCCTTTTCCTCCTCTTCAAACACATCCATAATCAGATCCCTAATGGAAAAATCATGCAAGCCCTCCTCCTCAATAGCAAAATACCTAGCCATGTCCTCTGTTATCGCATCCTCCTCCTTTACCTCTTTCATTACAAACTCACCAATCACTATCTCCTCACCCACATCTCCCATAAAATCCTCTACCCTCACCTCCTCCATCTCCACTTACATTTTCTCCACTTCCTCATGGATGGGTGGCATCCTCTGATGTATCCTCTATGCTCGTTGTGGTGGTAATCCTGCCCTCCCTCGCTAACCCATATCATTTCTCCCTATGCCATCCTACTCTCTCCTTTTTCCCCTCTCCCTCCATCACTGTCATCTCCATCTCCATACCCATCACCACCATCTTGTCAAACTCCCCTCCCTCATCCTCTACCTTGTAGTCTCCCCCATGGTCCTTTTCCCATCATCTCCACTAGTGATGGCTAGTTTGGGTTTTTAAGTAGTATCGGTCTATGTGCAACCCACCAAGTTTCATACTATGGATTCATCCTTACATTGGCCACATCGGCCACTATGCCCCATTCAATAGGATGCAACATTCCAATCTCCTACATAGCTACATGAAGGATCCCATTATGGGACCTCTCACTCTAATTGTGCATACTCTGCTATGCAACTGTAACTCTTTACCACTTTCCAAACTATCATAGGACCTTCTTTTGCAAGTTTCCTCAATGATATGTTGCATCAATACTGTCTAACCAATTAAATATCTAGTATGAAAACAATAAGGAAGGTGCTTAGCATCATCATCCCACAAAACACAATCCTTGTAGGGCCTCCATATGAATCCATCTAGCAAGTCAATCCCATGCCTCCAATATCCAACATCTCCAACCCGAATTTGTGTAACTATATCTCCATAAATATAGACATATGGAAAGCTTGAGGCAAATTACCTATCAACCAGTGGTCAAAATATAACAATGTGCTCCCATGACCATACCATGAGTAGGTTAGTCTCACAACTGATGGATTGTCCATCCCTGTATGCTACATCATGTAGTTGGAAATACAGCATAGCCAAAAGACAGGGTCCTCAAGCGTAAACAATGGATCTCTCCATCATCCCCTCCAACATACCCCCCTACCCCACTAGAAATTTGTGGCCGTGTCTGTCTAGGATGACCACTCCCCTAATCACTATACATAGCACTATAATAATCCTATGGTATCTATCTGCTAGGATGTCCCATCAAATCTTGTAGTCCTTGATCCCTAGCTCCACCAAGTCATTAGTATCAAACACCCATTGCATTTCTGCAAATCATCGACCCGTGTCATAAACTAATTGCTCCCCATGAATAGGAAGTTGCAAGATCATCCACATGTCCTCTAATGTCATTCTTGCCTCACCAGTTGGTAGGTGGAAAAAACTCATCTCTGAGTGTCACCTATTTGCAAGTATCATCAACAAGCCCCTATTAGCTGACACAATAGGCATAAAGGTCACCCAGTATAATCCCAAAGAAGTCAATGCCTCCTTCTCCTCCACCAAGAGGTGATCTTGCAATGTAAAGGATGTAAATCGGCTCTCACATATATATAAATGCAAGTCTCACCCACATCCACAAAAAGTGCATCATGTGAATCACAATGCCCAAATTATCCTATTTGACCTATTGAATTTTAAAAGAAAATCCAAAGTTTTCTCAAATTAGCCTATCAGTCAATTGTATCACACTATCAGTCATATACATCACACTCTACAATTGTGTTTCATTTTCACACTTCTGTCACTTTGTCGTGCATTTGTGGTGCAATTTTTTAGTTGCATCATTCTACCCTACATTTGTGTCAAGTTGATGCAGAAGCATCTAGGTCCACACGTAATCCTATGTCACCCCCCAAAAAAAGAACATGGATGTGAACTTGAAAGTGGAAAAGACATTCGATATCAAGTCACAAAATTTAGAAGAGCTCATATTATTATGTTGCAGGGTTCACCATGTTGCCATATCACAAGTAATGGTTTGCATATTGATGATTTTGAAATTTCCTCATTGGTTTTTCTTTATGAATTCAAATTAAAAGATAAGCAGTTTTGAAATTTTGGAATGCAATAAAGAATATGTATTGAAATAAAATAAAGGGGAAAATTTTAAAAGAGCAGTAGTAATAAGAGATACAGGGCGTTTGAAGGGACATATTCCACACAATGAGAAATCAAAAAGCAGATGCAAGGATATCAAAGGTCAGAGTTAAAGGTTGGAATTTCAAATAACAAATTGGAATATGTATAGGTAAAGGGGTCAAATAAAAACTAATGCCACATCAAGTGGGTTATAAATTGAATGTAAATGTTCATATGAAACAGTGTTTGGATGAGGGAGAACCCATGCCATGACTCAAGGCTGATTGACAATTTAATTTTTTGGATAATGTAGATGAGTCATGGCGGGTGGATGAAGGTATCATTTAAAATTAAAATATATAGAAACCAAAGTCATTAGCAGGCCACACATGGGAAGAAGGGAATACATTCCAAAAATAATATGAAGTGTAAGGAGTAGAGGGGTGAACTGGATAAGGAGAACTTTGCAGCTGTGGAAGAAACTTGAATCAGGTATGGGGAAGAAGTGATAAAATTCAAATATTATAGATAATGAAGATTCAATGTATGAACAAGAAAGAATAGGCATGATTGGATGAGAAGAGGGGATCAATCCATAATGAGAAAAACCACACATGATAGGCGTAACTCAATACATGTATGTTATCAGGTAGTATTTCATAAAAATTGAGAGAGGAAATTCAAATGGTGCAGGAATTTTGAAGAGTCCAAAATAGGCATATGATACCCAAATGGAAATAGCAGATAAATGAGGCAACACAAGAATTGAAGGTGTCAACTAGGGTATGTACATGTAGAAGACCGATTTTTCAATGCAAAGGAAAGTCAAAAGTCAGCAAAGGGGATGATCAGAGAGGACATGGAAAGTTAGAAAGGAAGTTAAAAGATAGCAATTCAATAGGTTGTGCATCATGGAGTATTTGTAAAGGAATTTAAATACAAAGGTAAGCATGTTGGGGGTGATTGAACTTGGCGAAGGAAGCCATAAAAGCTTGTTGTGGATCAAAGAGGGGTCGATGTAAAGGGTTTCTAGTTGGAGTATAGTTGAGACTAGAAGTATAATTCTGGTAAGAAGGTCAAGTTGAGTCTTTGAGGATGGAATCCAGAACATCAGAAGGGGAAAATGAAAGTCAAAGTTGAAGAGGCAAAAGAGTTTCTTGAGAATCATAATGTAAATGTCCTATAATCTATTTTAATAAAGTTAGTTTACTTACAAAAATTGGAGTTTATGAATGAGAAATTGTAATCAATTTTAAAATAGACACAAGTTATTATTGATTTGGAGTTTATCAGTCATGGAGTCTTTGTAATCTGATTTTTTTTTTAGAGAGTTGTTTTCTTCTTCATCACAAGCACTAGCATAGTTGTGGTGCGCAAAATAGTTGCGAGCGGGTTATACTTGTGTCATACCTATCCATGGCCATTTAATGATTGTATTGCACTTTACAATTGTAATGCAAGGCACCATGATTGTGGAGAACATGATAACAATTGTGGTGGAGAAATTGCACCACATCTAAAAGCCCCTATTTGAGCCCTAAAATCTACCTAAAATTGAAAAAATCACGAAGCAAGGTTTAGATAAATACCATCACATGTGAGCCCTCCTCATACTCAAACAGTCATACCTAGTATCCTATTTGAGCAGCAACTAGTACACATGATATTTTGATAGGAGATCCACATCAAATCTCAAACTAAAGCTCCTAGATCTATAAACCAAAAGTGCACAAATGACTTATTTTCACCCCCTAGGGTATATTTATAACCTAATTTGACCTAATAAGGCCCCTACCTTCATAACTGGCCACATCAAAGTTTACCTTTAAACACAAATATCAAGCCCTAGATCGACTTTTGAGATAGTTTTTCATCACCAATGCATTTGCACCTATCAAATTAGTTTATTAGTAAATTTTCCAATTTTTTTTGGAATTTTTCAAAAAATTGTCAATTTTCCCGATGGGGCATCATCCTATCCAATTTTAATTGGGGCACAATGGGCATGTCTTGAGCTAATTTTTTTTATTATTCTTTGACACAATGCTCAAAGTCGCATTCTATCAAAGAGGGGAAAAATGTAGACACTAAAAAATGTCTCAAGCCTTCAAGCAAAATTTTATCACTAATTCGCCTTCTTTCTTGTATAATTAAATAATTTAATAATTTAATTATTTCCTAAGATCATATTCTTCTATTAATTAAATAATTCTTAATTATTTAATTAATTCACTTTATCTCTATTCCTCTCTTGACTAATTTGAATAAATATCAATTTTATTTAAAATACATCACTAATTATCCTTTTTCCCTCTATAATTAAATAAATTATTATTATTTAATTATTTATTTCCATTTTCCTCAATAATTAAATAATTATTCATTAGCTTTTTCCTTCCATTACTAAATAAATCCTCTTTATTTAATTATTTATCATTTCCCTCTACCTATTATTAATTATTTAATATTTCACACTCCACCCTTCTTCTATAATTAAATAATTATTTATGATTATTTAATTATTCATTTTCCCTCTTCTAAATTAAATAATTTATATCATTATTTAACTTATTTCTTCTTTGCTAAGCCCTAAATCACAACTAATTTCTTGAGTTTTGGTCCATCCTTCCCATCCTTATCTCTATTTCCTCTCAATTAACCTCATTCATTGATCATGTTACCTCATCTCTCAATCTTCACCATTCATTTGAATCAATATTTCTATAAAACCAAGCCCTCACCTCCATTCTAGCCTTAACCAAAATCTTTGAAGTTTTTCTATCTTGAGATCTAGCCATCTTGCATCAACATCAAGCATATCAAATACATTGTATACTACAAATTTGAGAACAAACAAAGCAAAATAGAGAAGAGCAGTGGAGATGAATCAACTATGGCATAGAGAATGAGTATTATTGCTTTATTATTTGGATTTCTATTGTCATTTTTACTTTATTATTGGATTAGGGTCTTTATTGCTTGAATTAGGTAGTTTTGTGGTTGCTTTCATTGATTCATGCTCTTTCCCAAATTTTACCCAATCTACAATACTAAATATTTACCATAGTTAATATATTATATAATACAAATATAATTATACTTATAACAAAATTGAATACCCACTAGTATATGATTGGATCCTTTGTACTAAGCTTTTTAGTGAGGTTGTGTATTGCACTTGAGGTGTTCTAATTGAGTAGTTTTAGTACTTATGAATTGATTTATTTTATCACTATATGTGGTGTTTTGGATTACCACTATTGCACATTATTGATAGGATTTTATATTGATATCTATTGTCTAAATATGTATGATGGGATGCATATGTTATGATGTTATATGCTTGGATTCATGTATGTAGATTTGTATAAGTTAAACTATTTTAGTGTTTCAATTCACTATTTTCACTATATTAATTTTACATGATCTATCACATTAGGTGTTTATATTACGCTTTGACTATCTTACAATATATAATAGGTACATCTAATGTTTTATTAAGTGTATTCATGTTTTGTCCCAATGGTGGTTATTTGGAGATGGTTTTTTCTAGGAAAATAAGTTTTATGCATCTCCCCATCTCACTAAATTTGAATTGGGAGATGTATCTTGTGATATTTAAATGATGTTAATGATAGTTACAGCTTCAGGCGATCCTTCCAACTTAGTCCAATTGGAGGCAACATAAATTAAATGATAGCCCTTCAGCTATTTAATTTATATTCAATTTTGTATTGACTTACATTTAATGAGGAGGCGCGAATGTCATGAGGCCGACCTCATTCCTTATTTGTTATTATATTCTCTCTTGGCAACATTATAATTCTGGGCTGACCTTCATTGGAAATTATAATTTATCTTGGCCGACTTGTTATTTGTTTAATCTCTTCTTGAGGCCAACTTTGTTCTTGAAGAGATGCAACCTCTCATAGCCATGTATTTATAGAAGACCACTTCTCTCCTTGTTCTATCATCAAGTTCACTCCATACAAGTGTGAATTCCTTAACAACAGAGTGTGAATTAGTATCAAGTGTGAATTATCATCTAGTGCAAATTTCTATCAAGTGTGAACTTGTGTCAAATGCGAATACTATCAAGAGTAAATTCTTCAAGGGCAGCTTGCGAACTCTCCTAGAGCAGAATTTGAATCTTAAGAAGTGATAGTTGTGCTATCTATTCTTGCATCTTGTTTAGGTGCCGAATATTGGCTTTGTGTTATCTAATCTTGCATTTTATACAGGTGCTGAATATTGACCTTGTGTTCAGGCTCATTATAAAGTGAATTGTTGTCACTATTTATATATATAAGAAAGATCTTTGTTGCTAGGTTTTTCTCCCTCAAGAGGAGGGTTTTCCCAGGGTATCTGCTGTGTTATTTTGTCTGATTTTGAATTAATTTTCTGTGCACATAATCTGGTCATTAAAATTTACATGGTATCAGAGCGGGTTTGAGAGGATCGTGATCAAATTATTGCTAATCAGCTTACCCTATTGTTCACTTAATCAAGATGGTGAATGGTTTGAAGGTTGAAGATAGACTCGAAGGTGCATCCAACTTCACATCATGGAGATTCAGGATCATGCTTACCTTGCCTGAAAATGACTTGGGTGAGTTCATTGAGTCTAGCACTTCTGAACCTGAGGAGGAAGAAGAAAAGTTGTAATGGCTGAAGAAAGACATTAAAGCAATGAAGATATTGGTTGATTCCATAAAGGATCACATTGTTCCTATCATCTCTAAGTTGAAGACAGTGAAAGATATGCTCAAGACCTTGGAAGAGATGTACGAAATCAACAATACCAGTTGGGCACTTGCACTGAAGCAACAACTTCATCATGTGAAGATGTCGAAAGGTGAATCAGAGGATTGCAGATTTGAGAGATCAGCTATCTACAATTGGGCATATGGTTGAAGACAAGGATCTGACTATGCTCGCTCTCAATGGGCTGCCTTTGTCTTGGGAATCATACATTCAGGGAATTAGTGCAAGGTCAAAATTGCCTAAGTTTGATAGGCTAAGATCTAGTTGCATTCAAGAGGAATCAAGGTTGATGGCAAGAGGCGTTGGTCAAAGTTCAAAGAATGAAGATATTCATGTTCTCGCCTCCCATACTCTAAAGAAGAAAGGAAAAGATGGAAGGAAAGGATTCTTCAAAAGGAATTGGGACAAGGGAAATGATGATGCACCTCCATCTAAGAAGAAGAGGGATATGTCCAAGATTCAATGTTTTAGGTGTGATAAGTTTGGGCACTTTGCCAAGTATTGTTGAACTAGACCTAAGCAACAAGTCACTATTGTGGATGTTGATGATGCCTCTCCTCAAAAGGATTCAAGTGAATATTTGTTCTATTCAGCATTATCAAGTAGTGTACCTTCTGACACCAACACTTGGATAATCGACAGTGGTGCTTCACGTCACATCACCGGGTTCAAGTAGCACTTATCAAGTTTGGTGGAGGAGTCTTTTGAACAAGTCATCATTGGAGATGATGCTAGATACTCCGTGAAAGGAATTGGGACCTCTACACTTCACTTGGATTCCAGCATATCACTTCAATTGGGTAATGTTCTTTATGTTCTTGGAATCAAGTGCAATCTCATTTCTATATCAGCTTTGGAAGATAAAGGATATCAAGTTGCCTTCTCCAAAGGAAAAGCTCTAGTATGGATGGAGAACTCTAGCTTCAAGGATGCTCATGAAATTGGAGTTAGACATGAAAACCTTTACAAGGTTTGCACACGTTCATTTCAAGCTTTGGTTCATGACTCTTCAAGTCTATGTGATCTTTGGCATCAGAGATTGGCTCATCTACACTTCCGAGCTCTACCTATCATGGAGAAGATGGTGGCGGGCCTTCCTAAGTTCACTCAAGAGCACGAAGGTACTTGCAAGGGCTGCACATCAGGTAAGAATATAAAAGCCCCCTTTCATAGTAGAGAAAATAGATCTAAGTGTATTTTAGAGCTTATTCATTCTCATTTATGTGGTCCTATGTCTGTTCCTTCTTCGAGTGGTTTCTTGTATTATGTTCTTTTCATTGATGATCACTCTAGGAAGACTTGGATTTATTTTTTGAAATCTAAAGAGTCTAAGGAAGTGTTGGATAGGTTTAAAGAGTTTAAAGCCTTGGTAGAAAATATTTCTAGTAAAAGAATTAAGGTCCTCATATCTGACAATGGTGGAGAATACACCTCTGGAAGTTTTCAGAATTTTTGTATTGATGCAAGAATTAAGAGGGAGTTTTTTGTTCCCTATAATCCTGAACAAAACGGTGTTGCAAAAAGAAAGAACAAAATGATTGTGGAAGCAGCGAAAGCCATGATCCATGATCAAGATTTGCAAACCTTCCTATGGGCAGAAGCTTCCAGGACAGCTGTGTATGTTCAGAATAGAAGTCCTCATAATATCTTGGAGAATATGACTCCAGAAGAAGCCTTCATAGGGAAGAAGCTTGAAGTTAGTCACTTGAGGATCTTTGGATGTCCTATCTATGTTCATGTTCCCAAGGAAAAGAGAACCAAGTTGGAGCCTTCTAGAAAGAAGGGAATATTTGTGGGCTATAGTGAGACCTCAAAATCCTACATAATTTATATTCTAGGTTAGAAGTTGATCGAGATCAATAGGGATGTCACATTCAAGGAAGATGTTGCATTTAGGAGATCTAGGGGGATTCATATGGAGTTCGATCATGAAGAGTCTCCTCAGGATATGGAAGTTGACCATACTCCTAAGATTCAGAGGGAGACTTCAGAACCAAAAGAAGATATTGATCCTGTTGAACCCTTGGAACCTACTGAAATTGTTATTGGGAGAAAGAGACCTCTATGGGTTAGTTGCACTATGTAAGAGGCTGAAAGCTTTGCAGCTCCTAGAGGCACATTCAGAGAAAGAAAAAGGCCACATAAGTTCTCTAGTTATGTTGCCTTGATGAGTCAGATTATAGAATCTGAGCCTACCTTTGTTGAGGAAGCATCTAGTCTTCAAGTTTGGAGAGATGCTATGGCAGAGGAGTATTAGTCAATTCTTAAAAATGATGTTTGGGATATTGTTCCTAGACTCGAGGGAAAGTCTGTGGTATCTTCTAAATGGCTATTCAAGATTAAGCATGCTGCAGATGGAAGCATTGAGAAGTACAAGGCAAGATTTGTGGCTCATGGGTTCTCTTAGAAAGAGGGAGTTGATTATGATGAGACTTTTTCACCTGTTGCTTGCTACACTTCAGTCAGAACCATCATTTCTATTGCTACATCTAGAGGATGGAAGATTCACCAGATGGATGTGAAGACAACCTTTCTCAATGGAGTGATTGAGGAAGAGGTTTATATAGAGAAACCTGATGGATTTGAGATTCATGAGAAGGAGTTACATATTTGTAAGCTAAAGAAGGCCTTGTATGGTCTTAAGTAAGCTCCTTGTGCCTGGTACGAAAGGATTGATCGGTACCTGTCAAGTTTGGGCTTCTTGAAGAATGATGTTGATTCAAATCTCTACTTCAAGGTAATCAATGGTGATGCATTAATTTTGGTTTTATATGTTGACGATCTGATCCTCACTGGAGAAGATCACCTGATTCTTGAATGTAAGAAAGAATTGACTTCTGAATTTGAGATGAAGGACCTTGGGCTCATGCATTACTTCCTTGGCTTAGAAGTTTGGCAGAAACCAGATGGAATGATTCTAAGTCAAGGGAAGTACACCATTGATATACTTAAGAGATTTGGCATGATGGATTGCAAATCCATGTCTACACCTATGGAGACCAATCTACATAAACTGAAGGAGGCTACAACTAGTTCAGACTTGGTGGATCCTACATTGTACAGATAGCTGATTGGATCCTTGATGTATCTAGTTAACACTAGACCTGATATTTGCTATGCAGTGAGTGCACTTAACCAGTTTATGTGTGATCCGAGACAGATACATCTTGTTGCAGCTAAACATATCCTGAGATACTTGCATGGAACAGTTGGATATGGGATGAGGTATACTTTAGATGTAGACTTGGAGTTACTTGGTTTCAGTTATTCTGATTGGGCAAGTTGCATCACGGATCAGAAGAGCACCTCTAGTTGTTGCTTCAGTTTGGGTTCTGCTATGATTTCTTGGTGCAACAAGAAGCAGTCATTTGTAGCATTGAGTACAGCAGAGGCCAAATACATTGCAGCTTGTATGGCAACTCGAGAAGTAGTGTGGCTTCATAAGCTCCTTGCAGGATTGTTTGGACAATCAATGGAGCCTACTATCATTCATTGTGATAATCAGAGTTATGTGAAGCTTTCTATCAATCCTGTGTTTCATGACAGATCCAAGCATATTGAGATCAAGTACCACTATATTAGAGATATGGTACTGTAGAAGGCTGTACAGTTGAGGTACATTAGCACTGATGAGCAGACGACAAATATTCTCACCAAGCCTCTCACCAGGATAAAGTTTGTGTACTTTTGAGATAAGCTTGGTATGGTGGAGAATCCAGCCTTGACTAAGTAAGAGTCTTAGTATCAGTGAGCCTTGTTAATGCATTTTCTTCTAAGACGAAAGAATTTGAGGTGCAAGCCCTTGTTAATGCATTTTCTTCTAAGATGAAAGAATTTGAGGTGCAAGCCCTTGTTAATGCATTTTCTTTTGAGATGAAAGAATTTGAGGTGAAAGCTCTTGTTTCCACCCTCTGAGCTGAGTCATGGTGGATGTCATGTGTGAGACTCCAGGACATATGTTGTACTTGTGTTTCACCCTCTGAGAGAGTCATGGTGAAAGTCACATTGAGGTGACTACATCACGCAAGTGATGAACACTTGTACTTACCATATTATGGTTGATATCGAGACGATATCTAATATCACATTGAGGTGATATTCTTCTCTTCATATATGGTTGTAGCCAATGTGATGGACATCATTCTGAGATGATTTGTCTTATGCAGTTGGAGGTTCTCTCCCTAGCTAAAAGGGAGTGTTAATGATAGTTATAGCTTCAGGCGATCCTTCCAGCTCAGTCCAATTGGAGGCAACATAAATTAAATGATAGCCCTTTGGCTATTTAATTTATATTCAATTTTGTATTGACTTAAATATAATGAGGAGGCACAAATGTCATGAGGCCGACCTCATTCCTTATTTGTTATTATATTATCTCTTGGAAACATTATAATTCTGGGCCGACCTTCATTGGAAATTATAATTTATCTTGGCTGACTTGTTATTTGTTTAATCTTTTCTTGAGGCCAACTTTGTTCTTGAAGAGATGTAACCTCTCATAGCCATGTATTTATAGAAGACCACTTCGCTCCTTGTTCTATCATTAAGTTCACTCCATACAAGTGCGAATTCCTTAACAACAGAGTGCGAATTAGTATCAAGTGTGAATTATCATTGAGTGCAAATTTATGTCAAGTGCAAACTTCTATCAAATGTGAATACTGTCAAGAGCGAATTCTTCAAGGGTAGCTTGCGAACTCTCCTAGAGCAGAATTTGAATCTTAAGAAGTGACAGTTGTGCTATCTGTTCTTGCGTCTTGTTCAGGTGCCGAATACTGGCTTTGTGTTATCTAATCTTGCATTTTATATAGGTGTTGAATATTGACCTTGTGTTCAGCCTCATTGTAAAGTGAATTGTTGTCACTGTTTATATATATAAGAAAGATCTTTGTTGTTGGGTTTTTCTCCCTCAAGAGGAGGGTTTTCCCAGGGTATCTGTTGTGTTATTTTGTCTGATTTTGAATTAATTTTCTGTGCACATAATCTGGTCATTAAAATTTACAAATGAAACCAAAATTTAAATTGAAGTCAATTATGGATCCACTTTTGTGAATGAACCAATCATGTATTTTTTCATTACATGTATTTATTTTTTCTCTTGATTTTATTTTTCATTTATTTGATCTAAATCATTGAAAAGTAATTGATTTAATTAAATTTAATTAGAGATGTTAGTGATTTTCTAATATATATATATATAATTATATAATTTCAAATAACCTTTCAGTGAAATGTATATTTATTAAAAAATAAAAATATTAAATTAATAAGATAAAGGAACAAAGGTAATTAGGGATAAAATGAAAAAGGAAAGGAATTTTAAGCATCTTTTTCTATTGTTCTTGGAAAATATCTCTCCCTCTATATTTATTAAATATTTTTCATTTCAATAAAAACTATTGACATAAAATTGTTAAATTATTTAATAATAATTATATTTTTTAAATAATTTTAATATATATTTTTTATATAAATATGTTAATTTGTAAATTAAATTTTAATTATGTTAAGAGGTATTTTATAAAGATATAAGATACAAAATCTAAAAATTAAAACATAATCATAAAACATACAAAAATTAAAATAGTTCTTTAAAAAAATAAAGTAAACAATATAAATAAAATAAATAATTTTAATTAAAAAAAAAAATGTGTCCTCATATGAATGTAGTAAATAAAATAATTTCTAAGGAAATAAATTTTTTTCTAGACATACTTTCAAATAGATGTGTTTAAGATATCTATACTAATAAAATAATTTATATGGATTATTATTGGTTAAATAGTTTGAATTTTTATTAATTTTTTATCATATTTATATTGAAGGACAAGGTGACACAACATGATTTTGAATGAAAATAATATTTGTTATCTTTTTATTTTTGAACATTGATAGATTTATAATAATTAGATTTGATTATGTGAAGCCATGTGCACTAGAACTTGTAACGCCAAATAAAAGATTTTGCACAATAGACAACAAGGAAGATCGTTAGAAGCAAACATGCATGCAATACTAAATCTAAAATGAAAATTTATTCGTTAAGCAACAAAGAACATGGGAAAGTAAAAACGTAATTAAAACTAGAACAATCTCACCAATTCCAAACGTATTTCCATGATTCATCTCGATTGCCCTTCTCCATTTTGCTTGTGTAGTATAATTGCCCTCAGATTTTCAAGTTCGTGCAAGTATAGCCTAAGATAGTGATTAGCAAAATATCGAAGATTCAAGACAAAGTGCTCTCCAAAGTTCCAAAATTCGCAGAGAGAGATTGGAATGAAGAATGACAGATCGGGATAGAAAATTGTTATTCAACGACAAAGATTGAAAAGATTAACGGACGGGTTGAGATTAATGATTAGACATGCATTCTATTAACTCCATTAATGACATGAGTGATTCGAATTAGAAATAGAATTAAAGATTAAATAAATGATTTAATCTTCAGTTGCATTCAAAACATTAGAAATATCTTTGCATGACAAAGATAAAGATTGATTATAACGACTCTACGTTTTGAATACGCACTTAATAAAAATAGACTATTTAATTAATCCACATGTACGCAATTGAGTTAGAACCGAACGATTGACTGACTTGGAAGAATTGCCAGAGACAACCACTCCATTAAATCAAAGATTAACGCGATTAAAATAGATGTCGAGTCGAGTAAAAGTGAATACTTAGATAACTCACATAATTATCTAAAATATAGAGAATGCGTTAAAATAGAATTAATGAATTAAATAATTCATTTAATTCAAGACTCAATATTCAAGAATAACCAAATAAATAAGATTTATTTAATTAAATGATGAAGGGATTTTAAATGAATAATTAAATAAATAATGAATTTATTTAATTATAGTTGAAATATGATAAAGAGTAAATTAAATAAGAATGACAAGACGGATAAGGTTAATTAGTAAATAATTAAATAAAAAGCGTTTATTTAATTAGTCGATAGAATAAAGAAAGTGTGAATTAATTAAATAATTAAGATTATTTAATTAATAGAAGAATTAATAGAAGATGAATTAATTAAATAATTAAGATTATTTAATTAATAGAAGAATTAATGTTAAGATGAATAATTAAATAATTGACATTATTTAATCATGACCATGAAGAATATGAATTATGAAGAATATTGAAGTCACAGGCCTAAACCAAATTTCGGTGTCTACATTTTCCCCTCTTTAATACAATGTCACTTAGGCATTGTGTCATAGAAAATCGATAAGAAATATGGCCCAGTCATGCCCCAATGTAAAACAGGTGAAGGTATGCCCCCTCGGGAGGACAAGCGGGTTCAAAGAACATGAGTGTGCTCTTGAAATCGATGAGAGAACTAGAAGATGAAAGAAAAAAGGATAGAGGAAAATAGATAATGGTGGTGAAGATGTAGAAAAGAAGAAATGTTAGTGCAGAAAGAAAGATCGAGAAAGAACGAAAGACAGGAGATAAATGTTAGTATTAGCAATCTTCGATATTTTTCCGTATCACAAAAGGTATTGCACTTTATCATCATTAGGAAGGACTAATACAAATGGAGAAAAACACCGTGATATGACATAGATCAAGGTGTGCAAGGTCATCCACTTGCTGATAACAGATAGTCGCAGATAAGGATTGTCACCAACTCATACTAAGGACACAAGTTGCCCCAGTCTTTTTGTCAGGACAAACCACAGACAACAAACAAAAGAAAAAGATGGGTCATGAGACGTCATCGCTCCTCTAAATCCTTCACGGGACATCCTTGAGGAAACTAGTAACATGACTCAAAATCAAATTCAAAAGACAGTTAACAGACAACAGTCAAAGAAAATAGAATTCGGATACATTGTTGCTTCTCTAAATCCTTCATGGGACATCCTTGAGAAAGCTAGTAACATAATTCCTAGTCATCAATTCAAGATAAATGATAAGATAAATAAGCCATAGAGTCCAAAAGCCAGTAAAATATTTTCCAAAACTTGATCTTGTTTGTTTGATTTGTTGATTGATAAAGGGACCGATTGATAGAGCCTGATTACAGGAGATAGACATATCGGATAAGACTGTGAGTCTGGTTTCGATGTTATGACTATCTGTATAAGGCATGACAAAGCCTGGTTTCAGAAAGACATGTATCGTATAAGACGTTGAGTCAGATACCGTTGATGTGGTAACCTATGTAAGGATATGTTTGATTGTGTGACCTTGTCGATTATGTAGGAAGGACCCATCCTGTATAAGACATAGGTTGATCGTTTTGATAACGTCTATTTCCAAGAAGGACACATCCTATAGCGGACTGTAGTTGATTTGTTTTGATTGTTTTGTTTGGCAAGGTGTTTGATTTGACTTAGAGATATTGTTGACTTGTTCACCAGATTGATGCATGACTTGATATGACGCGTTGACAACTGACTGTGTGTGACGACAAACCCTAAAGGACTGACCTAGTACGGCCTCGGGGGCTCATCGTGTGATGGCCTTGCCTACGTTGTACACACAGAGACCTCATAGTTCGACTTGACTTGACCGACAAGACTGACTACAAATAGAAGACGTGTGTGAAAGTGAATGTGACGAACCCTAAGGGACTGACCTAGTGTGGCCTCAGGGGCTCATCAATTGACGGCCTTGCCTACGTTGTACACGCAGAGACCTCGTAGTTCGACACAACCAATGACCTTGTCATATAGACATATGGAGTAAATCATGAATTTATACAAACAAACCTAAACAGACTGACCTAATGCCTCGGGGGCACATCGGCAGATGGCCTTACCTATGTCCAATCGCAGAGGCAACGTAGTTCGACAAACGACAAAAACTGACAAGTGCGACTAACTCTGACTCTATTTTTGGATTTTTTAAATGTTTTAATTTTTTTGTCTTTTTGAAGTTTTATGATGTTTTTGTGTTTTCTTAGGTCATTTTTGCGATGTTTGTGGATTTTTCTATGGTTTTACGTCCTCAACACAGCCAATGGAAGAATCAATATAACACATGTCAAGTGTTTGCCCCCAGTCAAGTATAAGACCAATTGACTATGAATAGGGTAAAAGAGGCTATATGAAATGCTCTTAATGTCAATCGTTCCAAGTTATGAGAAAGACTACCATTTATTAGGAATGGTATATACAAGGGGTGGATATGAAGGATAAGGGATATGTACAGAAAAGTGGACTATGTACAGGGTAGTGGACTATGTACAGGGTAGGTAGTATGTACAAAGATGTGGTGTATGTACAAGATAGATTAGAATACTGGTAGACAAAGGAGCAAAGTTGAGTACACATGGCGCCTGTTTGCTAGATTTTCACCATGGTACCTACCCAAGGCGCCACCGAAGTGGTTTTCACCATTGGACGAATGATTTGTCTTTACTATTTTCCATATTTTCTAAATTTTTTTGGTGTTAGCAAGATGCTTATTTTCCAGGTTTTCACCTTGATAATGATTTTTATGATTTTCTAAATTTTTTTTTGTATTTTTGCTAATTAAGACAAAGGCTCCTAGAAGCTATGCGTAGAACTTCTTTAGATGCATACTATTGATTGGTGAGGACAATGGTTTGCCTTCAGGAGTAGAGAGTTGGTATGCTCTTGATCCAAAAGCTTCTGTAACAACATAAGGTCCCAACCAGTTAGGTTCAAATTTTCTTGGTTTGTCTCTTTCTGCTTGATTCTTTGGGTTCTCCATTAAAACCAAGTCACCAATGTCAAAATTTCTATTGAAGACCCTCCTGTTATAGCTATCATGAAGGTGATTCTGATATGCTTGGAGATGATCTAGTGCCTTTTGTCTACGCTCGTCCAGGAATTCTAACTCATGGAGTCTCGACACTCGGTACTCTTCATCATCAATGTGGCCTTTCAACGATACCCTTAGGGAAGGAATCTCAACCTCAATAGGCAGAATGGCTTCAGAACCAAAGACAAGTGAATATGGGGTAGCACCAGTGGGGGTACGGATACTTGTGCGATAGGCCCATAAGGCAGGGTTAAGCTGTAAATGCCAGTCCCGACTAGCATCATTAACAGTCTTCTTGAGGATTCGAATGATGGTCTTGTTAGACGCCTCTGCTTGGCTGTTACCTTGGGGATAGTATGGAGTGGAGAAGTGATGTTGGATGTGAAATTGATCACACAAATGATAGACTTCTTGATTCTTAAATGGGCAGCCATTGTCAGTGATTATGGACTGAGGGACACCATACCGACAGATGATATAGTTCAGGATAAATCTAGAAATCTGTGTGCCGGTAATGTATGTCATAAGAATGGCTTCAATCCACTTCGTAAAGTACTCAGTGGCAGTGATAATGAACTTGTGTCCATTAGATGATGTGGGGTGGATCTTACCTATGAGGTCGAGTCCCCATTGGGCAAAGGGCCATGGTGACGTGATAGGACGGAGCTCCTATGCTGGGGCATGTATCAAATCTCCATGAACTTGACATTGGTGACACTTGGTGACAAAGACATATGAGTCTTTTTCCATAGTAGGCCAGTAATAACCCAGTCTCATAATATTTTTGGCTAAGGTAGGCCCACTAGAATGGGAACCGCATATACCCTCATGCACCCCATGTAAGGTTGCTTGTGCTTCAGTAGAATCAAGACATCTCAATAGGGTATTATCTAAGGCGCGTCTATATAGGGTGTCTCCGATGATGGTATATTTGGCTGACTTGCGGAGGAATGTCCTACATTGGTTATTGGATAAGCCAGTGGGTATGACTTCTGCATGAAGATAGTCATAGATTTCTTTGTACCATGGGGAGTCAGGACCAACAATGTCACACACCATTTCAGAATCTGGGATATTGTAGGCTAGGACCAAAAGCTGTTCGACCAAGAACTCAAACTTCGGCACATTGTTAGGAATGTCAAGAAGTGATGCAATTGTAGCCATAGCGTCTACTGCCCTATTTAAAATATGAGGTATCTGATTAAACTTGACTTTGTCAAAGTACTCTTTAAAACTATCAGCCATGCGTTTGTACGGAGCAAGCTTCTCATCCTTAGTCTCATATTCATCATTTACCTGTCTGATTACCAGTTGAGAATCACCATATACCTGTAGGTTCTTGATTTTCCACTTGACTGCCATGCGTAAACCTGTCACTAAAGGTTCATATTCTGCCATGTTATTAGTGCATGGAAATGCAATCCTGAATGACTTAGGGATGGAATCACCCTACGGTGTGATAAATAGTATACCCGCTCCTGAACCATGATTTGTATGTGAGCCATCAAAGTATAGTTTCCATGTTATGTTTGTGTCAAATGTGAATATGAACTCATCAAGAAAGTCTACAACTAATGGGTGATCTTCCTGTAGGGGTGTGTCAGCTAACTGATCAGCAATGACCTGTCCTTTAATAGCTTTCCTTTCTACATACTGGATATCATACTCACTAAGTATCATAACCCACTTGGCCAGTCGTCTTGTTAGTGCTGCCTTACTGAGAAGATATTTCAGAGGATCTATTTTAGCAATCAGCATTGTTTGATGGTTTAGCATGTAATGTCTCAGTTTTTGGGTAGCAAATACCACTGCAAGATAGGCACGTTCAATGTTACTATAGTTGAGCTCATAACCAACCAAAGTCCGGCCGATATAATAGATTTCCCTTTTATGACCTTCTTCATCATTCTATGCAAGCAATGCTCCGAGTGATGAATGGGTTGCTGTGATGTAAAGAATCAATGGTCTCCCTTCAACAGGTGGTGTAAGTAAATATTCTTTAATCAGTTGAAAATCCTCGTTACACCTAGGTGTCCATGCAAAGGGTACTCCTTTCTTAAGTAGATGTTGAAAAGGGTGTGTCTTGTCTGCTAGCTGCACTATAAATCTTCTAATAGATTGCAATCTTCCCTATAATGTCCTTAGTTGACTGAGATTGTTGGGTGGTGGCATGTCCATGATTTCCTTTACTTTAGCAAGATCTACTTTAATGCCTCGTCTAGAAATGATATAACCTAACAGCTTTCCTGACTTGACTCCAAACACACATTTCTTTGGATTGAGTCTCACATTATACTTCTCCAGCCTCTGAAATACCTTGTCCAAAACCTGTAAATGTTCTACCCTTGTCGTGGATTTTACAATTAGGTCATCGACATAATCCTCCATACAAGTGTGTACTAGATCATGAAAGATAGTAGTCATGACACGTTGATAGGTTGCTCCTGCATTCTTGAGTCTGAAGGGAATAACATTCCAGCAATACATTCCCCAAGGACAAGTGAAAGCTATCTTAGGTTGGTCTTCAGTAGCAATTCTGATCTAGTTATATCCTGAAAATCCATCCATAAGGGACAACATCTCATATCCTGCTGTCATGTCAACTATCATGTCTATGTTAGGCAAAGGGAAGTCATCTTTAGGACAAGCTTTGTTGATATCTCTAAAATCAGTGCAGATGCGGATGCCCCTAGTTGGTTTAGTGACTGGTACAAGGTTAGAGATCCAATCGGCATAGTCGATTGGTCTTATAAAACCAACATCTAATAGTTTCTTGAGTTCTGCCTTGACTAATAAAGCAATTTGTGGATGCATTTTTTGCAACTTCTGTTTTACTGGTTTAGCTCCTAGTTGTAAAGGTAAGTGATGTAGAACAAGTTCAGGATCCAACCTGGGCATGTCGGCATATGACCAAGCAAAATTTATCTGTCTCTGTGCAAAGAAGTCGTGGAATTCAGGCTTCTCTTCTGTTGTCAATGACGCTGCACAATAAACTAGTCGAGGATTCTCTTTTGTGCCTATGTTGACCTCTACGGTTTCTTCAACAAGCATGGGTGACTTTTCCTGTGTAATGGGAAGAATGTTCAAATCTCCATCCTTGGGTGCCTCAGAGAGGTTTTCACCTTTGGATACGTCCTTTCTTTTTACTTTTTCATTGTCTAAAGGTACCTTTCGGTTTTCACCTAGAGACTCATCTTTTATATTTTGTTTATTGTTTTTCTCATTTTTGCGACTGGAGGGTTGAACAGATTCTCCAAAATATGCTTTGTTGTCCAAGTCAATGGTAAAACCAGCTTTATGATCCCCGTTAGGTATGCCTTCACGTAATCCCAGGAACTCAGCAATTGCTTCGTTGTTCTCAAAAGTGTCTAAAACAGGTGTATCTTGTTGATCCCAATCAATGAGTTGGGGATAAACTAGGGGCATGTCATCGTCGGAGTTATCAAAGTCTAATGGGGTCAAGGTAAGGATTGAATTATTCATGTGGTTACAAAAGTCTTGTACCAAGTCCTTTTTTCCCTTGGGCTTGGGTCTAGGTGGATGAATAGGTGGGCCTAATGCCAAGGTTTGACAATTGGAAACAGGTGACTCAGGTTGCCATGAGATAGGATCAAGTGATTCCCAATAGTAATGTTTAAACCACTCCTCTTTTGTCATTTTCTTTGGTGGATAGGAATTTAGGGGATTGGGTGAGGAACTTAACATCAAGTCAAGTTCTCCAAATAACTTGTCAAGGTCCATGGAAGAAGTAGAGGATAAGGAATCCCACTCATAATCATTAGAGTCAGGGGAGTTACAATGATTTTGGTCCACTGGTTCGTAAGATGTCTTAATATCGTCTAAAGAATGTACTTCCTCAAGTAAGGGTAATGGAGTACTAGGAATGCCAATCTGAATCGGTTGAAACCCTAGCCCCACTCCTTTTGGCCACTGAGAAACAAATATTGGTTCAATTCTGCCATCTTGGTTTATCCCTAAACCACTTTGTCCATCATATCCTTTGCTTTGCATGATTTTGAAACCCTTCCCATATAGCCTTGTAGGAATATGAGCAAGTAAAAGGGGTTCTTGATTATCTTCCTTATACAGCCAGGAAGTGACATCTTCTGTATTTACAACCTCTTTTCTTAATTCACCCCATTTAGTGAAAGTTGTTGTGGGGGGAACATGTATAGTGATCATAGACTGTCCCCTATCTATTGTAGGCAAACCATATGACTTAGGAGGAACCAAATGGCTAACACAATAAGAAGTCTTCATGTAATACTCTCCACAACCCTTGTCTTGGATCTCAACCTTAGGAGTAGTGGGAAGTGAGGGTGAAACAGATGTTCGAGTGAGTGTGGACGGGTCAACATAAGAAGATGGATTAGACGATGAGGCCTCTTGGTTGACTGGTACTTGGCGTTGAGGGATATCCTTTAGATTGGTGCAATACTGGAAAGGATCGGGATCACCATCGATAGTTATTTTGGTGCCATTGTAAGGGAATTTAAGACACTGATGATACGTGGAAGGGACTGCCTTCATGGCGTGAATCCATGGTCTACCTAGCAAAAGGTTATAAGGGAGGGTGAGATCTAAGACCTGGAACTTTGTCTCCATCATGGTAGGACCGATTCTGATAGGAAGTATTACCACCCCCTTTGATTTTCTTTCTTCATCATCATAAGCCTTAATGACAATACTCTTAGTGGTGTCTACGCATGCTTCTGAAATACCTAATGCCTTAATTAGTTTTAAAGTGCATAGATTTAAACCTGCTCCTTCGTCTACCAAAACTCATCTAACTTTGGTGTCATCAACAAGGACTTCTAGATGTAAAGGGTCATTGTGGTTTGTCTTTTCTATGGCATAGTCTTGTTCAGAGAATGTGGCATGGTGATTATTGGTCAAGTAGCCCACCATTTCCTGGAAACAATTGACATCAAGGTCATTAGGGACCGTGGTATTTTGTAAAGCCATATCAAGGATAGATCGATGCTCGGGTGAAATACGCAACAATTCCAAGATTGAAATTTGGGCTGCGGTCTTCCCCAACTGGTCAAGTAGGTTATACTGTAACTTGGAAGGTTGTGATGTTTGTTGTGATGGAGGGCCTTGGATAACAAACTTAGTACGACGAGTATTGACCGCACATTCAGGATTAGCATTGATAGTTATGGTATTGATGTTTTCATTGGCGGTGCGAAGGCAATGAATGATTTTGCCACTATCATAATCATGTTTGATACTCGCATAATTGGCTGACATATTGGTCTTAGTACTTGAACTGGGGACAGTTCCTTTCCCATGGTCATGTAGTGGGTCTGAAAATACTTGATGGTCAGTGTTGGATGTCTTTTGTTTTTGCCCACTAACCTCAATAATTCTCTTATCAACAAGATCCTATATGATATTCTTCAGTTGCCGACAGTTTTGTAGGTTATGTCCCTTAGTCCTATGATAATCGCAAAAGGCATTGTCATCCCACCAAGCTGGTTTAAATTGTCATGGATTGTATTGTCTTGGTTCCTGCAGCTGTATGAGGTTGTGTTGTAGCAGTTGTTTGAACACCGACTCAATGGGTTCCCCTAAGGGGGTGAACTCACGTTTCTGAAATCTCCTTGGTTGTGGATGTTGAGTATTTTGGACCACGTTGGGAGGTTGATTGACAGCATTGAGCATGTTAGCAAAGTTATGAGGCCCTTGTAATGTGAGGAGGGGTCCTGCTTGTAGTGTCTTAGCATCAACCACCCCATCATTTGTGACATTTTTATTATGAGACCAAAATCTGTTTCTATCCGTGGGGGTGTTTTGTACAATCGGGTTTCGATTGGATGTTGTCTTCTTGAGTTCACCCTTTTCAATGAGATCCTTCTCTATTATCACCCCTTTTTCCACTAGTTCTAAAAAGGACATGCAACAATGTACCCTTAAATTACTCCTGAGTTTTGGATGAAGGTTTTCTTGAAACATTGTAACCTTTTGTTTTTCGGGTATCTCGACAGGACATCTATTAGCAATAGTTCTCCATCTCTGGAAGAAAGCAATGAATGTTTCACCTTCGTCTTGTGTTGTGTGGCATAAGGTTGCTATATTTATCTCATGGTCAATGTGGAAGGAAAATTGCTCCACAAATTTCTCGACTAGTTCTCCCCATGATCTAATGCCAGAATATAGACCTGAAAACCATTCTAGTGCAACTCCTACAAGACTTCGTGGAAATAGCCTCATAAGATACGTGGGTTCGTAAGCGACATCTATGCATATGGTAGAAAATTCCCTGATATGTTCTACTGGATTGCGTTTGCCATTGTACTTAGGAAGATTCGGTATGACATATCTGTGAGGGAAAGGTGTCATGTACAATGATCTATCAAAAGGGAATGGGCATATGTCCTTTGGTGAAAATGATTTCTTAGTTGACACCGACATGTTATCCATTTTCATTTGTAATGCATGCATTTGTGTTTGTAGGACGTCAACTTGTGTCAAAGATGTGCTAGGAGGATTATGTGGATCCATGTATGAATTCTGAAATCCAAAGTCTCGTGATGGGTTTTGATTGAACGTTGGTATCTGAGGTGGATTTGGATTTGGAATGTTGGTAAATGTATTTCAATCTGGAATCGGCATAAATTGCTGTTGACCTGGGTTCTATGTAAATGGATTCCAAGTACCACTCTGTGAAAAGGGGTTCTGGTGCAGAATCGATGTGAAGTAGTTTTGACCTGGAATATGTGTGGACGGATTCTAACTACCAATCTGTGCAAAAGGGTTCTGATTCAGAATCGATGTAAATTGGTTTTGACTGCTAGTCTGGAAGAGTGGGTTTTGATTGCCATATTGGAAGGAGGGAATGCCCCCTGTTTGTGTAATCCTTGGTATAGTACTAGTGATTTGAGCACTAGGTATGGCAATTGACTGTGGTATAGTACTTGTGATACTAGCATTGGGTATAGCCGTTGACTGTGAACTTGTGGCACCAACATAAGGTATGGAGGCTGAGGTTTTAGACCTTTTATTCCCACCAAGAGGACCGAAGAGAGTAGATGATGAAGCCCTTGTAGTGAAATTAAATCTTGATGTCATGCTAGATGTACCAAATGGGGATGTATGGACTGTCGTACTCTATGTAGACGTGCTAGATGGCATAGTCATGGTGACCTACGGTATAGTAGTACTAGAAGTCATAGTATTTTCCCCTTGTGTAGGTTGAGTTTGTAAGGTACTAATATCAAATCCTGGAGGTAAAGTAGCCCCTTCAGCTAGCAATTTTCCTAAAAACCATTGACGATCATTTTCTAGGTACTCATCTACAAAAGAAGCAAACTCAGGGTCCTGTGCGGCAGCCTCTATGTCCTCTACTGCAATATGTCCTTGAGTGTTTCTAGTGGTGAATTTGTCTAATAGAGTCTTATGAGGTCTTGAAGAAAATGGATTGATGAACTCGTTTGGGTTTGACATGTTTTCTCTCTCTTCTCTTGGACCTTGTTTCAACCATGTAAGACAAGCTCAATATGCGGGATATGCAAGACTATATGTATGAACAGTATGACTCTAGTCTATGTTTTTTGGATTTTCTTATGCAAAATAAGGGATGTCCTAGGATGACACTAATCTAGACCCTAAATGTGCAAAAGTTTAAGTAAGACCCTAAAGTGATCAGTTCAATAAACCCAAGGTGAAGGGACCAACTACCTAAAGTCAAAACAAGGTGTCAACTTAGTTAAGCCAAGGAACCAATATAGGACGAGGATCAAGGACAAGTTGAGTTTCCTAGCTAGACTGATGAGCTAGGAAGAATCTCTGTAGGACAAAGTATAAGATGATAGGACTGGGTTCAATGAAAATTTTTGTTGACACTATGACTTTTCTAGAGTATAGGTGGCAAACTACTCCTAAAGTTTGTAAAAGTGACCTTTCTAAAAATCTAATGCAAAGTTATATGTACCCTAAGATGAAACTAAACTCTAACTGAAGACAACTACGGTAATGACTAAATGAACCTAAAGGATGCAAAATTGAGCAAATCGTTCTAGGTTTCTGATTCAAGGACTGTTTGTGTGACGACACCTGAAACTGGTATAATCGTGTTGACTGGATAGTGACAGTGAATTTTATGTTTTCTGGTAATCAGACAGATGCGTTTCAAATTTAACAGTTGCAGTCCAAACTGACAGATGTGACTCAGAATTACTAGATGCGACTCAAACTGACAAATGTGACTCAGAATATAATGCATGCGGTGTTTCTAAAACAGATGCGAGTCAAAATAACAGATGCGACTCAGAAATTACATATGTGACTCAAAACTAACAGATGCAACCTTTATAAATTAGATGCGAGCGAATATGATAGATGCGACTCAAAAATTACATATGCAACTCAAAACTAACAGATGCGACCTTTATAAATCAGATGTGAGTGAATCTGATAGATGCGACTCAAAACCTAACAAATGCGACTCTAAAAATTAGATGCGTGTTTCTGGTGAACAGTTGCGACTCTCTGTGAATTTTCAGTGAAATGAAATTTAAACTGACTCCGTTTTTCGTGATCAAATTCTAACAATCAAAGACAATTGTAAGACAAAGTGTTTTCAGTTTCAATTTCAGACTCAAAGAACATTTTAAGTGACAACAGACAAGCACATCCTAATAGGCCAAAGGCCTAGGGTTTGTATACTTGGTATAGCCCACCTATTATACCCCGGATTGGTGATGAACACCTTTCCTTCTCGAGAGCGGATAGCTTAGAAATTTGGTGGCATTGGCTCCCCTCCACGGCTCATTAACGTCTTTCGAGCACACCAATTCTAAATTCTTTGGGCAATGACCTCCCAAGAACTGCTATCTCTACTCAAGGGGATCAGTAGTGAGTATCTTCGGGCATGATACTATACCCTGCACTATACCAAGCAACGACCACAAATAGGTTGGTCTCTAAAATAAAAGGTATTTAATTCGGGCATTCCGTTCGTGGGGTGTGATGCATACTGCGCAAGTCCCCTTTCGGATCCATCTCATCGGAACCACACTCGTGATTCTTGGGGTTTCCCCAAGAACCCACTTTTATATACTGGCTGCTAGTCCCTCGGGTTTAGGGTGCTACCGGTCTAAGTCATCCTAGGGCGAGTACTTTTTCCCACCAGAATAGGCCCAAGTTCTAGAGTTGGTAACCGTTTCTCTTACACCCAGGATCGCACAGATGTGCAAGGGGAGAGGATACTTCGATATACCAAGTCGTAAGGGTAACCAAACTTGTGCTTTCGCACCAAACACAGTAGACACTTGTTAATTTTAACCAAACGAAAGATTTTCTATGCTACCAAACAATCTGTTTCAAAATTTAACTAGGGTCTTTGACAAGCGTCCTGCAGAAGATCTCATTAGTAATTTTCAATATTGTCTTCATCAATCGTCCTGCAAAAGCTTGTTAACTCCAAAAAGGCCACACGTTGAAAATAAGATATCAGTAACACAAAAATCAATTGAAAATTTTAGATTGCGGGAAACAAAAATAAAATTTTACCAGTCAATTGCATCATTTTTCTGTCAAATGTGGTTCAGGAAATCTCTTGCGGTTCATAAACTTCAATTGCGTCATTTTTCTGTCAGATGCGGTTCAGAATGTCAATTACGGTGCAGAAAACTTCACATGCATCGTTTCTTTGTCAGATGTGGTTCAGAAAGTCAAATGCATCATTCTTCTTGCAAATGCGTCACTTTTAAGTCAAATGCATCAATCTTCTTGCAAATGCGTCATTTTGGCTTGCAAATGCGTCACTTTAGCTCATAGCAGCAAAAAAATTGTGTTTTTCTTGTAAAAAATGCTTCCCTTAACAAAAATATGCAATATAATATATGAATCTTTGTCTCTCGACCCTTCTGAACACAACCATGCTATTTATTTGACCTCAAAAGACTCCAAAATGTGTGATTTTCAAGATTCTTCAAAAGTACCTACACCTTTCAACACAAAAAACACCAAAAACTTCCAAACAAAGAACGTTAATCAAGAGGGTTAGTAATTCACATCGGGTTCACCAAATGTAACGCCAAATAAAACATTTTGCACAATAGACAACAAGGAAGATCGTTAGAAGCAAACATGCATGCAATACTAAATCTAAAATGAAAATTCATTCGTTAAGCAACAAAGAACATGGGAAAGTAAAAACGTAATTAAAACTAGAACAATCTCACTTATTCCAAACGTATTTCCATGATTCATCTCGATTGCCCTTCTCCATTTTGCTTGTGTAGTATAATTGCCCTCAGATTTTCAAGTTCGTGCAAATATAGCCTAAGATAGAGATTAGCAAAATATCGAAGATTCAAGACAAAGTGCTCTCCAAAGTTACAAAATTCGTGAGAGAGATTTCGAGAGAGATTGGAATGAAGAATGACAGATCAATTTATAGAAAATTGATTATTCGAACGACAGGCCAAGATTGAAAGATTAACATTGAGATTGAACTACCCATTTTATAATTTTGATTACTTCAATGGGTCATTGATCTCTCATGCAAAAGATTAGATCCAATTGGCATTGGATTGGTTAGACAGATTTAAAAAATATTTGACTTAGACTCAATTAAAAATACCACCATTTAAGGCATTAAGAAGCGATTTCAGTTTTATGAAGTGTCAAGCTTTTACAAACTTTTATCACCTAGAAGGTTCATTCCATGACAAAAGTAATGTTAGTATAGCATGATGTCCACATTTGGTATATGCACTCCTTGCTACTATCCTACGTGATTTTTATATTGATATCTATTTATTGCTTGATGGTTTCTAGATTTTATTTTGTAAATATTTCATCTTGATGATGGTTTCTAGATTTTATAGTGATATTTATTATCTAAATATTTCTAGTGAGCTCTCTATTTCATCTTGGCGATGGATCACAGAGTGTGATCCCAAACGTTGATGTAAAAAATATTTACACAATCAAATCCAAAAACCATCATGCAATAAATTTGATAAGAATTCAAGTTGCAAGGGAATTACTCATTTTTACACACTAGAAACCCTAAATTTCCATGAATTCCTCCTTCTCGATGCTCTAAATTCTTTGGTAAATTGTTCAAGTGCTCAGACAATAGATTTTATTGAGAAAATCATTAATTTCAGGGCTGAAAGCTTTCTTTTTCATAATTACTCCTTAGCTTATGCGAGCTAGAGCATGTAACTACCCATTTTATAATTTTGAACATGGGTCATTGATCTCCATGCAAAATATTAGATCCAATGGCATGGATTGGTTAGATAGATTTAAAAATATTTGACTTGCTTTGAAAATACCCCGAGGCATTAGAAGCATTCCATTTAGAGTCACTTTTACAACTCACCTAGAGGTTCACCATCAAAAGAATGAGTTAGCAATGTCCACATGGTAGCCTCTTGTACTTCCACGGTCATGACATCAAGCACCAAATGAAGGCCCAAAAAATGAAGGAAACCTTAAAGATCATGCCATGTGGCACAAGGTGATTACTCATTAAGTCTCTTTTTATATCATAAAATTTTCCATACTTCATTGACAATCTGCATATGTTCATTAGACGTCTTAGATGCAACCACATGGAAACCTCCTGCTATTACACATAAAGATTAGGCCTTAATAAAAAAAATCTCCATGAAATGGTGGAAAGGTTGTAAGATCATGCCATGTGGTACCCATCAGGCTGCTTTAAGTGGTGCATTGTCACTTCTCTTCCATATGTCAACCTCTCACTCTTCCACTATCTAATTGTGGGTCCACCCCAAAGGCCTCATGAGAATGGTGAAAAGCTTTGAAGCTCACCATATTGGTTTGATCAGACCTACCAATGAACCCATTGACTGTTCGACCAAATTCCTGCCACATGTTAGCTTCCCATGGTTCTACAAACATGTATTGCTTTAATTAAATATTCTTCATGGAATGGTGGAAGCCAATCAGAATGAAGAAACTTTTCATTTGGAGACTTAACCCATAGAAAAATTAAAGCTTAACTTAAAGCACGTGGCTTTAAAACAACTTTACGCGACTAGGGAAAAAGGGGCCAAATTTAACAAAGGCATTTGGGAAAAGACTTAAGTGCTAATTGAATAATATTAATGTGCAAGATTAGGAAATGAATTGGAACCAAGGAACTAGTTTAAGGAATGATAACCTAGACATAGGTTATTGTTGGCATATAGTTTCCATTAATGTCAAAAGGGGGATAAGAAGCTAGATGGAGTTGATCCTATAAAGAAGAATGTTGGAATTAATGTAAAAGTGTCATTGATGTCAAAGGAGTATCAGAGGCAAGATGGGATTGATCATGCAAGGGAGATGTTGGCATGATGATAGATCAATTGTGTGCTCAATGGTGTGCCTGAATGACATAGAGCTCAGGGGATGTTGTGAGAGCAGTGGACTTGATTCTAGAAGCAGGTGGCATTGGTTGATATCAATGGACTGACTCAAGAAGGTTGTTTGATGTTGTTGTGCAAGTATTTAAGAGATTACAAAATTTTGGGTCTCGGACCTCGGGCTTACCAAAAGCAGTTGAAAAATACTTAGAAAATTTAAAGAGTTTCAACCTTTGAACTTTAGGAAAATATCTTACCTTTGTATTTGAAGGAAGGAGTATGGAGGATCTTCGAACCCTAAAGAGGTGTCGAGCATCGTGAGTCAGAGTTAAGGCTTGTGCTTTATCGAATAGAAAGTATGGAGTATGGTGTATGCAGGATAGCCAAACCTCGACCCTCGAAAAGGCATTAGAGTTTGTTGATCAGAGTGATGTTTGCTGGTTTACCCACTTAAGATCTGCATAGAATAATGGTATAAAACTTGCAACCCTATGACATTCCATGAGGGGGGTATGTGGTATGGCTATATAGAACCCACAATCCCATAACAGTTTGTGAGAGGGGTCTTTGGTATAATAGTAGCTCGTGACACCACAATGGTCATTTGGATGGATTGTGGTGGAGTGGTATCATGGGGTATGGTGGTAACTGGAAAAGTGATGAAGGTTAAGTGCAACACCATGACTATTCAAGTTGGTGTTAGTGATATTACCGTAAAGATCAATGACACGGGTTTAAAGAAGATGATCTAAAGATCATGTTTTAAAAGATATTGAGATGAACAAATATTGTAGGATTGTGGATCGAAGAGACAAGATTGATGGCCATGCTTCAATGTTGAAGATTGTAATGGTTAGGTATGTGTAAACAAGGGTTTTGTTAGGTAACCATCACAATGAAAGAATTTAAATCATTCAACTACAACAATGACTATTTGATTGGATATTTGATGCACAGGTCATCAACACAGATAGCCATGTTGATGAAGATCAAAACTAGATAAAATAAATAAAGAATGAAAATTAAATGTAGATCTTATCCTATGGTTTTATAGTTTTCTATTCTTAGCAAATTCTCGGTATCATAATTAAATATTGTGAGGCTTAATGCAAAGGTATGGCGTGGAGTAAGATATCTGGTAAACCCTGTCAATTGTTTCTAGATGAGCTAGATAGTGGTGCAAGGCTTGAGATGAACAAGAAGCTTGTTGGTGAAGATACCAAGTGTGGTAAACCCTAATAGAATGTTCTAGATGATAAAAATAGGTGTGAGAATCTCAAGGCATTGATTGCAGGTCAATGAAGAAAGAAGACAAATTAGGAAATAGTTCAAGTAGTTGTATCTGTTTAATGTAATATGTGTGAGAATAGTCTGAAGGGGTAGAAAGGGCTAAACAGAGTCATGTATTGCTGAGAATGCAGTAGAGGAAGATTGATGAGAGATTAGTGCAGAAGACAATATGAACATTCTGAATGAGTACGACCCAAACAAAAATAGACATTTAGATCTAGGTTAATATTCAAAGAGATAGAATAGAGAATGTTCTAAGTGTAGAGGAGAAGAGAGTGTAGAGAAGAGGGATGTAATGTTGAGAGTGTAGCATTAGCAACAGAGAGTAAGTTGCAAATATTGCAACAAAGTATTGTACAGTTTCAAAGTAAATTACAACATAGAATTGTAAACAAAATATATTTGTCAATGTAAATCTGATTGGTTGGTATCATTAGATAATTGAGTTGGTGCTTAGAGTAGGGGATTGGTTTCTCCTTGGATTTGATGTTCCTAAATCAGGGAGTTGGTGCTTCCTTGGCTTGGTGCCCTAAAATATTGTAACAAAATATTTATTTGTGACTCTATATTTTTGCAGTAGACTCAAGCAACCTTTGTCACCATGGTTTTTCCCATCTTGGTTTTTCCACATATATTTGGTGTTATGGTCTTTTGTGTGAATGTGTGTTTATCTCTTTGTGTGTTTATTTAATCTACACATTAAGAACTTAATAAATTATTTTGTATAAAGTACTTAGAGCTAAAAGAAATAATTTGCACAAAGGTTTTAATGACTAAGTTTTGATATCTACTGATTCACCCCCCCTCTCAGGAGATTGTTGACAACAATTGGTATCAGAGCCCTAGGTTCCTTAGGAGAAGCTTAATCAACTCAAGTAGATCTTGGATGAGTGAACACAAAATGGTTAGTCAGGAAGGCTCATTTGTAGAAGTATCTCTCTTTGATGGACCAGACTATAAGTTCTGGAGTAGTAAAATGAAAGCACATCTCAAATCATTAGGGTCTGATGTTTGGATGTTATTTGAGAAGGGATACAAGCCTCCTGCTACTCTTCCCATTGATAATGTTGGAAAGAAGGCTTATGAAGACAATGGTAAGGCTAAATTTTCTATTCTAATAAGGATGTCAAGATCAATTTCTGCCAAATTTAAACACTATCAAACTGCACATGATATCTATAATGAGTTAAAGAAGATGTATAAAGAGGATGATAGAATATTTCAAGCCAAGATTCAAACATATGGAGGCGAGTCTGAAAGTCAGAGGACAAGTGAAGATGAGAAGACTATAGATACATCCATAGGAGATGTTGCAACTAGAAGAGAGAAGGTAGAAGCATCTACATCTAGATTTGAGAATGGTGGTGAAGAGGAAGTTGACTTCAACGAAAGACTAAGGAATGCCTCCAAAAAACATAGAGGTAAGCTACTCCCTAAATTTTTTAATTCTGGTAGAATATGTCTTATTGCTGCTAAATGCCCTCATGATGAAAAGGATAACTCTAAGAAAGAAGAGGAAAGTAAAGAGAAAAATAAGAAAGATATACATACAAGAAAATAAAATAGGTTATCTAATATTTATTCCAGCTCAGATGATGAGCATGAGAGTACCTGTGATATTGAGGGGAATGAACCCCTATCCATGGGCTTTGGTACAACATCTAATGAATAAATTGAAAGGTTTGATGAAAAGGAATAAGTTGACCTTGAAGGTGTAAGAGAGGGGGACCAACCACATCAAGGCTCTGAGTCACAGAGAGTCAAGAGTGGAGGGATGCCCTAAATTACCTCACTCTAAAAGGTGTTTTGAGACAAGAATTGAGAATGATGAGGACTATAATGTACTTCTATCACCCTGCAAATCTTGAACTTAGGTTTCATAGAGGTGAGCTAGTTTTTATAGTCAATATTGTATCTCAGAAAAATCTCTATCTAAAGATGACAACGTAGTTCTGGGATGATAGCACAACACATTGGCATCTCTCAAGCACATTGGAATCTATATGATCAAGAAATAGTGAACACAATACAAACTATCTAAAAACTAATTGATAGCCTAGCTAGTAGGTTTCAATGGGAAAAACAAAATAATAAAGTAGGAGAGATAAAGATGAAGATGATAAAGTAGGTAGATCAAAGCTGAGGGGATGAAGATAATCTCACAAAAGCGCATATTCTCTAGCTAGCTCCACATGTACTTTCACCTACACAAAATCAAGAAGGGGAAAATTGTTGGGGCTATATAGGGTCCTACCTCAATCAGACCCTCGTTTTGGTGTTTTCCACCTCCATGGACAACCAAAAACCAATGAAGTAGAAATATGTGATAAAGGAAAGAAGAGAGCAATACACACTACAAAACAATGTAATGCTACTCAATCAAATCACAAAGGAGAGGAGTGAAGCATTTCCACCTCCACCCAAAAGCTCACTAGCCAATGGAGGAGAATATGGACTTGGCAAGGTCACCACAACTACAACTACAATGTAAGGAGGTCTCACAAGACTCCAAGCCCATGCTTCAATGGATTGCTTCACACTTGCTATGTGGAGTTGATCGAGTGTTGTTGCTGCAATAGAGTGTTGAAAATGCTACTTGAGGGTGAAATGAATGTTGGAAATGCTAAGAGATGGCTTGAGAATGTGTGTAGATTGCAAGAGAGATATGAAAAAAGGATGGATTGAGTGAAGGATGAATGAATTTGAAGGAGAATTGGGAAGAATAAGGCATTTTGGGTTGGTTGGTCAAAGAGGGATGTTACAATTCATCCCCAATCGGGAGTGTAACGCCTCTTCCAACTTCTGTGAGAATCCATCAAGGATGGCAGCGCACCACATAGATTTCTACGTCGGACATGCATCCCCGACATATATTCTCTCACTGACACAAAGGAAAAATTCCAAGTGGAAGGAAGGAAGTTGGGTGATGTGGAATTTTTCCTTTGGATTTTATTTTCCAAGGTGAGGGTGTGCGCAAGGGGAATTTATGTACAGGGTGCAAATTCACTCCTATAAAATTTTCCCCCACTTTAGTGAGCATTCATATTGATGAGTGCTTCGGTAAAGTAGATCGAAGAGTTAGTAAGGTTAGAAATTTACACCTAAACCATTGAGGAAGTAGACCATGATCTAGCAAACTTGAAAGTGTAGGGTAGGAAAAGGACTCCAAAGGCACTCTCTGTGAGGAACTTTGAACAAAAGAATCCATAGGCCCACAAAAATATGAAGCTACACAAAGTACATCGAAGGACCTCAGACCAACAATGGAAAAATCATGTAGGATGAAAGCATCTCATAGGCTCATAGACCTGTAAGGAGGAAACCCCCAAGAGCTCTCACATGAAGGAAGCCCAAAGAAATAAGCACCTTATAGGCTTGTAGACCCACAAGGAGGCGACCCCTAAGAACTCTCGCATGGAGGAAGCCCAAAAGAGTAAGTGCCTTATAGGCCCATAGACCTACAAGGAGGTGACCCCCAAGATCTCTCACATGGAGGAAACCAAAGAAAGGCACTCCGTAGAGTCAGATAGAGGCTTCATAGGCGCACCTACAAAGTGACATGTTTACCCATAGATAAAACATGCCAGGAAACATAAAGTAGCCACTAAGGAAAATAAGCAGACAGTCATGCAGACTTTCAATAAATTGGAAGGCTTTCAAAGGGGCCCCTTAGGAACCTGGCGTGGAGAGTGGTTCACTCAAGGGACACTCTGTTTGAAAGTGCGAAAGAGATGTTTTTTTCTCAAATCAATTCATCATCAAGGAATTCAAAAGGAAGAAAATGCCCCCTTCCAAGGGGAAGGTCAAGATTACTCCCACCTCGAAGGAAAGTTCTCAAGTTCTTTCTTTACGAACCCATGATGAAGGAAACATGTTCTGTTAGGGGTCCAACTCGAGAATGCGATTCTTGAAAAAGCTTGCAAAGATTCTTGAGAAAAAATTCGTTGGCAACAAATGTGTTTTCTAAAAATAAAAGTGTCATAGAAATGGAATTGTCACACATGAAAGGGACAACTCAAGAAAAGAAGAGAGAAAGATGAAATGAGCGAAGAGAAATAACATGAACAAGAGACACATGGGTGATCTCATATTTCGGGATTAGAGCTACTCATGAATATATATATATATATATATATATATATATATAAGTTTAATAATAGTATAAATGAACTATCATGAACCCCCTACTATATCAGACCATGTGAAGAATGCACAAGAAGACAAAGTGAAAATAAAAAATTGGGTCAACATGGAAGGGGAGCCTAAATTCCCCCAACATTTTTCATCATCCCCAATTTTTCAAAAATCAAACACAAACATGGAAGAATGATGACACAAATAGAAGAAGGTTCACGACACAAAATCACTCCTGTATCCAAGCACCAACAAGGGTGACAAGGGTCATCCAGGAACACATAGCATGATTATGGGGGAACACATCACAACACACACACACACACATCTAATCTAAAGATAAAGAAGAGGCTTCCCCCTAGCATTCATCGACCAAGAGGTCATCTACTTCCCAATCTAGATCATTGTAAGGGGAATGAGGACGAGCCTGCAATGGTGGAATGTTAAGAGGAGGAGCTTCTGACCGTCCCACAATAAAGGCTAAGGAAGAAGGCCCCACAAGGTTTTCTCCACTAGGCTCTTGTGGAGCTATGGTCAACAATTTTGTGAAGATCGCTAACAAGGTCGAAACTTCATCCAGATAGTTAAACATGTACTTTAATGGAGTATCATGTCATACCTCACTCTAGGTATTAAGCGCCATTTCTTGTACTTTTGATATGTATGGTACAAGAGGTCATTTCTAGGTGGCAGAGGACCAATGGGTGCAAAACAAAAGTGATCTAAAGAATAACTTCCACATGCAACTGATGGTCTATAACCGGTGTCATGGATCACATCCACAGAACCCTCATGAATAAATTTCAAATATTTGTGCACAATTGAGGGAACTATGTTCATAGCTACTAGCTAATGGATATTAATGTAGAGGTTATGGGAACTTTTGGAAAACAACACAATGATTTCAAAAATCTCAACAGTGCACTCTCAAACACCCTTATAGAAATAAGGCTCAATGGCTCACTTACAACTTATATGCTTCCTTATGGACCTAAACCCTAGGAGTACTTTTGATAGACTCATACAAACTTGTCTTGAATGTTTAAAAAGCCCCAACCCTCTATCTTAAGCAAAACTCTCTTTTTGCACCTCAACTAGGCTTCTAGCCCAACTAGGCCTCTAGCGGTGAATTCTTCAACTTCCACTCAATGTTCCCAAAGGACCCTCCAAAATAATGATTGAACCAGATGTGGTTTGTGATGATACATAACATACTAGATTCTTGATGGAACTTGTTTTGGAGTACACCAATCAAAATCTATTGTTTCCTCCAATTTATGGCCTAATTAGCTCTCTTTTTCAAATCAACCCCTCTCTAAACTCAACCCCTGACTATGAAACTTTCAACAGTCCCTTAAAATGTTCCCAAACCAAGGATTTTCAAGCTTTTAGTCTTCTATGATACCCCTAATATGCTCAAACACAAAACCCTCCATAAATTGCCTTAAAACTAGGGCTTTTTAGTTACCCACCTCCCAAACACATCTAGATCCCTCTCTTTGACTTTTCACCATTAGATCAACGTAATACATCAATCCAAACTCAAGAAATTTCCCCTTATTAAGGCAGATCTCCTGCTGCTATACCTTAGCCCCCATTTTCATGCACTTTTCCCTTTGACAACTCGGTGTACACCTTGATATTCTTCCTTCCTGCACATTAGTTTGTTAGGTTTGTGTTATACATGTTATAAGTGATCCATTTCAAAGGTTAAAGCATCATTCTACCTTGAAATGGATCAATCATCCATAAAAAACCTCAAAATCAATGAAAATCTGCACTTTCTTGAGGATAGTAAGTTATAAAATACAAATAATTGATTGTTGTTGCTTATCAAAGCATAAAAAGGCCTTAAAACATGTAAATACAGGTTCCTAAAGCATCCAACCAGACATATCTTCAATGGCAATCAAATTTTCATCAAATGAACACAAGAAAAATGTAAGAAATTGCTGTTTTTTTGCTTTTTCCTGTAGCAGTCCGTAAAAAATTCGTACCAGCAACCCAACCTCCATAAAAATGACTTCTATGGCCTTGAATAACCTTTCCCCAACTTATCAAACCATTTTGGATTGATTATTTTACATTAAAGTGATTAAAACATCAAAAAACTACTTTCCCGCCCAATGTTGGAATTCAAAAATTTGAATTTCCAATTTACAGTTTATTAAACGTTACTATCCAAAAACTATTGGATCCTTACTATCCAATCTTATATGAAAAAATTAAATCATAATAAACCTATCTAACCTCCTAGAACATTATTTTTCCATTTACAAAGCATTTTGGTCCTAGGGTCCTTATCAGGACCCTTAGGACTTTTGATCTTCCAATTACTCTCATCCATGCCAAATGCTATTATAGGCTTCAAGACATCATAATTGATGCTTTGGAATGATGGAAAAACCTTCATGTCTCCTGCATCCTCATGTCTCTTGAAGTGTTCCTTGAAGAGCTTGGGTGCTCCTGCACCAGATATCTAGCTTCACTCTGAAGAGTTCAAACCCTGAGATTATATCAAACAACAAATTTACAGATTTAGGTCTGATAAGGATTGACAAAATGATACTACCAAGAGGAGGTACAGAAAGTATGTTATGTGTACAAATGGTGCTCATAGGTGTGTCATACCCATCCTTGTGTAGGAATTTAATTAACATGATTTCCATGGTTATAATGTTCACCTAAGATGTCAAGTCAATAATAACTCCTACTACAGTGTTCCCATTGATTCGTGTAGGGATATAAAGGGGAGATGGTTCCCTATTAAATTCCATGATTAGTAGATGCTACAAGGTGAAGGTTATACCTGTATAACTACTTTTAGGCTGCACATAGGGGATAGGTAGATGCAAAAAAGATGCCATCACACACACTAAATGATACTCTCACAGAGCCCCCCAAAGGTTTGAAATAGGACAGTGACCCAATTAAGGTTTCACTCTGCAATAGGATAGGTACCTTCCAACTACACCTACTAGGGGTTGCAAGCTGGGTTGTAAGGAAAAAATCCTCACAACACTCATACCTACAATTCTCCTAGAACACAAGGAAAGGAGCCTCTAGTATTGTTAGATTCACCAAAATTGTAAGAGAGGGGTACCACCCACATCAAGGCTCTAGGTCATGGAGAGCCGAGAGTGGAGGGCTGCCATAACTTACCTCACTCTAAAAGGTGTTTTTGAGACAAGAATCGAGAATGATGAGGACTATAATGTACTTCTATCACTTTGTAGATCTCAAACTTAGGTTTGGGATAAATGATTTGGTTTTTAGAGTCAATACTATATCTCAGATAGCTCTCTATCCAAGGATGACAACATAGTTTTGGGGCAATAGCACGACACACTAGCATCTCTTGGGCGCACTAGTGTTCATACGATCAAAAAATAGTGAACATAATACAAACTACCTAAAAACAAACTGACAACCTAACTAGTAGGTTTCGATGGGAAAAATAGAATAATAAAGTAGAAGAGATAAATACAAAGATGATAAAGTAGGCAGATAAAAGCCAAGGGGATGGAGATAATCTCACAAAAGTGCATGTTTTCTAGCTAGCTCCATTTCTACTAACACCCTGTATAGGGGCCTTTTAATTAGACCCTTGTTTGGTGCCACCTCCATGAATAGCCAAAAAATGGAAAAAAGTATGTGATAAAAAAGAAGAGAGAGCAATACACACTACAAAACAATACAATGCTACTCAATCAAATCACAAAGGAGAGAAGTGAAACATTACCACCTCCACCCAAAAGCTCACTAGCCAATGGAGGAGAATATGGACTTGGAAAGTTCACCACAACCACAACTACAATGAAAGGAGGTCTCGTAAGACTCCAAGCCCACACTTCAAAGGCTTGCTTCACACTTTCTATGTGGAGTTGATTGAGTGTTGTTGCTGCAATGGAGTGTTGAAAATGCTACTTGAGGGTGAAATGAATACTGGAAATGCTAAGAGATGGCTTGAGAATGTGTGTAGATTACAAGAGAGATGTGAAAAAGGATGGATTGAGTGAAGGATGAATTAATTTGAAGGAGAATGAGGAAGAATAAGGAATTTTTGGGTTGGTTGGTCGAAGAGGGATGTTACAATTCATCCCCAATTGGGAGGGTAATGCCTCTACTAACTTCAAATGCGGGAATCCATCAGGGATGGCAGTGCACCATGCAGATGTGTGCACGTCGTATGTGCATCCATAACAAATATTATCGCACCAACACAAAGGACAGATGCCAAGTGGAAGGAAGGCAGTTGGGTCATGTGGAATTTTTCCTTCAGACTTGATTTTCTAAGGTGAGGGTGCATGAAAGGGGAATTTGCATAATAGGTGCAAATTCACTCCTATATTGAAGGTAGACTCATCAATTCTCTAGATGAGATTAAGTATTTGAAGGAGAATGAAGAACACAAGTTGCATGCACAGAAAGAGATAGAGGCACTAACTAAAAACCTTTAAGAATCTGATCAAATGATAATTAGTTTGAAAACACAAGTGGAAGAAGCAAAGAGAGTAGAAGATGTAGTTAAATCTAAACTACATTCTAAATCAGTAGAGTGCATAAAGTTGGAGGAAGAAATAGTGGCTCTTAGAAATTTTTTAGCAAAGCCTAAAGAGCATATTGATAAAGGCATAAAGTTGAAGGGTGGCTCTAAGATGCTAGATGAGTTGATTAGATCAAAAAAGCCATCAAGACCAAGAGTGAAGATTCCTTCTACTTTTGGAAGATTATTTGATAGATTTAGAGTAGAAGAAAGAGGTTGCACAAAGAATGAGAAATCTTGCACGAGTTGTCACACAGAAAATGCCTCAATGGATGGAAAATTAGATAAAGGCACTACTAAGGTGAAAACAACAAAAGTGGAAAAGAAGCCCATTGCTGATAAGAAGAGAGTTGAAGAATAAAATAGACCTGCTACAAAAAGAAGAACAATAACCATTCAGTTCCTGATTATCAGAAGAAGATGCCCACAACAGATAAGAAGGTGGAAAAATCAATCCCTAAATAATGAAGAGAAGTCAACACACAAAGGGATTTGATGTAGATAAATTCACAAGGTTGAGATACATGAAGAAAAGGACAAGAAGGCCACCTCATCCTGCACAAAGAAAGGATATGACTAGTACTCCCCATTTTTTATGCTTATTGTTTCTCATGTAATAAATTTGGTCATAGATCTAGAGAATGTAGAGTTGCACCCAAAAGGAGCACAAAATATATGTATATGAATTCATTTTCTCCTATTGAAGACATGAATGTAATGTGCTTTAACTGCAACAATTTTGGTCACATAGCCAAATGTTGTAGAACAAGTCATGTAAGACCAAAAGCACATATTGAGAAAAGAAATGTGTCCCCCAAAGTGAACAATGGTTCACATATTCTTGAGAAGAAAGATGATAAGTTAGAAAAGAAGCACAAGAAGATGTGGAGAGTGAAAGGTTAGCAGGAAACACTCAATGTGGCTACTCCTTCCTTACATCACTAAGTCTTAGTGCTAGGGAATGAGTCCAAGGAGAGCTAAATTGGTATCTATTCATCCCTACAAATGAAATGATAGATCAAGTTTGGTAAAATATGTTTTATAAATTTCTAATGACTTGATGTTTGTAGATTTATAGCTACACCTTTTTCTCCTTGTATGGCTTGTTAAAAGAAAAGAGTATTTGTAATTGTGAGAGAAGTTCCATAGTTTCTCTGAAATGCTCCTTTTCTGCAAGAAGAAGAGATATGTCTTAGGGGATTTTTTCTATAAAATCACTCACATTTACTTTTGTTAACAACTAATATTGAGTGTTTCCAATTTGTCTCAAACCATTGTGAATATGTATAGAGTAGGTTAGTTGGTATAGAGTCTGGAGTGGAGAAAATTCTAAGGGGGATCTGCTATTGGCATCAAATCAATGTTATAATTGATATAGTGTAGTCTAGAATATCAATTGGTACATAGTATAAAGTGAAAACATATACAATTGGTATAAGACCTGGCTGGTTCAGAGCTTTAAATGATACTTCAACCGGCATCAAATAGTGTTAATTAGTACAAAGCAATTGGAGAATTTGGTTTTTCCATTGTGGTAAAAGGTTGAGTGTAGCAATTGGCATGAGAGCAACAATTTTCTTCAATTGGTATTAGTCAAAGGGGGAGAAAAGTCTATTTTCCATTGCTGAGAAGTAATAGAGGCTGCAACAACATGGTGAATCTAACAACAAGATGTTTTGGAGAAACCCTTTTCCATTGATGTCAAAGAGGGAGAGAGTTGAGAAAATTATCAAAGTAGGAGAATGGGAGAAAACTTTTCAATTCTCATAAAGATGATCAAAGGAGTTGTGAGCTCAGATGATTATCCACCATTGGTATTAGGCCAATGTCAAAAGGTTGAGCATTTAGTTTTTCCATCAATGAAAAAGGGAGAAATTTTTGGCATATAGTTGTCATTGATGTCAAAAGGGGGATTAGAAGTGAGATGGAGCTGATCCTATAAAGGATAATGTTGTAATTCATGTAAAAGTGTCATTGATGTCAAAGGAGTATTAGAGGTAAGATGGGATTGATCATGCAAGGGAGATGTTGGAATGATAATAGATCAGTCATGTGCTAGTGGTGTGCCTAAATGACATAAAGCTCAGAGGACGTTGTGAGAGCAGTGGACCTAATTCAAGAAGCATGTGGTGTTGGTTGATATCAATGTACTGAATCAGGAAGGTTGTTTGATGCTACTATGCAAGTATTGAAGAGATTGCATAAGTTTGGGTCTCAGACCTCGGACTTACCAAATGCAGTTGAAAAAAGCTTTAAAAACTTAAGAGTTTTATCCTTCAAAATTTGGGAAAATTGTTTACCTTTTTATTCAAAGGAAGGAGTATGGAGGATCTTTGAACCCCAAAGAGGTTTCAGGCATCGTGAGTCAAAGTTAAGGCTTACGCTTTATTGAATGGAAAGTATGGAGTATGTTGTATGCAGGATAGCCAAACCCCAACACCTGAAAAGGAATTGGAGTTCAATGATCAAAGTTATGTTTGTTGGTTTACCCACTTAATATCTGCATAGAATAATGGTATAGAACCTGCAACCCTACAACAATCTATGAGGGGGGTCTACGGTATGGTGGTATAGAACCTGCAATTCCATGATAGTCTATGAGGGGGGTCTATGGTATCACGGTAACTTGTGACACCACAATGTTCATTTGGATGGACTACGGTGGAGTGGTATCATGTAGTACAATGGTAATTGGTTGAGTGATGAAGGTTAAGTGTAACACTGTGACTGTTCAAGTTGGTGTCAGTGGTATTGCGGTAAATATCAATAGCATGGGTTTAAAGAAGATGATCTAACAATCATGTTTTAGAGATACTAAGATGAACGAAGATCATAGGATCGTGGCACAAAGAGATAGGATCAATGACTAGAGTTCAATGTTGAATATTGTAACATTCAAGTCCGTGTAAACAAGGATTTTATCTGGTAACTGTTACAATGAAAAAATTTAGTTAGTTCAACTATGCACCAATGACTATCTGATTAGAGATTTGACGCACAGGTTAGAGGCATAGATAGCCATGTCAATGAAGATTAGAATCAGATCAAATAAATAGATAATGATGTTGGAAACAAGCAACACTGAGGGGGGGGCGAATCAGTGTTCTACACAAATTATTATTCCGATCTTTAATCCACTTAGAACATTCAGCCAAAAGAAATATGGATAAGAAAAAAGAAAACAACCACAACACCATAACACAAGGATTTTTACATGGAAATCCTATTAGGGAAAAACCATGGTGGATGGAAAATCCAAAATATGTTTTGAGTATACCCAAAACAAAGATTACAATATGGGAATGCACTTGCATTCAAGCACACTGCCTAAAGATCACTGCTCAAAATAGAAAGGCACAATTCCTTACAGAGAATTGGATTAGATCCAAGAGAAAGAACTAAGAGAATAGCATCTAAAAATTCTTTATTATAGTTCCATTTAGGCTCAATAGATGATCTTTTGTCCTTTAGATTGATTTTGCACTTCTACTTGTTATGCCTTGCATAACCACCCCATTTTATTCTGGAACAAAATGGGTCCCCCCTTCTCTTTTTTCTTTCGTTGCCTTTGTTTATTTGCTTTGGTCTTGGGAATTTCTTCCATTTTCCTCCTAGGTCTATATTTTGTTTTATCAGATTTTAGTTCTGTCTCACCTTGAGTTGGTTTTCTTCTAGCTAAAAATTGAATGAAATAATCATAAGCAATAGTGTATTTTATGATAATGTATTTTATATGCTCTGAGGACTAATAGAGGCATTTGTTTTGCAAGATTGAATCACTCATATGAAGATATCTCTCAAGGAAGTCAGCTGTAAAGCATGCCTCAGTCCCATTCAACATAAAACTCCTCAAGGGAAAGTCGCTGAGACCCTCCTATTGTCTTGTCGACTGGCAGTTTGGTTTTGTTCATGTGAAATCCAAAGGGTTGTTGAGACATTTTGGTCACTATGAGTTTCTATGTGTCTCACTATCGGAGTGATGCCTCGGTGACAAGGGGGAGGTGGCGTTGACATGAAGTCTCGCTAACCAAGCAAGGTCTCCCCGAAGTCAAATGAGCTCTCGGCGAAAGGGAGACTTCGGTGTAATGTCTCAGAGAAAAAAGAAAGTCTCGCCGAGAGAGAGAGAGCTTCGGCAAAAGGTCTCACCAATGGGGTGAGGTCTCGGTGAAAGGAGGTATCATCGCTATAGGTTTTGGTGACTAAGTAGTGTCTCACCGAAAGGTTGTTCCTTCGGGGAGAAAGATATATTTGCCATGAAGTCTGCCAAATGGTAAAGGTCTTGCCGAAGGGTTCTCAATTCAGTGTGATGTTTGGATGACTGCGAGGTGTCTCGGCGAAAAGGAGTGTCTTTAGTAAAGGGTCTCGCTGAAGGTTGCTGGTCTCGGTGAAGGGATTTAGGTTCAGGGAGAAGTCTTCCCAACAAATGGAAGTCTCGGCTACAGCAGGGTGACTTCGGCAAGATGTCTCACTGACCCAGTGGACTCTTTTCAAAGTGGAATAGCTTTGAGTTCGGGGAGAGTGGTTTACTTTTAGCAAAAGGTCTCCCCAACCACGAAGAGTCTTGTTGACAGGATGGAATCTCACCGAGGTGAGATGAGCTCGACAAAATGTCTCACCAAATCAACATGGTGCCTTGCCGAAGTAAAAGGGGCTCGAGCTTGGGGAATAAGAATGAGATTAGAGAAATTCTGAGCGGATGATTAGGGCTCGGGGAGATGTCTTCCCGAGTGCGATGGTGTCACCGAAAGAGTTGTGGTTTCGGTGAAAGGTCTTGTCAACCAATCAAGGTCTTCCCGACATGAAGGAGTCTCCCCGAGATGGCTATGCTCGGCAAAGGAAGATAGGCTTGATGTGAGGTCTTGCCGAGGGAATACAGTCTTGGCAATAGTGATGGATTTGCAAATAGAAAAGGGCTATCGGTGTGACCGATGGGAACTCGCTGTGACTTCTGACCGATAATGACTGTCTTGCCGATGGTTTTTGTGGTATCGATATGACTTGCACAGCTCAACATGAGGTCTTTTCGATCATCTTATGCGACACTGATGGCTACTATGAGGTATAATTGCATTGGGGAGACGCGATTAGTGTCTCACTGACATGCGATTCCATTCAAATGACCTTTGACCGCTCGAGAATATTGTGTGGCCTATGTTCCACCAATCAGAAGAAGCTAAAGGAGTGGCCCATTGGCCCTTTGATTAATTGACTACCTCTATGAAGAAAATCAACATAACATAAACAACATGGACTCGCTCTAAGACCATAAGCAATGGAGTAGCTCGATGAACACTACTATGGAGATCTAGCAATAGGAATCTGGTGCTGCTTCCAGGGGATAGTCAATGTGCATAAAGGTCTAAAGCAGGAAGGGGGCCAAAGGAAAGAAACAACCACGAGTCTCTGGAACAGCTGGGGTCTACTGAAAAAAAGGCAGATTGTTATTAATGGTAATACTTTGGAGCATTCAGCAGCTCGTGAAGGAGTTCGAAGATGGAAACAGAGGCATGAAGTTAATGTTGTAGCTGCAAAAGATCTGAGATCACCCCCAGAACAATCCTTCACCAACATGGACAGCAGGGATGCACATTTATTGCAGAATCACCTTTATCCAAAAGATTTGAGGGTCGACACTCCTGCAACCAATAGATATTTTGTAAACCCTAAAAATAGGGGGGCCAGCGCATTCTTTTGGGCACGTCCTATATATATGGCATTTTTGCCTCTTTGTAAAGGGTTGGCAGTCATAGAGATATAGATTTTAAGAATAGTAGTAATCTTCTAAGTAGTAGTAGAGAAAAGCTTAAGAATAGCAATAGAATAGGAGTTATATTTAGCATAGACAGTAATGTATACTTCTGGTTTTCTTAGTATAGATGGAAACCATCTGAAGACATAGGTTTTCTGTACACTAGTGATTGTGCTATATTTGTAAATATTGCTTATCTGTTGCGCTAACAGTAGAAGCAACAAGATTTAAAATCTATTTCATATTATGTTCCAGAATGGTGGTCATCTTGGGTTAATCATTTGATTTGAAAAGCTTTCAAGGAATGAAGTTTTGTTTTATGTTTTTTTCAAATAGTGATCTACAATCTATTGTTAAAATTAGCATTGTGAATGAATGAAGCTGTGTGTCAATCACAAGTTGATTTTTTTCTCCAGTTTCAGTTAGCAATTCCTTGAAAGGTAACAAGTCTAGTTAAGTTGGATGAATTATTATTCTTTTCACCAAGCTTTGATCTATCTATTTCTATTTCTTTAAAACCCCAGTTAAAATAGGTTTGAATTTATGCTTGATCTTAGAACAATCCACAAGCTCAACACCAATAGGCCCCTTGAACATTATAGTTCACATCAATCACTGAGTGAAATTAGCACAGTCAAGAACTGATTACAAAGACCTTGGGAGCTAAGATATCCATGTGATCATCTTTCTCTTTCAAGAGAGTAGGATAGTAATATTATGTTTAACTGTTGCGATGCAATTTGGACATTCAATAGAGAACTAGCGCTAGAGGGAGGGCCTAGAAGGGCAAGCTAGATAATACTAGGTTTTTCTCACTAGAAAGGTCCCATAGAGTTCTTCGATCAACTGAAAATCCACCACATTTGATAGAACTTAAGACCCCAATAAGACACAAGAGTCATAAGATGGGCTCAACCATCATACCACCCTTGTCAGCCCCACTCACTCCACCAGGCTTTTCACCTATACCCCAGTGGGTACCCATCAATCCACTACCAAATCCATCTGGAGCTCCACCATAGCTGGTTCGACCCATCCAATAGCTGGCTCAACCGCCACCACCGCTATCAATGGTGTTTTTTCAGAATAATCCCTCTCCATTAGGGACTATTCTGGGAGGTTTTCATGATATGCCTAAGAATCCTAAGAAATTTTGTCCCAAATACATTCATGGCGAATCAGGGAGTGTTGAAGAGCACATACAAGCTTTTAAGGACACTTATACCATAACTTAGATAGCTCACCATGATGTAGTTTGTAGGTTATTCCCTTATGCCTTAGGAGACATGGCATACAGTTGTATCTTAATCTGCTGCAAGGTTCTATTCTAACCTAGACACACTTGGAGAATGCTTTCATCAATAATTCAGGGTTTATGTAGATCCATCCCTTTTGTAGCCACTAATTTGCTACTATCAGGAAGGAGCCAAGTGAATCCTTGCCTTTATTCAAAACCAGGTTTCAATGAATGTATAGGAGACTACAAGACCCCTATCTAGTTATTGAGAATAGTGCCATTCAAGCATACTTTAGGGTTATAGACCCTTTACTTGGCTTGTTCCTACAAAGGAATTATTAGCTTGCAGACATTGATTCCCTGTCTAAAGTCTATCATCTAGCTATCAAGCTGCAACAAAAAATTAGTTCTCAACAAGGAAGTTCGGTAGGGGGTTTTCCTTCAATGGGGTATCAGATGCATAGCCCAACCCCTTTATTCAATATTGTTCTAGGGATGTCTCCTTCCCATTATGGGCCTATGTCTAAATTGCAAACTCAACCACCTGTTCCATTATTTGCTAATGGAACTCCTGACTTCTTTCAACAATCACAGGTTCCTCAAAGTCCCCATGGTCATCATAACCAAATTGGAACACCAAACCATGGTGGTCAACCACCTATTGCTAAGAGTGTTGAAAGTGAAAAGAAAGTTCAAATCACAAATGAGGTAGAGACCTTAAAGAAAACGCTGTCCCAAGTCACAAATGGCATGGCTCAACTTCGATTGAGCCCCTCTCAAAACAAAGGTAACTACCCTAATCAAAATAACAACAATCAGGGTAGTTATTAGAATAACAACAATCACAACCAGAGGAGTTATCAAGGCCAAAACTCCCCTAACCAAGGTTATCAAAGTCAAAATAGAGGATATAACCAAAGGCCAAATAACAATCGACAATGGAATACACGACCAAACAATGGTGGAGTTTCTCACAATTATGAGGCTAATGAGGAGAGGTCACATACTGCAAATGTGGCTGACCTCAATTTTATGACTAACTGGTGCAGGCTGCATGATACTGCAACCCATTCTGAGGTAAACTGCCCTGGAATGGAAAAGATGGTCAAGATGGCACAGGAAGATGCCCAAACCTTCCAAGGGAATTCAAATAAAGAAGGTGGCTCAGTAGATACAACTATGACTTATGACCTCTTTGAGGAAGAACCTTCATTCCTGATGCAAAGTGAGAATGAACTAGAGGAAGATATGTATGACACCCAAGCTTTTCAGACAAAGGGAGGACACTTCCTAAGAAATTCGAATAAGGGTCCGTTTACCAGATCAACACCACCTAATCACATGGTGCCTCTGAATCAAAGTGTTGATAACAATCCTCCTCCACCAAAAGGCCCACCTAACTTCCATAATAGAGGTAATTCACTTGGGGTTGTCAAAAGTAATGCAAGTTATAATACAAAATTTGATATTGTCTCTGAGATGCAGAAACATAAAACCTCTTTGTCATACTTCGACATCCTAAAGTGGTGCCCTACCCAATGAGAGATAGTACTGAAAGCTTTGAAGAAAGCTGATAAATCAAAAGAAAAGAACAAGGTGGCAACTGCTATAGGAAAGAACACAACCTTGTACAGAAGCAAGGTAGGTACTCCACCATTTCTTTTAAGTTTAATAATTTGTGGGAGGAACCTACATAATTGTCTATTAGATTCAGGGGCTTTTGGCAATGTTATGTTGTTTTCTATATGCAAGAAATTGGAATTGAACCCTGTCCAAACAAACAAGAAGGTCATCTAACTTGACAAGACAAAGGTTAATGTAGTGGGAGAGTTGAGAAAAATACATGTGCAAGTAGGGTCAGACCCTAGGATTCAAACCAATATAGATGTTCAAGTGGCAGACATTCCCGAGACTTATGGTATGCTGCTGAGTAGAGATTTGATGAAAGGTATAGAGGGATATCTCTCCCTTGAATTTTCACATATGTGGCTAGCGTGGAGGGGAGTTCCTACGCAGATTAGGATTGAAAGTGAACCTCGCCTCAAGCATGTCATCACTGAGTATGATTTCCCCAATGAGGTAGCTTACTTTGAAACTGGGAAAGCGGTTTATAAAAGAGAGGAAATTTTAACCTTTTCTATTCTTGATCCTAAAGAACTGCCAATACAAAAGTTCCCTAATTCTATGATTAATGAAAACCAATAGGAATTGATCAAGGAGCTACAATAGGATCAACTAGTCTTAGGGGAAGATACTAATTTGCAAAGTCTTCTACTCCTTAATTGGTGCAGGGTGCATTACCAAAATCATTCTGAATTGACTTGCAAACCCTGCATTAAAAATTTAAATCATGTTTCCCAAGCTGAGGAAACTAGCTTAAGTCACCCTGAGACCATTGCAGATCACTTCTCATTTGAAGCCAAAGAAGCAATAATGTTAACCAGGGATAAGATACCTTCAAAAGAAGTTCCTTCTCAAATTGAACCTACCCTAGACACATTTCTGAATCAGCATATTGATGAGGAGCAACCCCAAGGTTTGTTTAGCACCCCTGCACTCACGAGTATACCAAATCCCAAGGGGTTAACCAAAGGCACAAGTGACTATCAGAAGGATAGCCACAGATTATATGATATAGTTGTGCAGGAATTGGAAAGTGTACCTAAAGAACCTATTGAACACCCGTTCCCTATATCTGATGCAAAAGATCAAGCAGCCCCACCTCTGGCTCATCCTATCCAAATGCACACAATAACCTCCAAAGGATCAACCCCAGCTCATGATTAGCTGTGGACCCTTACGTTTGATGGATCCAAATCCAAAATAGGTTGCGGTGTTGGAATTGAATTAACCAGCACGAAAGGGAAAATTTTCTTTGCTTCTTACAGGTTGCAGTTTGGATGCACTAACAACGTAGCAAAATATGAAGCTCTAACTTGGGGGATGATGTCCGCACATAAGAAGAAAGTCATAGCCTTGATGGTCAAAGGAGATTCAAAAATTGTTATTAATCAAGTGTGCAGCCAATACAAATGTCACAATAGAAGGCTGGCAGCTTATAGAAATCGGGTATGGAACTTGATTGAAAACTTTGATGATTTTGGGATTAGCTTAATCCCAAGAGAGGAGAATTAGATAGATGACTCATTAGCTTTTGCTGCAAGCACCCTGGAACCTATGCAAGGCTCCAAGCTTAAGAGATTCTCAGTGGAATTGATTTCCACCCCTGTAGTTCCTGATAATGTCAGGAACTTTCAAGTCTTTGATGATGATCGACATATTCTTGCTTTTCTAGCAAGCTCGGATGTTTTCGAAGGACAAATCATTGATGAGTCCAATAGGGATCAAGGAGATTGGAACCCTAAAGATTGTGATATAGAAGGGGTCCTCAATTTAAAAAGCAATAGCATTCCCAAGGGAATGGTGGCCTTGGAAACAATTTTTGATTCAGACCCAAGGGCTCGAGAGAAGATATCAGTTGAAGATAAAGGAGGTGAATATGAAATTGTTAACCTAGTTGATTCTGGCCATGAAAGAAGTGTTTACATAGGGAGAGCTTCCCCTAAAGCAATCATAAAAGATATACTAAGGGAATTAAAGAAAGATATTGCTGTGATAGCCTGGGGATATGAAGATCTAAAGACATTTGATGCTTTTGTAATGACTCATACTATCCCTCTGAAGCCTGAAGCTAAACCATTTTGATAGAAACAACGCCCTATAAATGCCCTAATTGAACCATTGATCCTTAAAGAAGTTCAGAAATTGCTTTCTGCAAGAATAATATTCCTTGTACGACATTCAACATGGGTGGCTAACTTGGTTCCAATCCGTAAGAAAAATGGAGAGATTAGGCTATGTGTGGACTTCAGAAATCTGAATAGATCATTAGAAAAGGACAATTACCCACTCCCTTCTCTGGATGAAGTCTTGAAAACTGTCAATGGATCTTAGATGATATCATTCTTGGATGGTTACTCTAGATACAATTAGGTAATGGTTAACTATGAAGATAGAATGAAGACAACCTTCACTACAAAGTGGGGAACATTCACATATAGAAGGATGCCATTCGACCTGATAAACGCTGGGGAAAATTTTCAGCATGCCATGGATGTAGCATTCAAGGAATTAATTGGTAAATACATTATTGTTTACATGGACAACCTAATAGTATTCTCCAAGGATAGACTGAACCACGCTGCAAGTTTAGCCAAAGTTCTTCAAAGAAGTATCTAGTATGGCATCTCCTTGAATCCTAAAAAGTGTGTGTTCAGGGTTTCTGAAGGGAAGCTTTTGGGACACATAATCTTTGAAAGAGGAATATCAGTCGATCCAGACTGAGTTGAGTCCATTCTCAAGATTACTAGGCTAGGAAGCAAGAAGGAAATGAGGTATTTCTTTGGAAAGATCAACTTTGTGAGAAGTTATCAAATCCCAAATGTTATCCTCAAGACTAAAGGAAAATGGCTTCTGACGTTTTTGCAACTGTAACCATCTCAAACTTGGAGGAAGCTTGGTTCGTGTGTCTTCTCTGATGCCGTCAATGAGCAGATTATTTAATTCTCTTGGTCTGCACAATGTTTCAAGCCTTTGCCAATTACCTCCGTTTAGTTGAAGCTGAGAGAAATTGCTGTTATTGGATACAGTGTTTAGATGAGCTCCTGCGCATAGTCTGGTAATATAAATTTATATAATCTCCCTGATACCTTTGGCAACCCGTTACAGATAGAGTGGAGTAAATGATTTCATTTTTCAAACTGTCTTAGCCGCGTACCTGAACATAATAGGAAGTTTAAAAGTTTTAAATAATCTCTCTCCTTCATTTGAACCACACCTGGCCACCCTTCTTGGGCAGTAGGAATTTAATTTGTTGATTATTGTTTATGGATGGTATTCGATTTATGAGGAGTATATTTATATGGATTCTTAGTTAGAAATTGATTTTAAAGATGTTTACATGTTTTACATTCTTCAGTAAGAGATGAAAACTCTTTCACAAGCTCCCATTCAAAGTTAATGAGTCAGATGCAAATAGACTTAGGTGTATACGAAGATATATATATATATATATATATATATATTTATATGTTGATATTAATATGGTTACTTTTATATATATCTATTTTGTTGTTTTGTAAACAACATTTTGAAGTTATATATATAGGGAGAGATGTATATATATATGCATCTATAGTTTATTGTAAGATATGTCTTAGTAATTGAGGGCAACTTCAAATGAATAAATTTCATTTAATAAAAAGATTCTTTGTGGAGAGTTTAAAATAAATTAAGCCCATACACTATAAATATCAGATTACTTTACATAATTAAGCTTTGTAAATATATGTATTTATAAATCTAGTAGTTATGCATTAAATGAGTATCATTTTGTAACTCTTCTTTAAAAATTCCTCCTTTATGAGTTCAATTATAGAAGTCTAAGTATGTCTAGTTGATCAAAAGTTAGGAATGTAATGTTAGGTTATTTCAATAGGTTTCATTCCCATGTTTAGGTTAAGGTAGTTGGTTACTTAGAGTATCATTGCAAAACCTTGAGTTTAGGCCCCCAAGGGAATCGCCTTCTTGATGATAATTGCTCTCTAAATTTATTTGAGAATGCTGAGATCAAATACCCACCTCTTGAGAAACAAGCTTTTGTGCACTAGTCAGCTATCAAATAAGTGTCAGGCACTACCATTCTCCAAAGCCAAACATTGTTGTAGTTCCTAATGACTGTTGTGAAGTCTCTACTTATGCAGAGCGAGCTAGGAGAAAGAAGATGGGAAATGGATGGCCATCTTGTAAGAGTTCGATCTGGAGATACACCCTATGAAACTTGTCAAAGCACATGCTTGTCTAAATCCATGGCGAATGCTGGTGAGAACATTATTTTCCAGCAATACACTCTCGATCTTTTCCAACGACCCTTAGTATGTTGAAATCATCTATTTCATCCTCAACAATCAATTTCTAGAGGGAATGAACACCACTCAAAGGAGAGCGTTGAGAATGCAGAGCTCTCATTATATGCTCAAAGGAGGATTAATATACAAGAATAATTTTGATGTCCCGATGCCTTGATCAGATCTAAACACGTGACCACAAATTCCATGGGAAACAGCATGGCACAGGTGGTAGGTAGACTGATTTTTTCACTACATCAGAGGGTTTCCTTTTGGGACACATAATCTTTGATATCAGTAGACTGAGAGTCCATAAGATTACTAGGCTAGTCATGTGTGTTTGCAGAAGTATGCCCGATCAACATAAAATAACACTGAGGTCACAAAAATAACTGTCTTAGATCGCCTTCATGAGCTCTCTATTTAAGAATGCTGAGATCAAATACCCACCTCTTGAGAAACAAGCTTTTGCCTAGTTATCAAAAAGTTCAGGCACTACATTCTCCAAAGCCATTGTTGTAGTTCCTAATGTTGTTGTGAAGTCTCTACTTATGCAGAGCGAGCTAGGAGAAAGAAGAGGGAAATGGATGGCCATAAGAGTTCGATCTGGAGATAATGAAACTTGTCAAAGGCACATTGTCTAAATCCATGGTGAATGCTGGTGAGAACATTATTTGCCAGCAATACATTACTCGATCCTTTTCCAACGACCCTTAGTATGTTGAAATCATCTATTTCATCCTCAACAATCAATGGAGGGAATGAACACCACTCAAAGGAGAGCGTTGAGAATGCCTCTCATTATATGCTCAAAGGAGGATTCTATACAGGAAGAATTTTGATGGAATGTACCTACAATTCCTTGATCAGCAAGAGGCTAAACACGTGATTGAATTCCATGGGAAACATGGCATAGGTCATGGTTTTGTAGACTCATTGGCACACCAGATGATCTAGTTATTACTTGTCATGTGTGTTCAAAGATGCCCATCAACATAAAATAACATGTCACATATGTCAGATTTCTACATCAAAAGAATTCCATTTAGCCATGCCATTACATCCTGTGGTAAGACCATTCTCCCAATGGGCGCTGGACTTTATCGGGGTCATTAACCCAAATTCTTCTAAGGACACAAATTTATTTTGACTGCTACTGATTACTGCACAAGATGGACAGAGGCTATACCTTGCAAGAACAACACAACAGAGGTTGTGATCAAGTTCCTCACCAAATGCATCACAACTAGGTTTGGGGTACCCTTCGCTTTGGTATGTGACAATGGCTCTTCCTTCTCTTCTACTGAGTTCATTTCGTGGGATTATGATCACAACATTGTCTTGAAATATTCTTCAAACTATTAACCACAAGGCAATGGAGTTGTAGAATCAACCAATAAGAATCTCTTAGGGGTAATTAAGAAACTGTTAGAAAACAAGCCTAGGGACTGGCATACCTAGCTGAGATTCGCGTTATGGGTAGATAGAACTAAGATCAAGGCTACTTTAAAGACTTCACCATTTCAATTAGTGTATGGCTAAGAGCCTATGTTCCCTGTTCATTTGCAAATACCTATCCTTGAGCTCATGTAGAAATTCTACTCTAGTGATGATAGGATAGAGGTAAGATTAGTTGTCTTGTTGAAATTAGAAGAGTAGAGAGATGCTGCCTTGCAACAATTCTTTAGACATCAGGCTATTGTCAAATGTTGGTTTGAAAAAAGAGCCAAAATCAAGGCTTTCAGGATATCACACCTTGTGTTGTTATGGGATAAAGCTAGTGAAAAGAAGGACAGACACCAGAAAATCGATAAGCTCTAGTTGGGACCCTATCAGATTGTTGAGAGCCTAGGAGAAAATGCTTTCTGATTCAGTAGTTTAACTAGAGAACCTATTCCCTTGCCTATCAATGGGTAGTTTCTTAAGCATTATTTCGAGTCATAAAGCTTGCTAATTTTGTTCTGCATGTAAATAGTCTGTTGTTCTTTATGTAAATAGTTTGTTTGTTTCATGTTTGTAAATAATGTGCTTTTTATGTTCTGCATGTAAATAGTTCTACTATTGTTTGTTGGTTCTTTCTTTCTATCCTTTCATTTTTTTTGTTGTTTGGTCTCTGTCTTGTTGTTCTTTGGGGTTTCCTTTGTTCTTTCCATCTTTATATAGTGTGTTGTTATCTAAAGTATGCTTTGGTTATTAGGGTGGAAGTGGTTCAGATATTTTCAAGTTTGCCGATTGGGTGATTTTGTCCTAAGCTCGTTGTTTTATGCTCATTGTCAATGAGAGTTGTGGAAAGTATTGAAAACAAGGTGCAAAGTAAATAATCTTCATCAACTCCCTCTGAATCTATCACAAATCATCAAGATCATATTCCTTTGTAATGGTATATTTGTCCTAGGATGATAGTGTTGTAAGATTTGAGTGAAAAATCCAATCTCCCAAGTACTATTATGAGGTCCATGGTAGTTTTCAACCTAGAACAGATGTTCAACATTTGACATATTGAGAAAAACTAAATGAAATATCTGAAAATCTATGAGAAGGAAAAAAAAAAAAGAGAACTATTTAAAGAGAAAATAAGACTCAATATGAATGGCTGATTCCAGTATCTCTATGGGGGCTATGGAGGCCTAGCTAGCAATAGAGCAATGCTATGAGGAAACTAGAGGTATCTCCGTTAGGGCTATGGATGCCTGACTAGCAGTGGAGCAATGCCAAGGATGTCATTGCACGACAGCTAAAGGGAATCAACTCATGTAGCTCAAATCTTGCACATTGTTGTTCGAAAGATGAAGAAAACTTTATAAAAGAGCGATGCACAATCAAGCACACACATAGATTCAAGGGTAGCCATTGTTGATTTACATCTGAGATTCTAGCTCGGCCTTGGTTGTTAAAACTGACCCAACTAGAGTTGTGATGTTCATAAACCAAGAGTTCTAGGTAGCTGAATCCTTCCGTTTCTTGAAAATGGTTAAACCATTTTCCCAGCCGAGTCGCCATTTTTTATGCCTTGCATAACCACCCCATTTTATTCTAGAACAAAATGGGTCCCCCTTCTCTTTTTTCTTTCATTTCCTTTGTTCATTTGCTTTGGTCTTGGGAATTTCCTTCGTTTTCCTCCTGGGTGTGTATTTTGTTTTATCAGATTTTGGTTCTGTCTAACCTTGAGTTGGTTTTCTTCTTGCTAAAAATTGAATGAAATAATCATAAGCAATAGTGTATTTTATGATAATGTTTTTTATATGCTCTGAGGACTAATAGAGGCATTTTTTTTGTAGGATTGAATCACTCATTTGAAGATATCTCTCAAGGAATTCAACTGTAAAGCATTCCTCAGTCCCATTTAGCATAAAACTCCTCAAGGGAAAAGTCACTGAGACCCTCCTATTGTCTTGCTGATTAGCAGCTTGGTTCTGTTCATTTGAAGTCCAAAGGGTCACCGAGACATTTCGATCGCTATGAGTTTCTATGTGTCTCGCCGATAGGAGTGATGTCTCGGTGACAAGGGGGCGTGGCGTCAGCAAGTCTCACCAACAAAGCAAGGTCTCCCCAAAGTAAAATGAGCTCTCAGTGAAAGGGAGACTTCAGTGTAATGTCTCAGCAAAAGAAGAAAGTCTCACTGAGAGAGAGATGGCTTTGGAAAAAGGTCTCATCGACGGGGTGAGGTCTCAGTGAAAGGAGGTATCATCGCTATGAGGTCTCGGTGACTAAGTAGTGTCTCACCAATAGGTTGTGCCTTCGAGGAGAAAGATATATTCACCGTGAAGTCTGGCTGAATGGTAAAGGTCTCACCAAAGGGTTCTCCTTTCGGTGTGATGTCTGGATGACTACAAGGTGTCTCAGCAAAAAGGAGTGTCTTCAGTGAAGGGTCTCACTGATGGTTGCTAGTCTCAGTGAAGGGATTTGGGTTCGGGGAGAAGTCTTCCCGAAAAATGGAAGTCTTGGCTATAGCGGGGTGGCTTCAGAAAGATTTCTCACCGAACCGATGGACACTTGCCGAAGTGGAACAACTTTGAGTTCAGGGAGAGTGGTTTACTATCGGCATAAGGTCTCCCTGACCACGAAGAGTCTTTCCGATAGGATGGAATCTCACCGAGGTGAGATGAGCTCGTTGAAAGATCTTGAACATGACTAAATGTCTCATTGACTCGACATGGTGTCTTTCCAAAGTAAAAGGGGCTCGAGCTCGGGGAATAAGAATGAGCTCAGAGAAAATCCGAGTGGATGATTAGGGCTCGAGGAGATGTCTTCCCGAGTGCGATTGTGTCGCCGAAAGAGTTGTGGTTTCGGTGAAAGGTCTCACTGACCAATCAACTTCTTCCTGACATGAAGAAGTCTCCCCAAGTTGGGTGTGATCCCCAAAGGAAGAGAGGCTCAATGTGAGGTCTTGCAGAGGGAATATAGTCTTGCCGATAGCGATGAATTTGCAAATAGAAAAGGGATATCAGTGTGACCGATGGGAACTCGCTATGACTTCTGACCGATAACGACTGTCTTGCTGATGGTTTTTGTGGTATCAATATGACTTGTGCAGCTTGACATGAGGTCTTGCTAACCGTCTTATGCTACAATGATGGTTTCTATGAGGTATAACCGCATTGGGGAGATGCGATTAGTGTGTCACCGACATGCAATTCCATTCGAATGACCTTTGACTGCCCAGGATTCTTGTGTGGCCTATGTTCCAACAATCAAAAGAAGCTAAAGGAGTGGCCCATTGGCCCTTTGACTGATTGACTACCACTGTGAAGAAGATCTACAAAATATAAACAACATGGACTCACTCTAAGACCAGAAGCGATGGAGCAGCTCAGTGAACATTGCTGTGGAGATCTAGCAAAAGGAATCTGGTGTTGTTTCTAGGGGACGGTCAACGTGCAGAAAGGTCTAGAATAGGAAGGGGGCTGAAGGAAAGAAACAACCACAAGTCTTGGGAACAGTTGGGGTCTATTGGAAAAAAAGAAAGATCATTATTAATGGTAATACTTTGGAGCATTCAAGGAAACTCTGCGAAGGAGTTAGAAGATGGACACAAAGGCATGAAGTTAATGTTGTAGCTGCAAAAGATCTAAGATCACCCCCAAAACAATCCTTCACCAAAATGGATAGCAGGGATGCACATTTAATGTAGAATCAACTTTATCCAAAAGATCTGAGGGCCGATCCTCCTGCAACCAGCAAATCTTTTATAAACCCTAAAAATAGGGGGGGCCAGTGCATTCTTTTGGGCACGTCCTATATATATGGAATTTTTGCCTCTTTGTAAAGGGTTGGCAGACATAGAGATATATATTTTAAGAACAATAGTAATCTTCTAAGTAGTAGTAGAGAAAATCTTAAGAATAGCAATAGAATAGGAGTTAGATTCAGCATAAACAGTAATGTATACTTCTAGTTTTCTTAGTATAGATGGAAACAATCTGAAGACATAGGTTTTTTGTACACTGGTGATTGTGCTAGATTTGTGAATGTTGCTTATCTGTTGTGCTAATAGTAGAAGCAACCAGATTTAAAATCTATTTCATATTGTGTTCCAGAATGGTGTTCATCTTGGGTTAATCATTTGATTTGAAAAGCTTTCAAGGAATGGAGTTTTGTTTTATGTTTTGTTTAAATAGTGATCTACAATCTATTGTTAAAATTAGCACTGTGAATGAATGAAGCTGTGTGTCAATCACAAGTTGATTTTTTTCTCCAGTTTCAGTTAGCAATTCCTTGAAAGGTAACAAGTATGGTTAAGTTGGACGAATTATTATTCTTTTTCAGTTCCAAGATTTGATCTATCTTTTTCTATTTCTTTAAAACCCCAGTTAAAATAGGTTTGAATTTATGCTTGATCTTAGAACAATCCACAAGCTCAACACCAGTAGGCCCCTTGAACATTATAGTTCACATCAATCACTGAGTGAAATCATCACAGTCGAGAACCAATTACAAAAACCTTGGGAGCTAAGATATCCATGTGATCATCATTCTCTTTCAAGAGAGTAGGATAGTAATATTCTATTTAATTTTTGTACAATTTGGACAATCAACACTACTTTTCTCTACTCTAACTCGCATAAAAAAATCTTTAATGCACAAGTGAAACTGTGCATAATCACTCTATCACCCTTCTAATATTCACAACACAAATCGACAACCCTTTCACACACTCCAAAAAGACATAATTAAATAATCTATATATATCCATGACTAGGATTTAATCACTACAAGTTGGCTCTAGTAAAACTTAGAAATATTTATAGCTGTCAGCTCAAATCATGAATAATATTCAATGCGCATACATAATAGTCGGCCACAACTTAACTTGGACCAAATTTTTTTTATCAAACATAAAAACATTTGAGTGAACACTCCTTGAATATCTACAACACATTATATCAACTGGGTAGGCCCACAAACACAGATGAACAAAAAGATATCCAACCGGATCTCCAAAATAGCACACAACTTCATACAAGGCATTGAGATTTTTGGATAACACAAGACATGCAATGATAAACCTCCCATGAGATCCACAATGAAAAATAACAACAAAAAATATGTATGTGAATTGATGAACACAAAACTTCCAGATGCTCTATTCTACATTGATTGTCTTCAAACTGTCTGTCGGTATGAGAAAACGATGACGTGCGGATCTAATCACCAACTAGGGTTTCCATCAATGAAAACACCAAAAAGAATTTGCATTGTATCTTTCCAAGAAATGAATTAAATGTAGATCTGATCCTAGGGTTTTACAATTTTCTATTCTTAGCAAATTATTTGTATCAAAATTAAATGCTACAAGGCTCGATGCAGAGGTATGGCATAGAGTAAGATATTTGGTAAACCTTGAAAAATATTTATAGATGAGATGGATGGTGGTGCAAGGCTCAAGATGAAAAAGAAGCTTTCTGGTGAAGATAACGAATGTGGTAAACCCTAACAAAATGTTCTAGATGATAAAAATAGGTGTGAGAATCTTGAGGCATTGATTGCAAGTTAGTGAAGAAAGAAGACAAATCAGGAAATAGTCCAAGTAGTTGTATCTATTGAATGTGAAATGTGTAAGAATAGTCTATAGGGGTAGAAAGAGCTAAACATAGTCATGTATTGTTGAGAATGAAATAGAGGAAGAGTGATGAGAGATTAGTGTAGTAGATAGAGTATGAACATTCTAAATGAGTAGAACCCAAACAGAAATAGAGATTCAAATCTGGGTTAATATTCAAAGAGATAGAATAGAGAGTTTTCTAAGTGCAGAAGAGAAGAGAGTGCAAAGTAGATGGATGTAATGTTGAGAGTGCAACATTAGCAACAAAGAGTAAGTTGTGCAGATAATGTAACCAAGTATTGTGCAATTGCAAAGTAAGTTGCAACATAGAATTGTAAACAAAATATATTTGCTAATGTTAGAAATCTGATTGGTTGGTTCCATCAAATAACTGAGTTGGTGCTTCTAAATCAGGGAGTTGGTACTTACTTGGGCTGGTGCCTTAAAATATTGTAACAAAATATTTATTTGTGACATTGGATTTGAGCAGTAGACTCAAGCAACCTTTGTCACCATGGTTTTTCCCATATTGGGTTTTCCATGTATATTTGGTGTTATGGGATTTTATGTGAATGTGTGTTTATCTCTTTATGTGTTTAGTTAATCTACACATTAAGAGCATAATGAATTATTCTACATAAAGTACTCAGAGCTAAAAGAAATAATCTGCGCAAAGGTTTTAAGGGATAAATTTTGATATCTATTGATTCACCCACCCTCCCAGTAGATTGTTGTGTGACAATAGTTATAACTTGAACAACGGACAACCGAATACAAGGATTCAATGGAATTTTATAACAAAAATGTTATGGCTTTTTAAATATTAGGGTTTATGAAGGTTTTAAGATATAAGAGAGACCTTAGACACATGAATTTCAAGCCCTAACCATTGAAATCTTACTAGAAAGCTTAGAAAATGGGGCAAATGACCAAGAACCACACAAAATTTATAAAGTACTACTAGTATGGTTGTACATATTTTTCAAATCAATAATTTCATCGATTATAAACTTGATTTTGATGCTACTCAAAAACTAACAATTATATTCATGCTATTAATTTTTAAATGTTATATGGTATTGCAATGCATTTTGTAAGACTTGAATACATGGTTTGTGTTTTAACCCATAATTTTTTTCATTGACATTCAATTACACATTTTATGAGGTTTACCACTGTAAAAATGACTGAAATTTAAAAATAGTAAAATATGCTATCATCTAATGGATAATGAGAGTTAATTAATAAAAAAATATAGGTATAAGAAGTTTTTCTAATATCTTATAGCTTTGGGATGAAAGGCTGCAATGATGGTTTCCCATGCAAGCTATTTTTTCTTGTTTACTAAGGGACAATAATTATCAATTAATAAACTATTTTTTGGGAATTTTGTTCTACTATGTAGTGATACTTTGATTACTTTTCAAAATATCTTGTTTTATGTTCACGTTTTCCAAGTTTAAGTAGCTTAGATGATATGGGGTGGGTTTTGTATCTTAAGGATATAACATTTGAATTTATTTGACATTAAATACATTTATGGATGAATGAAATTACTCCTTAGAGTGGTATTTTTTTAGATTTAAAAAATTCCTCCATATTGGGTGACTATATTAAATATTGAACTAAGGATTAAATAGTATTAAGGATTTCCTAAAAGGCTATCACAGATTCCTCTAGGTATTCAAATTCTACTCTTCTAGAATTGCATGAGAAAATTCTTATTACATTTTTTATAATTGAAAGGGAATCAAGGAGGTAGAATGATGTAGAACATGGATAGTTTTTTTTACATTAATTAGACAATATATCCTAGTTTCAACCCAATCTCTTGATAGTACGTTGAGATAGAGTAGATAAACCCATTGAGAAGAGTTATGTTCATCTCCAACTCATTTTCAGCTTTTGTTCATTTGAAACTCATGAAATTGGGGCCTTCTATAATGGCAATAACTATTGTTCATAAAAAGTTATAATAAGGGAATGTTTTTCCATGACACACCAAATATAGTCCTTTGTATTGTTTAAAATTTGTTTCTTTGTATGGAACTATTGTGTTAACAAAAAGGTGGATGTTGTGTTATGTAACAATGCCAACTATGGTGATGGGATCCATATTTCCATAGAAAATGAATCTAGTAGAAGGAAAGACAAAAGGAATCTTACAAATCATGTACTAAAGGTCTATTCAAGTTGAAATACACATTACTTTTTTAACCTAAACATGCTTAGTTCATGATTTGTATTACATCTTTTAAATATTGTTGAAGAAAATTACATGTTGAAAATACAATGTCTATAATTTTCTATATAAAATCAAATCTAGTGATTTCTATATACTTGTATAAACATGAATATAGGTACCCAATTTAATCGGGGCTACACTAGTGTAAAGGATGTATTAAAATACCATATTCCTATTTGGCATAGTATGTGAGCTACAAATTATATCAAACTGTTACCTTTTTAAGTTCAAGTTTAAACTACTTGATTAATAGCTTTATTATCATGTGTGGTATAAATAGATGTGGAAAATAGGAGTGACAACCATATGATAAAATAACACAAATCAAGCATGTTGATGTGTTTTTTATGCACTTCTCAACACAAGTAGTGCATAGGTGCACTACCTCTCTTGAAAGACAATCTTCCACAATCAAATTGCAGAACACTATCCCAAGGTCTCTAATGTCAGGTCTTGACAGTGCTTGGAATATCTTAGTTGTTTGATGTGATTTGCTAGAATCACAAGGTGGACTTACAGATGAGTTACAAAGTATGGGAAGTTGGGTCTTGAAATGAAGTTCCTAAGTTGGAGAAGTTGTGTGTTTGTTGTAGGTTCAAACAACAGTCTTGAACTCCATTTTTATCATTGGATTTAGCTTTACACTGTGCAATGAACATTTCCTAAGGCACTTATTAAAAAAAAGGAAAAAGGGAAGGGAAAAGAGAAGGTTCCTGGATCTGAAACTACAAATGAACAGTGATCATGGAGGCTGCTACAGTAGACAAACTCCCTAAAACTAAGTTTTGCTTGACCAAGAGAACCTACAACTACATAAAACTAGTGTAATCTTCTATGGACTGCATATTTTCAGATTACACACACACATCATGCACATGTAATTGAACTAAGTTGTAGCAATGAAGTAAAGAGCTCAAACTAGCTTTGCAAAGTGACTCATCATCAATGAACCACAAAAAGCATGAGTTGGAAATTCATCAAATACTGAAACAACAATCACCATCACCATTTCCATTCAAGAAACTAACATCTAAGCTAATAGGGAAGTTGAAGAATGCATACATAAAGAGAAAAATCAAAAGGAACACCCATAAATCATGCAATGCTACTTTCTATTGCTGCAGAATGTCTTTACATCAGTTCTCCAACCCTTACAAATGAGGGGCAAGCCCCTATTTATAGTTTTCCAAATCCCAAATGAATGGCTAGGATCAATTTGCAATGAATGGCCCAGATTCAATTACATTAGGGTTTCACCTACCCCACAATATTTAGCAAGTTTAAAATACATCATGTGTCATTTCCCTGTTTTGTCATCTAGTGCCCAGGTGTTGTAGCAGTTTCGTCATTTAGCTGATTTCCCTTTTACTATAGCTGAAACTGCCTGAAAGTTGCTTTCTTACTTGATGTGTTTGCAATGTTCTTTCATTGGATCAAACAGGCCCATTGACGATTGGCATCAATGGATTGGTTGCCCCTGATTTGGGCGGACAACTCCCTTATGCTTTCTTCAAGGCCACCCCCTTGCATTTTTGTCATTGAATTCCTTCGCACATGGATTCTTCTAACATTGACCCTATTGGTGGGTACAGGGGGAGAGGTGAACATGAAACGAATGGTGATAGGAGTGATGCGCTTCTCGTTGTTCAACTTTCTCAATGGGTCTCCTCCACAGACCCGTAGTAGGCTTCTTGAATCCTGCATACATGAAGTGTCATAAGTGCTTTCATACACAAATCGAGGAAAAAGTTAGTCAAATCTTGCAAAATCCTTGTTAGATCCATCTATGCATCATCAAAAGATCATAATATTCATATTTGAGCTTATTTGGACCATAAACATTAATGTGGGCCCAAGAGGGCGAGCAATGAATGAGGGACAACAAATCGAAGGGAACTTCCCGGACCCCACGAAACATAGCAAAACCAAGATTTTTCAATTATAGTGCATGGGAAAAGGGGAAGGAAGAGTGCCCAGAAAAACTTCCTTAAGATTGGACTCATTTGACAAAAATGGAAGCTCAAAATGACCATGGAGGGATGGAGTCTTGGAAACGGCCACGGAGGGGCCAGGCTCCGGAGGCTGGGTCACTGAGGCCCCACGGATGTTCAAAATGGCCAAAGAGGGATGGAGTCCCGAAACGGCCACGGAGGGGCCAGACTTTGGAGGTCGGCCGTTGGGGCTCCATGGATGTTCCAAAACAGCCAAAGGGGGACGAAGCTCCAAAACCACCAAAACTTAACGGATCATTGACGAAACCTTGGCAGTTCACTTAGGCACCACAAACACATCCCAAATCCACCAAAAAGTTGTCCCCAAAGTCAAAAATGTGGAAACCGGACCGACAGGGGTCCACGAATGTTCAAAATGGCCAAAGAGGGACAAAGTCCAAAACGGCCACAGGGGCTAGGCTCTAGAGGCTGGGTCACCGGGGCTCCATGGATGTTCAAAATGGCCGTAGGGATGGAGTCCCAGAAACGGCCAAAGGGTTGGGTCTCTGGGGCTCCACAAATGTTCAAAACAACAAAAGAGGGACGGAGTTCAAAACGGCCATGGAGGGGCCGGGCTCCAGAGATCGGGCCATCAGGGCTCCACAGATGTTCCAAAATGGCCAAAGAGCGAGAGTCCCAGAAACGGCCATGAGGGGCCGGGCTATGAAGGTTGGCCGGGCTCCACAGATGTTCCAAACAAGCCAAAGGGGGACGAAGCTCAGAAACCACTGAAACTTAATGGAACAAACTTTGGCAGTTCACTTAGGCACCTCAAACACATCCCAAATCCACCAAAAAGTTGGCCCAGTCAAAAATGTTAGGAAAAAATAGGAGCAGAGGGAAAAACCACTAAACTTTACGGAACATTGATGAAACTTTAGCAGTTCACTTAAGCACCACAAACACATCCCAAATCCACCAAAAAGTTATCCCCAAAGTAAAAAATGGTGAAAAAATTGAATTGAGCAATCAGGGACCAAGTCAGCAGAAACAAGACAATGGGCAGAAAAGGGACGGGGGACTTCATTTCTCTGCAGATTTGAATACCCTAAGTAGGTGAATTTGGTAAGGGGAATTTGATCGTTTGAAGGCACATGACCAATTTGGGCTTGGAAAATGGGGCACCCAAAACAAGATAGGAGCAAAGTAGCTTGTTGGGGGTGAAAAAAAAGGGGTCCCTGCCTACGATGGGGCATGTGTGCAAAACATGCACAACAAAGCAAACAAATCTCATACAAACACAATAATAGATGTCATATAAATCCAAAAGAGTAGAACTTTCATAGATGGAAAAATGGTAATAATACACATGGTAAAACTAGAGATGGAAGACTGAACCAGAGCCCACTTGAAGAGGAAGGTTGACTAGGCACTTGTGAATATTTAGGAGATCAAGAAAGCTACGTTAAATATGAATAAACTTGAGCAGGACGCTGTGGAGATCCTCAGGAATCTGGCCTAGTGATTCGACTTTTGGTGGTTTTTTGTTGGCTTTTTGCTATGCTGCCTTGGGTTGTTCCTTGTTCTTTTCTTTGATGGCAGTTGTTTCTTTTTTTGTAGGGGTCTTTATGATGCTATATCTTTTTATTATTTTTTGTTAATGGGTTTTGGGGTCCCTTCAAAACCTGTTTGTTCCTTCATCAAAAACTAGAGATGGAAGACAAGAATGGTAGGTGTATGATTAAATAGCACAATCCTTACACATGAATCTCCTATGAATGCAATAAAAGAACTCATATAAATATACATGAGCATATTTTTCTTGCACAACAAAAAATGGCAATGATGCATGATAAAAATAGTGATGAAAGATAGAAATGTTAGCCACATGTAGAAATAATACAACCTAGAAAAATAAATCTCATATGAACACAATAATAGATCTCATTAAAATTTAGAAGAGTATATTATCAAGACCCACAAGGGCCCATGATAGCCTTTAACAAAATCCCTAAAACAATTTTATGGATGACATAATAAGTAGAATTTTAAGACCCATAGGGACTCATGATAGCCTTTGACAAAATCCTTAAAACAATTTCATAGAAGCCATAATTAAACCCTTTCTCTACAATACTAATTGACTGTTTTATCATAAACTTAAAACATAAAACACCAAATGAAAAGTGGGTGTTAGCTACATTTAATTGTACCCTATATCATTCTTTGTACCTCATTTGGTTAAATTATCCCTAAAATAACTCCATGGAAGTTGTGGGTAAACCCTTTTACCATAAATTTAAAACAGAACATGCTAAGGGTAAAGCGGAGAACAAAATGTCCTATATTGTTCTTCATACCTCATTTCACTAGAATAATGAAATAGAACATCGTTAACTTCATTTGGATTTTATTTATTCATAATTTGGACAAAATGTCTCAACAATATATTGAGAAATAATGAGGAAACTAAACTTCAAGAATTACATTTTTTTCAACTTATATTTGATTTCCACTCTTATGCAACTAGTACCATTTGAAACTTGTTTTTGTATTCTCAAATTAAAAAGTGATGACAAGAAAGAAACACATATTTGAAAGAGTGTAGGACTAATGCACGTCCATATCCACTAATGATTCATCATAATAAAAAATGATAAAGAAGGGAAAAATAAAAAATAAAAAATATAGATAAAAAGTTAAGTGCTAGTATGAGTACCATACTAGAACTTTCACTTTAAATCATGTGATGACATGATGTCTTGAGAATAACAGCTTACATGGAATTTATAAATAAATTCAAAACAATTCAAGTCACTTCATATTGTTTCTTTTTCCTATAAATGGGAGAAATTTGAATAATTTTGTAATATTTAAAAGATTTTTAAAAACAATTCCTTAATAAGAGCACCATTGTTAATTTTGTCATATCCAAATAGATTTTTTTGGTCCTCTCGGGAGGGATTATATCTTCTAACTATTATTTTATTTAATATTACTATTACACTATAAATATATAAATTTATCAATAAAAAACTGTATAGAAAGATTCATTTTGATTGTTATTGATTAAATAGTTTGTTTTTATTATAATGGTCACATTAGTCAAAGATGGGCAGTCTTTATTAAATATATTATTTATGTATTTTTTATTTTTAATTAATTTTATAATAAGAAGCATGTGAAGTTATGGGAGTATTAATTATGTAAATTCATATAATATGTATCATATCAAAATCATGTGAATGGATGAATCTATGTATTAAAAATATATAAATGGATATCGGGTTGGTCAAAATATTTATAAATTATTATGTTTTAGAAATTTTAGAAGCTTAAACTTTTGGTGTTAGGTCATGTTTACGGATTGATTGATTATTGATCTAACAAAATATGTTTATTCAAAATTAAATGATAAGTAATGAGTTGTTATGTCAATGCCATTTGAAATATAACTTTTATTAATTTGAAAATGATTTCACAACATTATTGAAGTTCATACATATTAAAAAAAGTAATATTTTAATTATTAAGAAACAAAATACAAATTTCTAAAATCTAGAAGTTCATCATGTCGCACAAAGAAACATTAAAGATCTAACTTTTTTTTTACAAATGCATCAATACTACCCTACTCTACTAAATTCAACATATATGATGAAACAAAATTGATTAACTACTCAATTTACCATTTATAACAATTTTAAATATATTACAATTGCAAGAACTGGTTGCTATATAAAACTTGTTTCACCAACAGTCCAAAGACACCCTAATTATATTTACTCTTATTCAGTGTGATAAAATAATTTATAATGTGATATAAGAATTGTGAAAACTTGATTCCTTTGTTAGAGTTTATAATTTTGATTTTAATTTATCATTGTAGTTTTGGTCCCTTTAAAATGACCATCAATATTGAATATTACATTTTTCCTTTTAAAAAAAAAATAAAAAAAAATTTACTTTCAAAATATGGAAATCAATATAGTGTAGTTAATTTAATTTAAGATTGTGATTAATCATTTGATAATATTTCAGAATTTATAAATTAATAAAAAAATAGTTTATTTTTCATATATGGATAAGCAATTACAAGAATTTAAAAGTAATCAATAAGTAGCTAGAAAGAAGAAATATACAACCAATAATAACTTAGCCACTAGGGTTGCAAGAGAGATACATAAATTGTATAACAATTTTACATAGACCCAACTTGTTATTTAGATGAAACTTCAAAATGTGTTCCTTAATTTGCTGAAGTTGGTCAATGACCTTAACATTCTTCTGTTATGATTTCCAAGATCATGAATTAAAAAAATAAAAACTTCCACAAAATACTTGCACACTAGTAAGCATAATTGTTATTATCAAAATGGTTGATTTGAATGTACATATTAACCTTGCTTATATAGGCAAAGTGGTGAAGGTAGTTGAATCAAACCAAATGATTGGCTAACCCTTCAATTATGGAACACTTGTTAACTCACAAGACAAGTGTTCTTGTGAGTGGAAAGTGACCATGCAAAGTTAAGTGCACAAAGATGGTTCCCAAAAGGGGGTCATAAGTGGCCACTTTTTTTCTGAAATTAGGAAATATTGACCTTGGATGTGAAATTGAGGATAGTTACACTCAAAATTTTGAGATGGAAAAGAAATAAGGATTGAAGTGCTCCAAGTATACTTTCTAAAATACTAATTTATTTTGAATTCTTTTGAGATTAAGGGGTTCAAAATAGGGATGGACACAAATTGGTGTTGTTTTTTTCAGAAAAAACATAACATAGCAACTCTTGTACGACCCTAGCATGGTGAACTTTTTTTTAGTATTTTTAAAATCACTACGGTGAGAAGTTAGATAATAGTATGTAGTTGATGAATAATTTTTCTGATAATTTTTTAATGAATATTTTATTTTTTACTAATTTTCTAAGTGGACACTTCCTAAAAAACAAAATTTTGGTCTGCCTCTCCTTTCTCTAGTTATCTTTATCTCCCCTAGCCCTCTCTCTCTCTCTCACTAGATGCCTGCCTCCCTACCTTTTCCCCTATCCACTTTCTATCTCTCCTCTCCCTCCCTCTACCTCTTTCTCTTTCTCTCACTCCTCCCTCACCCTCTTTCTCTCTCACTCTCTCCTCTCTATCTCACCAGTCTCTCTTTCCCTCTCTATAACTCTCTCCTTCTCTATATGTCACCATTCTCTCTCTACTTATCTTTATCTCACCTATCCCTCTTTACCTCTCCCTTCCTCCCATCTTTCACCCACCCTGCCTCCTTCCCTCTATCTCTATCTCTCTCTACCTCTCTCTATCTCATCTATCCCTCTCTACTCGCATATCCCTCTATCATTCCCTACCACACTCTCTTTATTACTCTCTATCTCACCTCTCTCTCACCTCCATATCTCTCCCTCCATACCTCTCCCTAAATTTGTCCTTCCTTATCTACTCTTTATCTCCCATGTCTCCCTACCTCTCCTTCCATATCTACTTATCTTTATCTCCTCTCTCTCCCCCCAATCCCTCCCTCCCTCTCTTTCTCTCACCCCCTATGAGGGTTGAGGGTGTACGGTTTAGTGTTTAAGGTATAGGGTTGAGGTTATACAGTTAAGTGTATGGGGAATAGGAATTAGGGTTTAGGATTTTAGGTATAAAGTTGAGGGTATAGGGTATAGGGATGAGGGATGAGGGTTTAGGGTTTAGGTTTTAAGGTATAGGGTTGAAGGTTGAGGGATAGTGTTTAGTGTTGAGGGTATAAATTTAAGTGTATAGGGTATATGGATTATGATTTAGGATATTGGGTATATAGTTGAGGGTATTGGGTTGACAATATTAGGGTTAGGGTTGATGGTTGATGGTTTAGGATTTATGTATAAGTTTTAGGGTTGAGGGTTGAGGTATAATGTTCAGGGTTGAGGGTATGAGGTTAAGTATATAGGGTATAGGGATTAGGGTTTAGGGTGTAAGGTTAAGGGTATAAGGTATAGGGTTAATGCTTGAGAGTGTAGGGTTTTTTGTTTAAGTATAGGGTTGAGGGATAATGTTTAGGTTTTAGGCTATAAGGTTGAAGGTGTAGGGTATAGATATGAGGGTTGAGGGTGTAGGGTTTAGGGTTTAAGGTATAGGGTTGAGGGTTGAGGGATAGTGTTCAAGGTTGAGTGTATAGGGCTAAGTGTATAGGGTATAGGTATTAGGGTTTAGAATATTGGGTATAGAGTTGAGGGTATTGGGTTTAGGATTGAGGTTTAGGGTTTAGGGTTTAGTGTAAAAGGTTGAATGTAGGGTTTATGGTTTAAGTATAGGGTTGAGGGATGATGTTCAGGGCTTAGGTTATAAGGTTGAGGGTATAGGGTATAGGGATGTGGGTTGAATGTGTAGGGTTTAGGGTTTAAGGTATAGGGTTGAGGGTTGAGGTATAGTGTTCAAGGTTGGGGGTGTAGAGTTAAGTGTATAGGGTGTAGGAATTAGGGTTTAGGATATTGGGTATAGGGTTGAGGGTATTGGGTTTAGGGTTGAGGGTTGAGGGTTCAAGGTTTAATGTAGGGTTTAGCATTTAATTATAGGGTTAAGGGTTTAGGGATAATGTTTATGGTTTATGGTATAGGGTATTTGGATGAGGGTTGAGGGTGTAGGGTTTATGGATTAATTCTCAACCCTCAACCCTATACTCTCAACCCTCTACCCTCAACATTAAACCCTCAACCCTCAACCCTTAAACAATAAATCCTCTACCCTATACATTAAACCCTCAACCCTCAATTCTCAAACCTCATAACTTAATCCATCAACCCTCAACCCTTAAACCCTTAACCCTCAACCCCTATACCCTTTACCCTATACATTGGAACCTCAACCCTAATCCTTCAACCATATACCCTCAAACCTATACCCTAAACCATAAACCCTCTATCCTCAACCCTAAACCCTCAACCCTAAACCCTTAATACCTCAACCCTTAATCCCTCAACCCTTAAACCCTCAACACTCTAACCTCTACCCTCAACCCTCAACCCTTAAACCATAATCCCTCAACCTGTATATCCTCTACCCTATACATTGGACCCTCAAACCTATACCTGAGATCCTCTACCCTCAACCTTAAACCCTCAGCCTCCAAACCCTTAAACCACAGACCCTTAAACCCTCTACCCTCACCCTCTACACCTATGCATTAAACCCTCATCCTTCTCAGCCCTCAGCCCTTGATCCCTAGACCCTCAGCCCTTGGAAGCCTTAACCCTCCAGCCTCTATACCCTCTGCCTATACATTTGGACCCTCAAACATATACTCAAGGCCCTCTACCCTCAGCCTAAAACCCTTTAATCCCTAAACCCTTAAATCTTCTACCCTCTGCCCCAAAACTCTCTACCCTCAACCTAATGCCTGAGCCAATCAACCCTATGGGTCCTCCACCTAATCCCTCAACCCCTATGTTTCTCTCTATCTATACATCTCACCTCTCTCTCCCTCCCTCTCTCCTATCCTCTCTAATTATCTCTATCTACCCTCTCCCTCTTTCTACGTACCTCTTGCTCAATCAATCCCTATCACTCTATCTCACTCCCTCTATCTATCTCTCTCTATCTCCCTCCCACTGCCTCTCCATCACTCCCTCTCTCTCCCACTCCCTCTTAGGGTTTAGGGATTAGGGTAGAGATATTTCTTGGGTTTAAGGTTTTAAGGGTTGAGGGATTAGGGTTGAGGGTAGAGGGTATTGGGTTGAGGGTAGAGACACAATACCCTCTACCCTCAACCCCAATCCCTCAACCCAATATCCTAAATAATCAACCCTATAGGTCCTCCACCCTAATCCCTCAACCCTATACCCTCAAACCCTATCCCACTAGCTTACCGATTCAATGAAATTGGAAGCCTAACTTTCCCTATGGGCCCACTAGCTTGGTAATTCGGTGAAATTGGCAAGCTAACTTGCCTGTTTGAAAAAAAATGGGTCCAAGAAACAGGGTCTCCCAATGATGTAAATCACCGAAAGATCTCATTTCTTGGACCCATTTTTTCAAATAGGTCACTACATTCCCAATTTCACCAAATTGGAAAGCTAGGGTAGAGAGTTTAAGGGTTAAGGGTTAAGGGTAGAGGGGAGAGAGATAGAAGGAGTGAGTGAGTGAGAGAGAGAGAGACTTGATAGAGGGAGAGGGGGTAGGAGGGAGAGACTTGAGAGAAAGAGAGAGATAGGAAGTGAGTGAGTGAGAGTGAGAGAGACAACTTTGGAGAGAGAGGGGGAGGGTAGGAGGGGAGATACTTGAGAAGAGATAGAGGGAGTAGAGGGCTGAGTTAAGGGTTTAGGGTTTAAGTGTTAAGGGTTTTAGGGTTTAGGGAGTTTAGGGTTAAGGGTAGAGGGGATAGAGATAGAGGGAGTGAGAGAGAGAGAGACCTGAGAGAGGGAGAGGGGGTGGGAGGTAGAGACTTGAGAGAGAGAGAGGAAGTGAGTTGGAGAGAGATAGATGGTAGAAGGTTAAGAGTAGAGGGTAGAGGGCCCACTAGCTTGCATTTTAGGTGAAATTGGCAACCTAACTTGGCTTGTTTGAAAAAGTGGGTCCAAGAAATGGGGTCTCCTGGTGATTTACATCACTAGGAGACCCCATTTTTTCAAGTAGGCCACTACATTGCCAATTTCACTGAAATGGCAAGTTAGTGGGCCCACTAGCTTACCAATTAGGTGAAATTGGCAACCTAACTTTCCCTATTTTAAAAAATGGGTCCAAGAAATGGGGTCTCTTAGTGATGTAAATCATGGGGAGACCCAATTTCTTGGACCCATTTTTTCAAAGAGGCCACTACATTTCCATTTTCACTGAATTGGCAAACCAGTGGGTCCACTAGCTTGGTAATTTGGTGAAATTGGAAACCTAACTTTCCTGTTTGAAAAAATGGCTCCAAGAAATGGGGTCTCCTAGTGATGTAAATCACTAGGCGACCTTGTTTCTTGGACCCATTTTCTCAAATAGGTCGCTACATTCCCAATTTCACCAAATGGGCAAGTTAGGGTAGAGGGTTTAAGGGTTTAAGGGTTAAGGGGAGAGGGGAGAGAGATAGGAGTGAGTGATTGAGAGAGAGATTAGAGAGAGGGAGAGGGTGATTTGGGGGACAATTTTTTAGTGAAAATTGAAGTGTTCCCAATACTCTAGATTTTAGCACCATCAGAAAGAGAACAACGTCCTGATTCCAACGCAACTTGAATGGGGTGAAAAGGACTCCATTTGTGCAAGTTACAGTTGGTCAAACTTCTAGTCAAACTGGCTTCAGGGGTGTCCAGAAGGTGAAAAAAATAATCATCTTAGAAATCAACAGAACTAGTGTCATTGTGAAGAGCTCGTCGAGATGATTCTGACAGCATTCGTTTCATCGAAATCTGACATCGTATGCTCGAGTTACAAGCAGTCAAAGTTTGGTTGACTTGAGGGTACAGATGATGACGTCATCATGCTGACGTGTCAGTCCATACAGTACGAAAGCCAAGTGGACCAATCAGCGCGAGACACGTGACAGGTGACCAATCATATGTTGACACATGGCAATGTAGGGGCGAGACACGTGGCATCCAGTCAGCGACACGTCGACAGCGGAGTCAGTAGCTTAGTCAACATGTTGGGCGAACAGGATCTTGCCACGTCATCAGCCTCGTCAGAATTTCCAGCGAACAGTTGGTTCACATGTGTCCCTTTGGCAGCGATGAGTTTTGTTGGGTTTGTTTTAACAAAATTAGTGTGCGGATTCGAACCCACGATCTCCTCGGAAGCAGTTGGTCGGTTGACCGTTACACCAGTAGCCAGTGCGTTACCCATATAGGGATCGCTGTTTTGTTTTATAGTTTAAATTGTTTGGTATTTGCTATAAAGCGAGGCCGGCGGGGTTGGAACCGCCGACCTCACTTATACCAAAATTGTATAACACCGGTAGACCACGCATGGAATCATAACCATATAGCGGCCACTGTTTATTCTGTTAAGGTTTTGTTGGCCAAACCTTAACCAAATGGCTAATTAAGCCATAAAAATGTAAAACCACCTCCAACAAATGAAACCAGAAGCTAAATGGAGCCATCAAAGGAGTTGTACAAGCTATTAGAGGGGGTTAGGCATTTATTTTGATGGTTAAGCCTAATCAGGCAAATTTTGTGTATAAAAAGAGGGGTGTAGGCCTTGTTTTTGGAAGTCTAGGTGGTGAGAACAAGAGAATGCTCGGGAGACTTTGCAGACATTTCCGCACATCAGAGGAACGTTATGTTGTTGTGCTTGAAGGAGATAGTCATTAAAGCAATTGTAACTATTTTTGGAGTATAATCGGATCAGTTACTCTGTTGGAGAGGGGCCCAGAGACGTAGTCCTTAGGGACGAAATCCGTTATCAATTGCGTTTGTCTCCTCTTTATTTTCTCTCTTTCTTTTCAGTTCATTATCTTGGCAATTATATTATGTTCTTTTATTCATTTGAGCATTGTAATTAAGTGATCATTTACGTTAAGCATTCTAAAAGTAATTGTCCTAGATCCTAAATAGATCAAGTTGGTATCAGAGCTTTGTGTGTGGCTTGTATTGCAAATTGAATGCTAACAAGATCCAGGTTTCAACGAGGTGAAGGAGAACTTGAAGAGTATAATCCAGAAATTAGAAGACTAAGAGCTAATCAACCGTCACAGATGGAAGCGAAAGAAGGTGGAAAAAGTTCGGAGCTCAGTGACAAGGATTTCCAGAAGCTATTCCTTGACATGAAGGCGATGGTGGATGAACTTTATGCTGAAAAGAAGAAGCATGAAAAGGGAGGTTCTTCAAAGCATGAGAAGCAGAAAGATCAAAAAGACACAAAGGAGAAAGCTCCATAAACTCCTTCTCCTCCATCTTCTCCCTCTTCTTCTCCCCCCCCTTCTCCTCCTTCTCCTTCTCCTTCTTCTAATGTAAATCCATTTAAGAGCAAGTCTAAGCCTGTAATTAAGCTAGATGTAAAATTTGAGTTACATAAATATTGTGGGGAGTTAAATGTTGAGAAGTTAGATGATTGGGTCCAACAAGTAGAAGTATACTATAGGATTCAAGGCCTAGTAGAAGATGCTTCTAGGATTCAATTAGCAACTCTCTGGTTGGGAGGTACAACTCTCACCTGGTGGGAGAGTAAGATTTGGGAAGAAATTGCTTGCCATGGTCAAGTTAATATGTCTTGGATGGAGTTTGTTGCTTCCCTTAGGAAACAATTCTATCCTTTAGGTTACATGCAACAGTTAACTATGAATTGGAAAACTTTTAGGCAAGGTAAGGGGCAGTCTGTCCAGGAATATACTCATGAGTTTAGGAAACGGGCCATTGCTCTAAATGTTCCCTTGTATACCCAAGACACATTACTTAAGTATATTCATGGTTTACATTCTTACCTTAGGCACACTATTTTGATGTTGAGTCCCAACAATCTAGACGAGGTGTATGTTCAAGCTACTCATATAGAGTCAAGGGGTAAGAACACTTTTAGTGATAACTTTTCCAAGAAGCCATCTAAGTTCGAGGGTAAGTCTAAAGGGAAAGAAAAAGATAAAGATAAAGGCAAAGGGAAGAAGACAGCTACAGCTAAGAAAGAGGGTGAGAAACCCACATGCTCCCATTGCAAGAAAGAGGGGCATGATGATTCAAGATGTTGGAAGCTTCATCCTGAGTTGAGGCCGAAAAGATATGGAGGTAATAAAGGCAAGCAAAAGACTACTGCAGTGATTCAACAGGATCTTGGTTCTGACTCCGGAGATGAGACAAAGATTGTTGCTACCGGAATCCAAGGTAAAGGGAAAGGTATATCTCTCTCATCTGATGCAAGTTTTTCTAATGCTAGTGCAAGTACAAGTAAAGAATCTTCTCCTAAGGTTGATAAGCAAGAAATGTTCACATTCACATTCAAGTTGTACTCTGTTGATACCTGCACAAGTCAACTTAATATCTGAAGAAGTTGTAAAGAAACTTAATTTGACTACAACACCTCATCCGAAACCATATCCACTTGGATGGGTTTGCAATGATGCTCAACTACAAGTAACTAAACAATGTAAATTGAGATTTGCTATCACTGCAAACTTTGTAGATGAGGTAGAAGTAGATGTGGTCCCTTTGGATATTTGTGGGCTTGTGTTAGGGAGTCCTTATCTTTATGACAGAAAAGCAATCTTTTATAGGGGGGAGAATAAGTATCATCTTTTTAAAGATGGGGTAGAATACATTGTACGGGCACATAAGGTGAAGACTAATCTTACACTAGTTAATGCTGGTGAAATGAAGAGGTTGGTCAACTCAAGTAAAAACTTTGTATTGATGCTTGTAAAAGCCAAAGAAGATGATAAATTTGAGGCATTCAAGGGGTGTGACCCAAAACATAAAACTAAAATGGTCAAAATTATCTCCGCTTATGATGACATGTTGTAGGAACCGAAGGGGTTACCACCCAAGAGAGAGATACATCATGAAATCCAGTTACAGCAGGATGTGCCACTTCCTAATATCGGCATGTACCGTTTATCTGTTATGCAGAATGAGGAAATTAAAAAGCAGGTTCAAGAGTTGGTGGAAAAAGGAGTTATTCGTCCTAGTACTTCTCCTTGTGGTTCTCCAATTGTCTTGGTTCCAAAGAAAGATGGAACTTGGAGGATGTGCATCGACTACCGCACCTTGAACAAGATAACGGTAAAGAACAGGTATCCTCTTCCTAGAATTGATGATTTACTTGATCAGTTAAAACATGCAGTTTATTTCACTAAGTTAGATTTGTGAAGTGGTTATCATCAGATAAGAATTGCAGAAGATGATATTTGGAAGACTGCATTTAAGACAAAACAGGGACTATTTGAGTGGTTGGTTATGCCTTTTGGGCTTTGTAATGCACCAGCTACCTTTATGAGAGTCATGAATGATGTCTTTCATCCTTTTATTGATGATTTTGTCATAGTCTATCTAGATGATATCCTTGTATTCAGTCAAACATGGGAAGATCATGTAAGTCATGTAAAGAAAGTCTTTGATGTATTGAGAAAAGAAAAATTGTATGTAAAGATGTCTAAATGTGAATTTGCTAAGACATCCTTAGTGTACTTAGGCTATGTCGTAGGGGGTGGTCAATTGAAAGTAGACCCTGCGAAGGTCAAAGCTATTGTAAACTGGCCTAAGCCAAGTACAGTCACAGAGGTTAGAAGTTTCCTAGGTGCAGTTCAGTACTGGAGAAAGTTTATTGCAAATTTCTCTTATATAGCATCACCATTGCATGCATTAACCAGTACAAAGAGCAACTTTTCAGTGGGGAGGTCCACAGCAGAAGGCTTTCGACACTTTGAAGGGAAAGTTGAGCACCGCACCAGTTTTGGCCTTACCGATCTACATCAACCATTTGAGATCGAGACAGATGGCGAGTGGATTTTCCATGGGAGCAGTACTCATGCAAGGAGGTAAACCAGTTTGCTACCACTCTGAAACTTTTTCAGGAGCAGTAAGTAACTATCCCACTTATGATAAAGAACTTTAAGCTTTAGTTCAGAGTGTTAAAAATGGAAACATTACATAATGGGGAAAGAAACGTAATCCCACAGCGATCACGACCACTTAGGATTTGCACTCACAAACTAAACTGCAACAAAGTAGGCACTTTCGGTGGATGGGTTTTCTACAACAGTTTCATTTGGTTATTAAGTATAAGAAAGGTACCCATAACAAAGTAGCAGACATGCTCTCTAGACCTCCTATGATGAATTCTTTGATAATCCTTTAGAATAGTTCTATGGTTCATGAAAGTTTTCAAGAACAATATGCTAATGATGAGAGCTTTAAGGATATCTATGCTGCTTTAATGAATGGTAAACATGTAGAAGAGAAAGATTATTATGTGCAGGATAAACTGTTATATCACTTGGGAAATTATGTGTTCCAAAGGATGAACAAGCACAGGTTATTAGAGAAGCACATACCTCATTGATTGCAGGACACTTTGGGGTAAACAAAACATTGACTCAACTACAAAAGTATTGTTATTGGCCTCGTATGCAAGAAACTGTAACTAAGTATATTAGAGGTTGTGTTATGTGTGCAACTAGTAAGCCTAGTAACAGGAAGTTGGGATTGTACACACCTCTACCTGTACCTTCTCATCCATGGGAAAGTGTGTCAATGGACTTTGTTGGGGGATTACCTATGTCTAGGAAGGGACATGATTATTTGTATGTAGTAGTTGATCGGTTCAGCAAAATGTGTATCTTAATGCCATGTAAAAATCAAGTCACTGCTGAACTGATAGCTCATATGTACTTTCAATTTGTATGGGTTCATTTTGGGTTACCTACTTCTATTGTATCAGATCGAGATTCTCGATTCTTGGGGGAATTTTGGTCAACTTTGTGGGGACTCATGGACACCAGATTGAAGAAGAGTATAGCCTTCCATCCACAGACCAATGGATAGACAGAGGTTGTAAATAGGACAGTTGTGCACCTACTCAGAGGGTATTGCAGCAAGCATCCTAAGTTGTGGGATGAGAGTCTTCATTATGTGTAGCATGCCTACAACCATGCAGCACACTCTTCTACTAAGAGGTCTCCTTTTGAGACATGCTTTGGTTATGTGCCCAAGACACCGATGGATTTTCCTTTTGGGAAAGATGATGTTGAAGATGGACGCCATGATGTAGAGAAGGCTTTGAAGTTCATCCAGAAAGTCCAAGCAATTCATCAGGCAGTGGAAGCACGGTTGGAACAGAGCCAAGCAAAATACAAGGTTCACCATGACAAGCATCGCACTGATCATCATTTTCAGGTTGGAGACAAAGTTTGGTCACATATCAGCAAGGAAAGGATGCAAGGTGAAGGTAAAAAGCTTAAGCCAATTAGGTATGGTCCTTTTGAGATCCTTGAGAAGATTGGTACCAATGCCTTCCGCCTCAATCTTCCTCCATACATGCACATTTACTCGGTTGTCAATGTTGAGAATTTGAAACTGTATGAGCCTCCAATGATCCTAGATGAAGTCACAGACATTCAAGTTCCATCAATTGATGACCTTTCACCAGAGTACATGTCAGAGTTGCCAGAAGATGTTATTCTCGACAGGAATGTCATAACTTCACGAAGAGGAGATGTTGAGTACCTCAGAGTGGGCCTGAAGGGGATGCATCCAAGCAAAGCAAGATGGATGGAGATTGGTAAAGTGAGGGAACTTTACCCTCACTTACTTTCCAAGTAATCAAGCTTTCGGAGGTCCAAAAGCTCTCAGTGGGGAGCCCTGATCCGGGGGACAATTTTTCAGTGAAAATTGAAGTGTTCCCAATACTCTAGATTTTAGCACCATCAGAAAGAGAACGACGTCCTAATTCTAATGCAAATTGAATGGGGTGAAAAGGACTCCATTTGTGCAAGTTATAGCCAGTCAAACTTCTAGTCAAACTGGCTTTAGGGGTGTCCACAAGGTGAAAAAAATAATCATCTCAAAAATCAATGGAACCAGTGTCATCGCGAAGAGCTCGTCGAGATGATTCTGACAGTGTTCGTTTCATTGAAATCCGACATCGTATGCTCGAGTTACAAGCAGTCAAAGTTTGGTTGACTTGAGGGTACAGATGATGACGTCATCATGCTGACGTGTCAGTCCATACAGTACGGAAGCCAAGTGGACCAATTAGCGTGAGACACGTGGCAGGTGACTCACTTGTACAGACCAATCATATGTTGACACGTGGCAACGCAGGGGCGAGACACATGGCATCCAGTCAGCAACACGTCGGTAGTGGAGTCAGTAGCTTAGTCAGCATGTTGGGCGAACAGGATCTTGCCACGTCATCAGCCTCATCAGAATTTCCAGCGAACAGTTGGTTGACACGTGTCCCTTTGGCAGTGATGAGTTTCGTTGGGTTTGTTTTAACAAAATTAGTGTGCGGATTCGAACACGCGATCTCCTCGGAAGCAATTGGCTGGTTGACCGTTACACCAGCAGCCAGTGCGTTACCCACATAGGGATCACTACTTTTTTTATAGTTTAAATTGTTTGGTATTTGCTATAAAGCGAGGCCGGCGGGGTTGGAACCGCCGACCTCACTTATACCAAAATTGTATAATACCGGTAGACCACGCATGGAATCATAACCATATAGCGGCCACTATTTATTCTATTAAGGTTTTGTTGGCTGAACCTTAACCAAATGGCTAATTAAGCCATAAAAATGTAAAACCATTTCCAACAAACGAAACCAGAAGCTAAATGGAGCCATCAGAGGAGTTGCACGAGCTGGTAGAGGGGGTTAGGCATTTATTTTGATGGTTAAGCCTAATCAGGCAAATTTTATGTATAAAAAGAGGGGTGTAGGCCTTGTTTTTGGAAGTCTGGGTGGTGAGAATGAGAGAATGCTTGGGAGATTTTGCAGACATTTCCGCACATCAAAGGAATGTTATGCTCCTGTGCTTGAAGGAGATAGTCATTAAAGCAATTGTAACTAGTTTTGGAGTATAATCGAATCGATCACTCTGTTGGAGAGGGGCCCGGAGACGTAGTCCTTAGGGACGAACTCCACTATCAATTGCGTTTTTCTCCTCTTTATTTTCTCTCTTTCTTTTCAGTTCATTATCTTGGCAATTATATTATGTTCTTTTATTCATTTGAGCATTGTAATTAAGTGATCATTTATGTTAAGCATTCTAAAAGCAATTGTCCTAGATCCTAAATAGATCAGAGGGGGTAGGAGGGAGAGACTTGAGAGAAAGAGAGAGGGGGAGGGAGTGGGAGGAAGATAAAGGGTACAAGGTAGAGGGGAGAGAGATAGGAGTGAGTGAGTGAGAGAGAGACTTGAGAGAGGGAGAGGGGGTAGGAGGGAGAGACTTGAGAGAGATAGAGATTAGAGGGTTAAGAGTAGAGGGTAGAGGGTTTAAAGTTTTAGGGTTTAAGGGTTAGGCAGGGTTTAGGGTTGGGTAGAGGGAGATGGGGGGTGAGTGGGTGTGAGGGCAAGAGAGGAGGGGTGGGAGGTAGAGACTTGAGAGAGAGATAGAGGGTGAGAGGGCCCAGTAAGCTTGCTAATACGGTGAAATTGACAACCTAACTTGGTCTGTTTGAAAAAATGGTCTAAGAAATGGGATCTCCCCATGATGTAATCATTAGGAGACCCCATTTCTTGGACCCATTTTTTCAAATAGGCCACTACATTGCCAATTTCACCAAATTGGTAAGTCAGTGGGCCCACTAGCTTGCCAATTAGGTGAAATTGGCAACCTAACTTGCCCTGTTTGAAAAAATGGGTTCTTCCAGTGATGTAAATCATTGGAAGACCCCATTTCATCGACCCATTTTTTCAAACAATCCACTACATTTCCAATTTCATTGAATTGGCAAGCTAGTGGGCCTACTAGCTTGGCAATTTGGTGAAATTGGTAATCTAACTAGCCTATTTGAAAAAATTGGTCCAAGAAACGTGGTCTCCCGATGATTTAACATCA
>VDFB02000363.1:62684936-62704373 GCA_007258455.2 Sequoia sempervirens | reverse complement strand
GTGGACCTCCCCACTGAAAAGTTTCTCTCGTACTGGTTAATGCATGCAATGGTGATGCTATATAAGAGAAATTTGAAATAAACTTTCTCTAGTACTGAACTGCACCTAGGAAACTTCTAACCTCTGTGACTGTACTTGGCTTAGGCCAATTTACAATAGCTTCGACCTTCGCAGGGTCTACTTTCAATTGACCACCCCCAATGACATAGCCTAAGTACACTAAGGATGTCTTAGCAAATTCACATTTAGACATCTTTACATACAATTTTTCTTTTCTCAATACATCAAAGACTTTCTTTACATGAATTACATGATCTTCCCAAGTTCGACTGAATACAAGGATATCATCTAGATAGACTATGAAAAAATCATCAATAAAAGGACGAAAGACATCATTCATGACTCTCATAAAGGTAGCTGGTGCATTACAAAGCCCAAAAGGCATAACCAACCACTCAAATAGTCCCTGTTTTGTCTTAAATGCAGTCTTCCAAATATCATCTTCTGCAATTCTTATCTGATGATAACCACTTCACAAATCTAACTTAGTGAAATAAACTGCATGTTTTAACTGATCAAGTAAATCATCAATTCTGGGAAGAGGATACCTGTTCTTTACCGTTATCTTGTTCAAGGCGCGGTAGTCGATGCACATCCTCCAAGTTCCATCTTTCTTTGGAACCAAGACAATTGGAGAACCACAAGGAGAAGTACTAGGACGAATAACTCCTTTTTCCACCAACTCTTGAACCTGCTTTTTAATTTCCTCATTCTGCATAACTGATAAATGGTACATGCTGATATTAGGAAGTGGCACATCCTGCTACAACTGGATTTCATGCTGTATCTCTCTCTTGGGTGGCAACCCCTTTGGTTCCTGAAACATGTCATCATAAGTGGAAATAATTTTGACCATTTCAGTTTTATGTTTTGGGTCACACCCCTTGAATGCCTCAGATTTATCATCTTCTTTGGCTTTTACAAGCATCAATACAAAGTTTTTACTTGAGTTGACCAACCTCTTCATTTGACCAGCATTAACTAGTGTAAGATTAGTCTTTACCTTATGTGCCCGTACAATGTATTCTACCCCATCTTTAAAAAGATGATACCTATTCTCCTCCCTATAAAAGATTGCTTTTTTGTCATAAAGATAAGGACTCCCTAACACAAGCCCACAAATATCCAAAGGGACCACATCTACTTCTACCTCATCTACAAAGTTTGCAGTGATAGCAAATCTCAATTTACACTGTTTAGTTACTTGTAGTTGAGCATCATCGCAAACCCATCCAAGTGGATATGGTTTCGGATGAGGTGTTGTAGTCAAATTAAGTTTCTTTACAACTTCTTCAGATATTAAGTTGACTTGTGAACCCGTATCAAACAGAGTATCAACCTTAGTGTGTTTTGTTACAACACGAATGTGAAACAATTCATTCCTTTGCTTATCAACCTTAGGAGAAGATTCTTTACTTGTACTTGCACTGGCATTAGAAAAACTTGCATCAAATGAGAGAGATATACCTTTCCCTTTACCTTGGATTCCGGTAGCAACAATCTTTGTCTCATCTCCAGAGTCAGAACCAAGATCCTGTTGAATCACTGCAGTAGTCTTTTGCTTGCCTTTATTACCTCCATATCTTTTCGGCCTCAACTCAGGATGAAGCTTCCAACATCTTGAATCATCATGCCCCTCTTTCTTGCAATGGGAGCATGTGGGTTTCTCACCCTCTTTCTTAGCTGTAGCTGTCTTCTTCCCTTTGCCTTTATCTTTATCTTTTTCTTTCCCTTTAGACTTACCCTCGAACTTAGATGGCTTCTTGGAAAAGTTATCACTAAAAGTGTTCTTACCCCTTGACTCTATATGAGTAGCTTGAACATACACCTCGTCTAGATTGTTGGGACTCAACATCAAAATAGTGTGCCTAAGGTAAGAATGTAAACCATGAATATACTTAAGTAATGTGTCTTGGGTATACAAGGGAACATTTAGAGCAATGGCCCGTTTCCTAAACTCATGAGTATATTCCTGGACAGACTGCCCCTTACCTTGCCTAAAAGTTTTCCAATTCATAGTTAACTGTTGCATGTAACCTAAAGGATAGAATTGTTTCCTAAGGGAAGCAACAAACTCCATCCAAGACATATTAACTTGACCATGGCAAGCAATTTCTTCCCAAATCTTACTCTCCCACCAGGTGAGAGTTGTACCTCCCAACCAGAGAGTTGCTAATTGAATCCTAGAAGCATCTTCTACTAGGCCTTGAATCCTATAGTATACTTCTACTTGTTGGACCCAATCATCTAACTTCTCAACATTTAACTCCCCACAATATTTATGTAACTCAAATTTTACATCTAGCTTAATTACAGGCTTAGACTTGCTCTTAAATGGATTTACATTAGAAGAAGGAGAAGGAGAAGGAGGAGAAGGGGGGGGAGAAGAAGAGGGAGAAGATGGAGGAGAAGGAGTTTATGGAGCTTTCTCCTTTGTGTCTTTTTGATCTTTCTGCTTCTCATGCTTTGAAGAACCTCCCTTTTCATGCTTCTTCTTTTCAGCATAAAGTTCATCCACCATCGCCTTCATGTCAAGGAATAGCTTCTGGAAATCCTTGTCACTGAGCTCCGAACTTTTTCCACCTTCTTTCGCTTCCATCTGTGACGGTTGATTAGCTCTTAGTCTTCTAATTTCTGGATTATACTCTTCAAGTTCTCCTTCACCTCGTTGAAACCTGGATCTTGTTAGCATTCAATTTGCAATACAAGCCACACACAAAGCTCTGATACCAACTTGATCTATTTAGGATCTAGGACAATTACTTTTAGAATGCTTAACGTAAATGATCACTTAATTACAATGCTCAAATGAATAAAAGAACATAATATAATTGCCAAGATAATGAACTGAAAAGAAAGAGAGAAAATAAAGAGGAGACAAACGCAATTGATAACGGATTTCGTCCCTAAGGACTACGTCTCTGGGCCCCTCTCCAACAGAGTAACTGATCCGATTATACTCCAAAAATAGTTACAATTGCTTTAATGACTATCTCCTTCAAGCACAACAACATAACGTTCCTCTGATGTGCGGAAATGTCTGCAAAGTCTCCCGAGCATTCTCTTGTTCTCACCACCTAGACTTCCAAAAACAAGGCCTACACCCCTCTTTTTATACACAAAATTTGCCTGATTAGGCTTAACCATCAAAATAAATGCCTAACCCCCTCTAATAGCTTGTACAACTCCTTTGATGGCTCCATTTAGCTTCTGGTTTCATTTGTTGGAGGTGGTTTTACATTTTTATGGCTTAATTAGCCATTTGGTTAAGGTTTGGCCAACAAAACCTTAACAGAATAAACAGTGGCCGCTATATGGTTATGATTCCATGCGTGGTCTACCGGTGTTATACAATTTTGGTATAAGTGAGGTCGGCGGTTCCAACCCCGCCGGCCTCGCTTTATAGCAAATACCAAACAATTTAAACTATAAAACAAAACAGCGATCCCTATATGGGTAACGCACTGGCTACTGGTGTAACGGTCAACCGACCAACTGCTTCCGAGGAGATCGTGGGTTCGAATCCGCACACTAATTTTGTTAAAACAAACCCAACAAAACTCATCGCTGCCAAAGGGACACATGTGAACCAACTGTTCGCTGGAAATTCTGACGAGGCTGATGACGTGGCAAGATCCTGTTCGCCCAACATGTTGACTAAGCTACTGACTCCGCTGTCGACGTGTCGCTGACTGGATGCCACGTGTCTCGCCCCTACATTGCCATGTGTCAACATATGATTGGTCACCTGTCACGTGTCTCGCGCTGATTGGTCCACTTGGCTTTCGTACTGTATGGACTGACACGTCAGCATGATGACGTCATCATCTGTACCCTCAAGTCAACCAAACTTTGACTGCTTGTAACTCGAGCATACGATGTCAGATTTCGATGAAACGAATGCTGTCAGAATCATCTCGACGAGCTCTTCACAATGACACTAGTTCTGTTGATTTCTAAGATGATTATTTTTTTCACCTTCTGGACACCCCTGAAGCCAGTTTGACTAGAAGTTTGACCAACTGTAACTTGCACAAATGGAGTCCTTTTCACCCCATTCAAGTTGCGTTGGAATCAGGACGTTGTTCTCTTTCTGATGGTGCTAAAATCTAGAGTATTGGGAACACTTCAATTTTCACTAAAAAATTGTCCCCCAAATCACCCTCTCCCTCTCTCTAATCTCTCTCTCAATCACTCACTCCTATCTCTCTCCCCTCTCCCCTTAACCCTTAAACCCTTAAACCCTCTACCCTAACTTGCCCATTTGGTGAAATTGGGAATGTAGCGACCTATTTGAGAAAATGGGTCCAAGAAACAAGGTCGCCTAGTGATTTACATCACTAGGAGACCCCATTTCTTGGAGCCATTTTTTCAAACAGGAAAGTTAGGTTTCCAATTTCACCAAATTACCAAGCTAGTGGACCCACTGGTTTGCCAATTCAGTGAAAATGGAAATGTAGTGGCCTCTTTGAAAAAATGGGTCCAAGAAATTGGGTCTCCCCATGATTTACATCACTAAGAGACCCCATTTCTTGGACCCATTTTTTAAAATAGGGAAAGTTAGGTTGCCAATTTCACCTAATTGGTAAGCTAGTGGGCCCACTAACTTGCCATTTCAGTGAAATTGGCAATGTAGTGGCCTACTTGAAAAAATGGGGTCTCCTAGTGATGTAAATCACCAGGAGACCCCATTTCTTGGACCCACTTTTTCAAACAAGCCAAGTTAGGTTGCCAATTTCACCTAAAATGCAAGCTAGTGGGCCCTCTACCCTCTACTCTTAACCTTCTACCATCTATCTCTCTCCAACTCACTTCCTCTCTCTCTCTCTCTCCTCCCTCTGTCTCTATCCCTCTGCCCTTAACCTAAACCCTAAACCTTGGCAACATGAAGCCCTAGACCCATGGCTTTCAGGGCCCTCTGCCCTCTATCTCTCTCCAAGTGTCTCCCTCCTGCCCCTCCCCTCTCTCCGATTGTCTCTCTCACTCCTCCTCCTCCTGTCTCTCTCTCTGTCTCTCTCCCCACTCCCTCCTCTCTCTCTCTTTCTCTCAGGTCTCTCCCTCCACCTCTCCTCTATCAAGGTCTCTCTCTCTCTCACTCCTCCTCCTTCTATCTCTCTCCCTCTGCCTTTGTGCCAACCCTTAGGCTCTCTAGCCACAAGCATGATTTGGGTAGAATTAGGGATGTAGTGACCTATTTGAAAAAAGTGGGTCCAAGAATGAGAGATCTTTAGGTGGATTTACATCATTGGGAGACCACTGTTTCTTGGACCCATTTCAACAGAACAAGGATTAGGTTGCCAATTTCCTTTGAATTTGCAAGCTAGGTGAACATAGGAAGCTAGCTTTCCAATTCATTGAATTAGTAGAAGCTAGAGTGGGATAGGGTTTGAGGGTATAGGAGTTGAGGGATGGGGTGGAGGAGACCTGTAGGGTTGATTATTTAGGAGTATTGGGTTGAGAGAGAGTTAGGGTTGAGGGTAAGAGAATGTGTCCTCTACCGTCAGCCCAATGCCCTCTACCCTCAGCCAATCCTAAACATAAGATAAACCAAAAATATCTCTGCCTAATCCTAAGCCTAAGAGGTGGGAGAATGGAGAGCAGTGGGAGGAGGAGATAGAAAGAAGATAGATAGAGGAGTGAGAGACAAAGTGATAGAGGATTGATTGAGCTCTGGGAGATGCATTAGAAAGAGGGAGAGGGTAGAATAAATAATTAGAGGATAGGAGAGAGGGAGGGAGAGAGAGGTGAGATTTATAGATAGAGAGAAATGGATAGGGGTTGAGGGATTAGGGTGGAGGACCTATAGGGTTGATTATTTAGGGTATTAGGTTGAGGGTAGAGGAGTTTGGGGTAGAGGGTAGAAGGTTTAAGGGTTTAGGATTAAAGGGTTTAGGGTTGAGGGTAGAGTGTTTCAAGTATATGTTTGAGGGTATATGGTTGAAGGATTAGATTGAGGGTCCAATGTATAGGGTAGAGGGTATAGAGGTTGAGGGTTAAGGTTTTTAAGGGTTGAGGGTCGAGGGATTAAGGGTTGAGGGTCGAGAATTAAGGGATGAGGGTTTAATGTATAGGGTAGAGGGTAGAGGGTAGAGGGTTTAAGGGTTCAGGGTTTAAGGTTTGAGGGTTGAGGGTTTAAGGTTGAGGGTAGAGGATTTAGGGTATAGGTTTGAGGGTCCAATGTATAGGGTAGAGGATATACGGGTTGAGGGATTATGGTTTAAGGGTTGAGGGTTGAGGGTAGAGGTTAGAGTGTTGAGGGTTTAAGGGTTGAGGGATTAAGGGTTGAGGTATTAAGGGTTTAGGGTTGAGGGTTTAGGGTTGAGGGTAGAGGGTTTATGGCTGAGGGTATAGGCTCTAGAGGGTGTGCTGAAGGATTAGGGTTGAGGTTCCAATGTATAGGTAAAGGGGTGGCAGGGGTTGAGGGTTAAGGGTTTTAAGGGTTGAGGGTTGATGGGATTAAGGTATAGAAGTTTTAGAATTGGAGGCTGAGGTTTAAATGGCTAGGGTAGAGGGTTTATTGTTTAAGGGGTTGAGGGTTGAGGGTTTACAAGGTTGAGGGTAGAGGCTGAGAGGAGGGCCGATGATCCATTGTATAGGGTCAGAGGGTTGAGAATTAATCCATAAAACTCCTACACCTCAACCCTCATCCAAATACTCCTATACCTCAAACTATAAACATTATCCCTAAACCCTTAACCCTATAATTAAATTCTAAACCCTACATTAAAACTTGTTCCCTAAACCTTGAACCCTAAACCATATACCCTTAACCCTATACCCAATATCATAAACCCTAATCCCTATATCCTATACACTTAATCCTACACCCCCAACCTTGAACACTATACCTCAACCCTCAACCCTATACCTTAAGCCCTAAAACCTAAACCCTACACCTTCAACCCTCATCCCTATACCCTATACCCTCAACCTTATAACCTAAGCCCTAAACATCATCCCTCAATGTTGTACTTAAACCCTAAACCCTACATTCAACATTTTAATTAAACTCCTCAACCCTAAACCTCAATCCTAAACCCAATACCCTCAACTCTATACCCAATATTCTAAACCCTAATACCTATACCCTATACACTTAGCCCTATACACTCAACCTTGAACACTATCCCTCAACCCTCAACCCTATACCTTAAACCCTAAACCCTACACCCTCAACCCTCATATCTATACCCTACACCTTCAACCTTATAGCCTAAAACCTAAACATTATCCCTCAACCCTATACTTAAACAAAAAACCCTACACTCTCAAGCATTAACCCTATACCTTATACCCTTAACCTTACACCCTAAACCCTAATCCCTATACCCTATATACTTAACCTCATACCCTCAACCCTGAACATTATACCTCAACCCTCAACCCTAAAACTTATACATAAATCCTAAACCATCAACCATCAACCCTAACCCTAATATTGTCAACCCAATACCCTCAACTATATACCCAATATCCTAAATCATAATCCATATACCCTATACACTTAAATTTATACCCTCAACACTAAACACTATCCCTCAACCTTCAACCCTATACCTTAAAACCTAAACCCTAAACCCTCATCCCTCATCCCTATACCCTATACCCTCAACTTTATACCTAAAATCCTAAACCCTAATTCCTATTCCCCATACACTTAACTGTATAACCTCAACCCTATACCTTAAACACTAAACCGTACACCCTCAACCCTCATAGGGGGTGAGAGAAAGAGAGGGAGGGAGGGATTGGGGGGAGAGAGAGGAGATAAAGATAAGTAGATATGGAAGGAGAGGTAGGGAGACATGGGAGATAAAGAGTAGATAAGGAAGGACAAATTTAGGGAGAGGTATGGAGGGAGAGATATGGAGGTGAGAGAGAGGTGAGATAGAGAGTAATAAAGAGAGTGTGGTAGGGAATGATAGAGGGATATGCGAGTAGAGAGGGATAGATGAGATAGAGAGAGGTAGAGAGAGATAGAGATAGAGGGAAGGAGGCAGGGTGGGTGAAAGATGGGAGGAAGGGAGAGGTAAAGAGGGATAGGTGAGATAAAGATAAGTAGAGAGAGAATGGTGACATATAGAGAAGGAGAGAGTTATAGAGAGGGAAAGAGAGACTGGTGAGATAGAGAGGAGAGAGTGAGAGAGAAAGAGGGTGAGGGAGGAGTGAGAGAAAGAGAAAGAGGTAGAGGGAGGGAGAGGAGAGATAGAAAGTGGATAGGGGAAAAGGTAGGGAGGCAGGCATCTAGTGAGAGAGAGAGAGAGGGCTAGGGGAGATAAAGATAATTAGAGAAAGGAGAGGTAGAGAGAGAGAAGTAGAGAGAGAATAAGGGAGGGAGAGAAATGATATAGAGAGAGTGGTAGGGAGTGATGGATGGAGAGGTAGGTAGAGATGGATTAGGGAGATAGAGAGTAGAGAGGGAAGGAGAGGGAGATGTATGGAGGGAGAGAGAGGGATGTGAGAGTGAGGTGAGATAGAGAGCAATAGAGAGGGTGGTAGGGAGTGATTTATGGATATGCGGGTAGAGAGGGATAGGTGAGATAGAGAGAAGTAGAGAGAGATAGAGATAGAGGCATGAGTGGAGGGGTGGGGTGAGAGAGGGAGGAAGGAGAGGTAAAGAGGGATAGGTGAGATAAAGATACATAGAGATAGAATGGTGACATATAGAAAAGTAGAGTTACAAAGAGGGAAAGAGAGAATAGTGAGATAGAGAGGAGAGATTGAGAGAGAAAGAGGGTGAGGGAGGAGTGAGAGAGAGCGAGAGAGAGAGAGAGGTAGAGGGAGGGAGAGGAGAGGAGTGTAGGAGGTGAAAAGGTAGGGAGAGATACATCTAGTGGAGAGAGAGAGAGAAAGAGAAAGAGGGGAGATAAATATAATGAGAGGGAGGAGATGAGAGAGAGGAATGGAGGGAGGGAGAGAACAAGAGGTAGAGAGAGGGGAGGATGGATGGAAATGTAGAGAGGGGAGATAGAGAGAGGGAGAGGTGGTGGATGGAGGGGAGGAGATAGAGAGAGAGAGATGGTGGATGGAGTAGACAGGAAGGGAGGAGAGAGGGGAGATGGAGGGGAGAGAGAGGTGGAGATAGAGAGAAAGAGAGGGAAGGGAGAGAGGGAGATAGGAGATAAATATAAGTAGAGAGGGAAGGAGAGGTAGAGAGAGGAGAGATAGAGAGAAGTAGAGAGGGAATGAGGGAGGGAGGGAGAGAAAGGTGAGATAGAGAGGTGTAGACATATTATAAGGTCGATGGATGTAGAGTAGGTAGAGAGAGGGATTGGGAGATAGGAGAGTAGATAGGAAGAAGCAGAGGGAGAGAGGCATGGGAGGGAGAGAGGTAGGTGAGAGAGAGGTGAGGTAGAGAGAAATAAAGAGAGTGGTAGGGAGTGATGGAGGGAGAGAGAGTCGGATAAAGGGATGTAGATAGTGAGAGAGAGGTCTAGAGTGTAAGGGATAAAAATGAGTGAGATAGAGAGAGAAATAATACAACTTACTGATTACTGAAATTTGACCTCCTAATTACTAAAATTTGACTAAGTCTAAAATTTGTGAGATCTTCCAGAAATTAGAATTTGTATTGTAACTCTTAGAGATCCAAAACCACTCTCAAACATCCTGAAACTATATACATGAAATATAACTTAAAGTATAAAAAAGAAAACGTCCTTATGTAAATGTCAATTTAAATGTTTATTTCATGTATATAGTTTCCCTCAAAGATAACGAGAAAGAAGAAAAGAAAAGAGAAGAAAAATAAATTTGATGTAGATCAAAACATGAGCATGGTATAACACGCTTGTGTTTTGTCAATGACTCAGCAAAAACACAAAAAAGTCATGTCAAAAACTAAGCATATAACACGAAGGCCAAGAGTATATTGCTTTAGAATCCCTAAGCCTTGGGATTGGGTATTTTCCTAGAATACCAACCCAAAAGGCTTGGAGGATATTCCCAATGACCAGAGACATGTTTTGCAATTCTGCACACCAACGTTTTGTGCCTGTAAGTCGATTGCACGTGGTTCAATATCAAACAAATCGAACATTTGTGTAATGTTAGGTTCTCTCTTAGCTATCTAACGATGCAATTTTTTTCACTTTCTGACAATGTTAAGCCATTCATCCATAATTTCTTTTGTTTGTATGTCTCTTTTTTGGAAAAAAAGCGATGTTTGTTTTTTTTTTTCGTTATAAATTAACCGCTTATTGAAATTTCAAATAAATTACATTTTTAGAAACTGTGACCTATCTTCTACATTTAAAAATAATAATTAAAAATCAATTATTTCCAAAATTTGTAGGGGTAGCAATTCCACCAAAAATTTTGTTTTTTAGAAAGGTCCACTTAGAAAATTAGTAAAAAATAAAATATTCATTAAAAAATTATCAGAAAAATTATTCATCAACTACATACTATTATCTAACTTCTCACCGTAGTGATTTTAAAAATACTAAAAAAAAGTTCACCATGCTAGGGTCGTACAAGAGTTGCTATGTTATGTTTTTTCTGAAAAAAACAACACCAATTTGTGTCCATCCCTATTTTGAACCCCTTAATCTCAAAAGAATTCAAAATAAATTAGTATTTTAGAAAGTATACTTGGAGCACTTCAATCCTTATTTCTTTTCCATCTCAAAATTTTGAGTGTAACTATCCTCAATTTCACATCCAAGGTCAATATTTCCTAATTTCAGAAAAAAAGTGGCCACTTATGACCCCCTTTTGGGAACCATCTTTGTGCACTTAACTTTGCATGGTCACTTTCCACTCACAAGAACACTTGTCTTGTGAGTTAACAAGTGTTCCATAATTGAAGGGTTAGCCAATCATTTGGTTTGATTCAACTACCTTCACCACTTTGCCTATATAAGCAAGGTTAATATGTACATTCAAATCAACCATTTTGATAATAACAATTATGCTTACTAGTGTGCAAGTATTTTGTGGAAGTTTTTATTTTTTTAATTCATGATCTTGGAAATCATAACAGAAGAATGTTAAGGTCATTGACCAACTTCAGCAAATTAAGGAACACATTTTGAAGTTTCATCTAAATAACAAGTTGGGTCTATGTAAAATTGTTATACAATTTATGTATCTCTCTTGCAACCCTAGTGGCTAAGTTATTATTGGTTGTATATTTCTTCTTTCTAGCTACTTATTGATTACTTTTAAATTCTTGTAATTGCTTATCCATATATGAAAAATAAACTATTTTTTTATTAATTTATAAATTCTGAAATATTATCAAATGATTAATCACAATCTTAAATTAAATTAACTACACTATATTGATTTCCATATTTTGAAAGTAAATTTTTTTTTATTTTTTTTTTAAAAGGAAAAATGTAATATTCAATATTGATGGTCATTTTAAAGGGACCAAAACTACAATGATAAATTAAAATCAAAATTATAAACTCTAACAAAGGAATCAAGTTTTCACAATTCTTATATCACATTATAAATTATTTTATCACACTGAATAAGAGTAAATATAATTAGGGTGTCTTTGGACTGTTGGTGAAACAAGTTTTATATAGCAACCAGTTCTTGCAATTGTAATATATTTAAAATTGTTATAAATGGTAAATTGAGTAGTTAATCAATTTTGTTTCATCATATATGTTGAATTTAGTAGAGTAGGGTAGTATTGATGCATTTGTAAAAAAAAAGTTAGATCTTTAATGTTTCTTTGTGCGACATGATGAACTTCTAGATTTTAGAAATTTGTATTTTGTTTCTTAATAATTAAAATATTACTTTTTTTAATATGTATGAACTTCAATAATGTTGTGAAATCATTTTCAAATTAATAAAAGTTATATTTCAAATGGCATTGACATAACAACTCATTACTTATCATTTAATTTTGAATAAACATATTTTGTTAGATCAATAATCAATCAATCCGTAAACATGACCTAACACCAAAAGTTTAAGCTTCTAAAATTTCTAAAACATAATAATTTATAAATATTTTGACCAACCCGATATCCATTTATATATTTTTAATACATAGATTCATCCATTCACATGATTTTGATATGATACATATTATATGAATTTACATAATTAATACTCCCATAACTTCACATGCTTCTTATTATAAAATTAATTAAAAATAAAAAATACATAAATAATATATTTAATAAAGACTGCCCATCTTTGACTAATGTGACCATTATAATAAAAACAAACTATTTAATCAATAACAATCAAAATGAATCTTTCTATACAGTTTTTTATTGATAAATTTATATATTTATAGTGTAATAGTAATATTAAATAAAATAATAGTTAGAAGATATAATCCCTCCCGAGAGGACCAAAAAAATCTATTTGGATATGACAAAATTAACAATGGTGCTCTTATTAAGGAATTGTTTTTAAAAATCTTTTAAATATTACAAAATTATTCAAATTTCTCCCATTTATAGGAAAAAGAAACAATATGAAGTGACTTGAATTGTTTTGAATTTATTTATAAATTCCATGTAAGCTGTTATTCTCAAGACATCATGTCATCACATGATTTAAAGTGAAAGTTCTAGTATGGTACTCATACTAGCACTTAACTTTTTATCTATATTTTTTATTTTTTATTTTTCCCTTCTTTATCATTTTTTATTATGATGAATCATTAGTGGATATGGACGTGCATTAGTCCTACACTCTTTCAAATATGTGTTTCTTTCTTGTCATCACTTTTTAATTTGAGAATACAAAAACAAGTTTCAAATGGTACTAGTTGCATAAGAGTGGAAATCAAATATAAGTTGAAAAAAATGTAATTCTTGAAGTTTAGTTTCCTCATTATTTCTCAATATATTGTTGAGACATTTTGTCCAAATTATGAATAAATAAAATCCAAATGAAGTTAACGATGTTCTATTTCATTATTCTAGTGAAATGAGGTATGAAGAACAATATAGGACATTTTGTTCTCCGCTTTACCCTTAGCATGTTCTGTTTTAAATTTATGGTAAAAGGGTTTACCCACAACTTCCATGGAGTTATTTTAGGGATAATTTAACCAAATGAGGTACAAAGAATGATATAGGGTACAATTAAATGTAGCTAACACCCACTTTTCATTTGGTGTTTTATGTTTTAAGTTTATGATAAAACAGTCAATTAGTATTGTAGAGAAAGGGTTTAATTATGGCTTCTATGAAATTGTTTTAAGGATTTTGTCAAAGGCTATCATGAGTCCCTATGGGTCTTAAAATTCTACTTATTATGTCATCCATAAAATTGTTTTAGGGATTTTGTTAAAGGCTATCATGGGCCCTTGTGGGTCTTGATAATATACTCTTCTAAATTTTAATGAGATCTATTATTGTGTTCATATGAGATTTATTTTTCTAGGTTGTATTATTTCTACATGTGGCTAACATTTCTATCTTTCATCACTATTTTTATCATGCATCATTGCCATTTTTTGTTGTGCAAGAAAAATATGCTCATGTATATTTATATGAGTTCTTTTATTGCATTCATAGGAGATTCATGTGTAAGGATTGTGCTATTTAATCATACACCTACCATTCTTGTCTTCCATCTCTAGTTTTTGATGAAGGAACAAACAGGTTTTGAAGGGACCCCAAAACCCATTAACAAAAAATAATAAAAAGATATAGCATCATAAAGACCCCTACAAAAAAAGAAACAACTGCCATCAAAGAAAAGAACAAGGAACAACCCAAGGCAGCATAGCAAAAAGCCAACAAAAAACCACCAAAAGTCGAATCACTAGGCCAGATTCCTGAGGATCTCCACAGCGTCCTGCTCAAGTTTATTCATATTTAACGTAGCTTTCTTGATCTCCTAAATATTCACAAGTGCCTAGTCAACCTTCCTCTTCAAGTGGGCTCTGGTTCAGTCTTCCATCTCTAGTTTTACCATGTGTATTATTACCATTTTTCCATCTATGAAAGTTCTACTCTTTTGGATTTATATGACATCTATTATTGTGTTTGTATGAGATTTGTTTGCTTTGTTGTGCATGTTTTGCACACATGCCCCATCGTAGGCAGGGACCCCTTTTTTTTCACCCCCAACAAGCTACTTTGCTCCTATCTTGTTTTGGGTGCCCCATTTTCCAAGCCCAAATTGGTCATGTGCCTTCAAACGATCAAATTCCCCTTACCAAATTCACCTACTTAGGGTATTCAAATCTGCAGAGAAATGAAGTCCCCCGTCCCTTTTCTGCCCATTGTCTTGTTTCTGCTGACTTGGTCCCTGATTGCTCAATTCAATTTTTTCACCATTTTTTACTTTGGGGATAACTTTTTGGTGGATTTGGGATGTGTTTGTGGTGCTTAAGTGAACTGCTAAAGTTTCATCAATGTTCCGTAAAGTTTTAGTGGTTTCAGAACTTTCCCTCTGGAATTCCCTTCCTCTTTGGTTGTTTTGAAAACATCCGTGGACCCCTATCGGTCTGGTTTCCACATTTTTGACTTTGGGGCCAACTTTTTGGTGGATTTGGGATGTGTTTGAGGTGCCTAAGTGAACTGCCAAAGTTTCGTCAACGTTCCATTAAGTTTCAGTGGTTTCTGAGCTTCGTCCCCCTTTGGCTTGTTTGGAACATCTGTGGAGCCCCGGCAGCCCAACCTTCATAGCCCGGCCCCTCCATGGCCGTTTCTGGGACTCACTCGCTCTTTGGCCATTTTGGAACATCTGTGGAGCCCTGATGGCCCGATCTCTGGAGCCCGGCCCCTCCATGGCCGTTTTTGAAACTCCGTCCCTCTTTTGTTGTTTTGAACATTTGTAGAGCCCCAGAGACCCAACCCCTTTGTGGCCGTTTCTGGGACTCCATCCCTCTACGGCCATTTTGAACATCCATGGAGCCCCGGTGACCCAGCCTCTAGAGCCTAGCTCCTCTGTGGCCGTTTTCTGGGACTTTGTCCCTCTTTGGCCATTTTGAACATTCGTGGACCCCTGTCGGTCCGGTTTCCACATTTTTGACTTTGGGGACAACTTTTTGGTGGATTTGGGATGTGTTTGTGGTGCCTAAGTGAATTGCTAAGGTTTCGTCAACGATCCGTTAAGTTTTGGTGGTTTCGGAGCTTCGTCCCACTTTGGCTATTTTGGAACATCCGTGGAGCCCCAGCGGCCCGACCTCCAGAGTCTGGCCCCTCCGTGGCCATTTTCGAGACTCCATCCCTCTTTGGCCATTTTGAACATCCGTGGGGCCTCAGTGACCCAGCCTCCGGAGCCTGGCCCCTCTGTGGCCGTTTCCAAGACTCCATCCCTCCATGGTCATTTTGAGCTTCCATTTTTTGTCAAATGAGTCCAATCTTAAGGAAGTTTTTCTGGGCACTCTTCCTTCCCCTTTTCCCATGCACTATAATTGAAAAATATTGTTTTTGCTATGTTTCGTGGGGTCCGGGAAGTTCCCTTCCGATTTGTTGTCCCTCGTTCATTGCCTGCCCTCTTGGGCCCACATTAATGTTTATGGTCCAAATAAGCTCCAAATATGAATATTATGATCTTTTGATGATGCATAGATGGATTTAACAAGGATTTTGCAATATTTGACTAAATTTTTCCTCGATTTGTGTATGAAAGCACTTATGACACTTCATGTATGCAGGATTCAAGAAGCCTACTACGGGTCTGTCGAGAAGACCCATTGAGAAAGTTGAACAACAAGAAGCGCATCACTCCTATCACCATTCATTTCATGTTTGCCTCTCCCCCTTGTACCCACCAATAGGGTCAATGTTAGAAGAATCCATGTGCGAAGGAATTCAATGACAAAAATGCAAGGGGGTGGCCTTGAAGAAAGCATAAGGGAGTTGTCCGCCCAAATCAGGGGCAACCAATCCATTAATGCCAATCGTCAATGGGCCTGTTTGATCCAATGAAAGAACATTACAAACACATCAAGTAAGAAAGCAACTTTCAGGCAGTTTCAGCTATAGTAAAAGGGAAATCAGCTAAATGACGAAACTGCTACAACACCTGGGCACTAGATGACAAAATAGGGAAATGACACATGATGTATTTTAAACTTGCTAAATATTGTGGGGTAGGTGAAACCCTAATGTAATTGAATCTGGGCCATTCATTGCAAATTGATCCTATCCATTCATTTGGGATTTGGAAAACTATAAATAGGGGCTTTCCCCTCATTTTTAAGGGTTGGAGAACAGATGTAAAGACATTCTGCAACAATAGAAAGTAGCATTGCATGATTTATGGGTGTTCCTTTTGATTTTTCTCTTTATGTATGCATGCTTCAACTTCCCTATTAGCTTAGATGTTAGTTTCTTGAATGGAAATGGTGATGGTGATTGTTGTTTCAGTATTTGATGAATTTCCAACTCATGCTTTTTGTGGTTCATTGATGATGAGTCACTTTGCAAAGCTAGTTGGAGCTCTTTACTTCATTGCTACAACTTAGTTCAATTACATGTGCATGATGTGTGTGTGTAATCTGAAAATCTGCAGTCCATAGAAGATTACACTAGTTTTGTGTAGTTGTAGGTTCTCTTGGTCAAGCAAAACTTAGTTTTAGGGAGTTTGTCTACTATAGTAGCCTCCATGATCACTGTTCATTTGTAGTTTCAAATCCAGGAACCTTCTCTTTTCCCTTCCCTTTTTCCTTTTTTTTAATAAGTGCCTTAGGAAATGTTCATTGCACAGTGTAAAGATAAATCCAATGATAAAAATGGAGTTCAAGACTGTTGTTTGAACCTACAACAAACACACAACTTCTCCAACTTAGGAACTTCATTTCAAGACCCAACTTCCCATACTTTGTAACTCATCTGTAAGTCCACCTTGTGATTCTAGCAAATCACATCAAACAACTAAGATATTCCAAGCACTGTCAAGACCTGACATTAGAGACCTTGGGATAGTGTTCTGCAATTTGATTGTGGAAGATTGTCTTTCAAGAGAGGTAGTGCACCTATGCACTACTTGTGTTGAGAAGTGCATAAAAAACACATCAACATGCTTGATTTGTGTTATTTTATCATATGGTTGTCACTCCTATTTTCCACATCTATTTATACCACACATGATAATAAAGCTATTAATCAAGTAGTTTAAACTTGAACTTAAAAAGGTAACAGTTTGATATAATTTGTAGCTCACATACTATGCCAAATAGGAATATGGTATTTTAATACATCCTTTACACTAGTGTAGCCCCGATTAAATTGGGTACCTATATTCATGTTTATACAAGTATATAGAAATCACTAGATTTGATTTTATATAGAAAATTATAGACATTGTATTTTCAACATGTAATTTTCTTCAACAATATTTAAAAGATGTAATACAAATCATGAACTAAGCATGTTTAGGTTAAAAAAGTAATGTGTATTTCAACTTGAATAGACCTTTAGTACATGATTGTAAGATTTCTTATGTCTTTCCTTCTACTAGATTCATTTTCTATGGAAATATGAATCCCATCACCATAGTTGGCATTGTTACATAACACAACATCCACCTTTTTGTTAACACCATAGTTCCATACAAAGAACCAAATTTTAAACAATACAAAGGACTATATTTGGTGTGTCATGGAAAAACATTCCCTTATTATAACTTTTTATGAACAATAGTTATTGCCATTATAGAAGGCCCCAATTTCATGAGTTTCAAATGAACAAAAGTTGAAAATGAGTTGGAGATGAACATAACTCTTCTCAATGGGTTTATCTACTCTATCTCAACGTACTGTCAAGAGATTGGGTTGAAACTAGGAATTATTGTCTAATTAATGTAAAAAAAACTATCCATGTTCTACATCATTCTACCTCCTTGATTCCCTTTCAATTATAAAAAATGTAATAAGCATTTTCTCATGCAATTCTAGAAGAGTAGAATTTGAATACCTAGAGGAATCTGTGATAGCCTTTTAGGAAATCCTTAATACTATTTAATCCTTAGTTCAATATTTAATATAGTCACCCAATATGGAGGAATTTTTTAAATCTAAAAAAATACCACTCTAAGGAGTAATTTCATTCATCCATAAATGTATTTAATGTCAAATAAATTCAAATGTTATATCCTTAAGATACAAAACCCACCCCATATCATCTAAGCTACTTAAACTTGGAAAACGTGAACATAAAACAAGATATTTTGAAAAGTAATCAAAGTATCACTACATAGTAGAACAAAATTCCCAAAAAATAGTTTATTAATTGATAATTATTGTCCCTTAGTAAACAAGAAAAAATAGCTTGCATGGGAAACCATCATTGCAGCCTTTCATCCCAAAGCTATAAGATATTAGAAAAACTTCTTATACCTATATTTTTTTATTAATTAACTCTCATTATCCATTAGATGATAGCATTTTTTACTATTTTTAAATTTCAGTCATTTTTACAGTGGTAAACCTCATAAAATGTGTAATTGAATGTCAATGAAAAAAATTATGGGTTAAAACACAAACCATGTATTCAAGTCTTACAAAATGCATTGCAATACCATATAACATTTAAAAATTAATAACATGAATATAATTGTTAGTTTTTGAGTGGCATCAAAATCAAGTTTATAATCGATGAAATTATTGATTTGAAAAATATGTACAACCATACTAGTAGTACTTTGTAAATTTTGTGTGGTTCTTGGTCATTTGCCCCATTTTCTAAGCTTTCTAGTAAGATTTCAATGGTTAGGGCTTGAAATTCATGTGTCTAAGGTCTCTCTTATATCTTAAAACCTTCATAAACCCTAATATTTAAAAAGCCATAACATTTTTGTTATAAAATTCCATTGAATCCTTGTATTCGGTTGTCCATTGTTCAAGTTATAACTGTTGTCACACAACAATCTACTGGGAGGGTGGGTGAATCAATAGATATCAAAATTTATCCCTTAAAACCTTTGCGCAGATTATTTCTTTTAGCTCTGAGTACTTTATGTAGAATAATTCATTATGCTCTTAATGTGTAGATTAACTAAACACATAAAGAGATAAACACACATTCACATAAAATCCCATAACACCAAATATACATGGAAAACCCAATATGGGAAAAACCATGGTGACAAAGGTTGCTTGAGTCTACTGCTCAAATCCAATGTCACAAATAAATATTTTGTTACAATATTTTAAGGCACCAGCCCAAGTAAGTACCAACTCCCTGATTTAGAAGCACCAACTCAGTTATTTGATGGAACCAACCAATCAGATTTCTAACATTAGCAAATATATTTTGTTTACAATTCTATGTTGCAACTTACTTTGCAATTGCACAATACTTGGTTACATTATCTGCACAACTTACTCTTTGTTGCTAATGTTGCACTCTCAACATTACATCCATCTACTTTGCACTCTCTTCTCTTCTGCACTTAGAAAACTCTCTATTCTATCTCTTTGAATATTAACCCAGATTT